>JALGQZ010000011.1:34910593-35435593 GCA_023105745.1 Austropuccinia psidii
TGGGGAAGACCTTTTTCAAAGACCAATGGCAGAAATCACCCCAATTATTCAACATTTTCAAGATGTTTTGACTGGAAAAGTCTCATTTTATCAAATTCCAAAGAGTCAAGAGGATGATAAATATTATGAAGACCCACTATAATGCAAGAATATCCATGGAAGACCTCAAGAAGCCAATAATAAAAATAAAAGTAAAAACAAAAGATAACCATCAAGATTTGAAATTATTGAAAGTCAATCCAAGAGAAGAGAAAGACCCCCATCAAGATCACAGTCAAATTTCCCCTCTCCAATTATGGAAGTGGACTCATCTGAAAATTCTGAAGATTCTGAGGCCTCATTATCAAAATCAATCAGTTCATCAGATTCACTACCCTCAGAAACTGAATTAAATAAATCAGAAGTTACCCTTAGAAGGTCCAGAAGATTGGCAATTGGAAGCAAAACCTCACAGAGAAAATCACACAAGCCTGCCAACAGCTTGAAGATATATGATGCAATTGACTTGACCTGGGAGAATTGTAAAAGCAATGATCACACAAGTGATGAATGCTCCAAGCTGTTTGTGAGTTTCTGATTCTTTTTAATGTATATTTCTCTTTTTCATTTTGATATTTATTCATTTGTTGACCTTATTTTATCATATGCCTGGCTCAGAAGACTTGCCCAAGTTTATATTGAAATACACCTTCAAGGCCATCAATGTCCAGGGTGATGGAAACTGTGGCTACAGAACAGTATCCCACTATATTTACAAGACTCATGATAAATGGGCTGATGTCAGAGGTGACTTGGCTGAAGAAATTCAAAAAAATCAAGACCTTTATGAAGCCATGAACCTTTTAATTCCCCCAGTATTCTCTTATTTGGAAAGAATTTATTGGTATGAAGATATTGGCCAGGATCCAAAAAGAAAGTAGATGTTCATGCCTGACATGGGGGATCCAATTGCAAATAAGTATCAAAGACCAGTTTTCTTTTATTCCACATTCCAATCTTTTTTCTTTTTCCCCTTATTTCTGTCCTCCCAATGATAATCCCCCCATTTTCATCTGCTTCCTTGATAGCTGTTCTCATTTTTCTCCTTTGGATATAATCATTTCTAAAGTTTATCCAGTCCCCCCAATTACTGTGAATTGGGAATTTCATGCCCAACCACAAGACCTGGGGTGGGCTGATAAATTTAAGAAACACAGGATGTTATATTTTTCCAATATTCCTGCCCCCTCAGAAAAGACCAATTATTTTGGGGGTTGATTCAGATTGATTGATTTTTGTATATACAATTAATTCCAATTATCCCCCTCCTCAGTCCTATTTATTGCTTGAATACAACCTCAGTCTTCTTTTTTATAAAAAATGTGGCATTTTTGTACTTAAAAATAGTCATATTACAAAGAAGAAGAAAAATAATTATTGTGCCTTCACTTGCTGTCCCACCAAAAAAAATTCCCCCAATTCATGGACTTCTGGTTCTTTATTGTTCAGATTGAACCCTTCATTTTAAAAAAAATTGAAGGAAATTCCTAAGTGGGAAGTTTTTTATATTAATTTTTTAAAGATAGTCATATTACAAAGACAGGAAAAAACATTTTAAAAGAAAACACTTTTTGCGCCTTCACTTGTCCCACCAAAAGAAATTACCAAAATTATGGGCTTCTGTTTCTTTATTCTCCATATTGACCCCTTCAATTCAAAAAAAAAAAATGAAGGAAATTCATAAGTGGAAATATTTTAAATAAATTTTCTAAAACAAAACTGCCATTTTGTCATATTGGCCAAAAAAAAATATGAAAAAATTTGTGAATATTGACATCCCATGTCAGGAAAAATATGGCAAAAAAAAATTAAAAAAAACCTCAAAACTGATCCTGAGGAATTCTTTTTGAAAAATAAGGTCACTTATGTGTTTTGGCCATAAATTGGTAAAAACATGTAAGTCCTTATGTGTGTTTACCAACACCCTTATTTCATTTTCATTTTTATTTTATTTTATTTTGATTTTCATCCAAAAGTATTGAAATTAAAAAAATAAATAAATTTATTAGAAAAATTTCATTGGGATATTTCTGGGTTTTAATTGTGTTTTTCTTTGGTTTAAATCATGATGGTATGTTTAATACTTACTTAAATAACATAAAATTATTAAAAAATAAAATAAAATTTCCATAATGAAAATCCTTTTCAATTATTACATGAATAAATTCCCTGCTCAAATCAATTTTTTTTAAACAGATTGCTCAAAAAAAGCTGAACTATCAGAAAAATAAATTGCAAAACTCTCATGGAGTACTTTCAAAGACAATGAAAATTTGGTGAACTTATGTTATAAACCAAGAGAATATTATTAATTAATTACCATGAATGCTTATATCTGGATTAAAGTTGGAATTCTCTCCACCTTTGCAAGTGGATTGAAAGAATTCAATTCTGAAATGGTCAAATCAATATTATTCTGCTCTTTTCTCATCTCCAATTCCTTTTTCCATTTATATTTCCAAAGATTTCTGGTGTCCATATCCTCCTCTCTTTCAAAATAAATCTCCATTTCCTTTCATGAGGAAGGTACCATTTTATTCCTGCCAATCCAAGAATTCCCGCTCATTGGACACCTGAGATTATTTTCTTTGGATTAACATGAAAGGATAAGAACTAATATTTAATGTAATTCTTCACCCTTTTGGAAATTTTCCATTATATTATATTTCTGTGAAAGTTAGTCATTTTAATTCTCCCTTGTTCCACTTACTTCATTAAGTTTGAAGCTTTCCCCTGTTTTCTCTTTTGGGATCACCTATTTGCAATTGGATTTACCTAAATAAAAACCCACTCTGCTTAATACAGGCCATTCCAATACATCAGTTACACTTACGGCCTCCATCTCCATTTCTTCATCCACAATATGCTCATATCCATCTGTACCTAGCCTAAGAGTAAGGGAATCATCTTCAGTTCCAATACAATCATGGAATGAAACAAGAAAGCCTCTTTGAGAAAAAAAAATCCCCTTTACTTCATCATTTTCTATCTCTCTTTCCCCTTCATTTGGATTGAATTCCATAAAATCTTGTGCATCATAACTTTCCAGTGAATTAACATTGGGATTTTGACTAAAAAGTGCATAAATCTTGGAAAAACATGGAAACATACTTTCCAGATTTTTAGCCATAGTATGAATACCCTTTTTTTCATCTTCCTCATTCATTCCAGATTCAGTTATATTTTCAAACTTTTTTGCAGTGATAAATTTCTCCTTGTATTTCTGCCATTGGTCACAAATGCTTGTGGAGCTGAGATTCAAGTGGTATTGGGACTTTATATTAATCTCCATAACCATCATATGAAATAAATTATTCTTACTTGAAGGGGGCCTCCCAGTAGATATTGAGCCACTGATTCCAAAACATGCATCAAAGTTTGATTTAAGGGTCATCCAATCCATGATAAATAAGTAGTCAGGCTGATTGAGATTCCCTAAGGGATGTGGGATACTTGGGCTTTATTTGGTACCAATTCTCTTTTTATTGATGGATTGTTGTTGAATTTTGGATGATTAGACTTCTTCTGAACTTTAAATGAAAGAAAAGATGAAATTAAAATGATCTTGGTTGATTGTTTAAAAAAGGGAATATCAAAAAATGAAATTAATTGATTTTCACAGTGGCTCCAGGGAATTAATCAAGAACTTTTTCTGAAAAAGGCGTTAGGTTTAAAGAATAAATAAGAGTTAGGTTAGGGTTAGAAACTAAAATTCCATTGATTGTTTTGCATCCAAATACCTGGGGGACTGAGCTAAAAAACTGTTGTATTTCTGATCTAAAATTGTGGGTTTTTGGATTGAGGATTTAGGTCTTGAATACCATATTTTTTTGGTGTGGAATTTCTTATATTTGACACACCCTATCATTAATATTATTTATAAAAATTTCTCTTCCTCAAAAAGAATTGAATAATTTTTCAAAAAATTAATAATAATCTCAATTATTTGTGAATGAAATCAATTTATTTTTTCTCAAAAAAAACCTCTTTTGGTATATTTATATTCTTAATTCTTATAAACATTAATTTGAGTTTATAATAAAAGAAAATTAAAATTTGATAATTTAGCTTTATCCAATTTTGAAATTTTCATTAATCTTTCAATTTTCACAAAGGAAAATAAAACCAACTTTTCTTTAACCTTAAAGACCAATTGATCAAATTTTAAGTAATAGGAATACCCAAAAAAAAGGAAATTTCTTTAAATCCAAATTTATTTAATTTTAACAAATAAAAATTTCTACTTCAGAAAAATGAATGAACTAGTAAAATATACTGATTAAAGAAATTCAAAAAAAAGTTCATAATGAATGGATCATGATGGTAAAAAAAAGAATAAAAAGTATATATTTAAATTTTAAAAGACTAATTTAAAAATAAATATTCTAAGTCTCTTCATTTGTGTTTTTTACTTGAAAAAGAAAATTTAAATTTTTGTTTGAAAATCTCAAAACAAAAGATCAATTTTTCTTAATATATTTGATGGAATTCTCTTTTTGGATAAATAGAATCAAATTATAATCCCAAATTCACTAATTATAAACAAAAAGAAGGTGGGAAATTCAAATCTCAGTTATTAAAATATCCCAGTAAATATAGTTCTTTAATAAAAATCTTTTATTAAAATTATTTTGTCAAGTTTTTCTCAAAAAAAGCTATAGTAATTGGAATAATTTTACCAAAAACTTATTTAAAGTTCTAAATCAATCAAATAAATTTAAGATTTGATATTCCAATTTTCTTTTTTGATTAAAGAAAAAAATCTTATTAAAAATACAAAAAGAAAACCAAATATAGAATTAAACAAAAAATAAATAAAAAATAAGAATAAGGAGAAAATATTGTTTTTTTTTTTGAAATAATTTGAGTTCTCAAATTAAGATGCAAATTTAATATTTAGAAAAATCATTTGAAAATTTAAGATATGCATTCAAAAGTGAAAAAAAAATAAAATAAGTTAATTAAAATGCTTTTGAGTATTTAATGTGATTTTATTGATAAAGATTTGATATTTTATTATCTAAATTTACCTTCAAATTAATGAAAAACTGTTATTTTTCTAAGGATATTTGATAATTTGACGTACATCGTTAGATTTAGTCACAAATAGCTCTTTATAATACAATAGTTTCTTTCTAAAATATTTATACCAATAGATATTTTACTTTTTTTATATAATTTAAAAATCAAAAGAATTTCACAAGGAAAACTGTTCAATATATTTTTAATAATTTGATTGAATACTGATCATGAGAAAATAGTTTTACCTTATATTTGATTTAAAGTTATTTTTTATTAAATTTGAATATAATTTGAGACAATTTTCCAATAATCAAGATTTTTTTATTCTTAATGAAAAGAAAAAATTACTTTATTCATAAATAATTCTTAAAGATTTTTAAAAATGATTTTAACACTAAAATATTATTTGGTTATTTAAGAAAATTAGTTAGAGAAAATGAGTTGAATTTGAGTCTCAATTAAGTAGATGAAATGTATATTATAATTATTTGGTACTTAATCTTAATAAATTCAAACTCTATTTGAACAAAGTTTCTTCAGAGCTGAATTTTGTCCTCTTAATAGTTCCAGAACCTTTTTCCAAAATTTAATAATAATAATGATAATAATAATAGGGGGTTTCAAATATACCAAAATATCGCATTAAAAAGAAATATGTGGTATTTTTCACCCAAATCCTTCAATTTTCAATCCATTATTTGACATCACAAATCACACATTTTTTAATCAAATTGATTAATGATCCCAATTTTCTATTCTTACTAAATCCTCCATTAAGAAAAACAAGCCACAGGTCTTTCTTATCCTTCAGTGAATTTAAAATGACTCCACTATTAATGTCTTATCAATTGGTTGAGACATAAAAAAACTTCAATGAATATTCTGGCACCAGTGGGAAAACACCTGTAGGACACCCTCCCTCAATTAAAAAAATTAGTTTCACCTGTTTCCTATGGAGGTCAATAATAAATAAAACTATTGGTTAAATCATAATGAAGCTATTATTTTGGACATATGGCATACATATAAAAGATTATCAACAGAAAAGAAATTTTAGAACTTAAAAGGGGCTGGTATCATTGAGGAGGATGAGAAAAAAGGGGTTCATACAATTGCTTAAAATCTTGAGAGTATTTTTTCATGTTATGAATTAATGGACGAACCATTTGGTCATTAACAAAATCTAAAACCAATAGAAAATTATCATTTTGAATAATTATTGTATAAAAATCATCATTAGAGTGAAGCCAAAAGTATTTATAAAGATTTAATATTCTTAAATTAACAAAAGAGTCTTTTCTTACACAAGTAAATAATTCAAATCCAGGGTTAAAATATTACTTAATGATAAAACATCACATTCAAAAATAATACTAAGGTAGATGACAGAGATGAAGTGATTATTTTTGCTCCTTCATGTAATTGGTTTGGGTGTCTGACAAGGTAGTTCCCAAAATCAGCTACAGTAGTTAGAACCCCCATCATCACCAAAAAAAAAAATAAGAGGGACGCAATCTCCAATATAAATGAGGAAAGTATTTCCAAAAAGAGTACTTATAATGTATTTCCTCCATCATCTAAAAAAATATTGGAAAATCATCAAAAAGGTAAGTATCTGGGCATTCTTCGTATCTCTATGAAAGAGTATTGATATAAATTTATTTTAGGCCATGAGGAACATGAACATTAAGAAATAGAGTGGAATTAGGAGAAGTATAAACAAACAATGAAAAGATAAAAGGAAAAAATATTAAAGGAAATGGAAATTAAATTTGAGAGGGAGAAAACTGCTGAGGGAAGAAAATTTGAAGAGGCAAATTTACAATAAAAATGAGACTTTGATATGGTCAAACAAGAAATACAACATGATGCAGAGAAAGAAGAAATAAAGAAAGAGATGGAAATGCAAGAAAGATAACAAAAAAAAGAATTTCACCATTTCAGAATTTGATTTGTTATATATAATTGCAGATTTGTAAAATATTTTTAATTTAATTAAGAAATATTCATAATATTTCAATATGATTTTATTGTCAAACTTTAATTCAATAATTAAATTTTTTAAGCGCTGAAATATTCCTTTTTGAATTATTAATTATCTTTGAGATTTTTAAAATTGAGGGTGCGATTATTTCAATATAATAGATATTGAAAAGTCTTTTTCTAATCCAAAGTTGTGTTTTTGGAAGCAAATGTATAATTTTTTTTGGGCGGTTATTATAAAATTTCCTATGTTCATTAGATTGGATGTTTTTTCATTAAAAAAATAATTTGAATAATTCAAGGTTTTTGTTTGAATAATGAAAAGTATTAAATTAAATTCTTATTTTATTGAGAATAATTAAATTTGATATATTGAAAAAAAAATTGTTGTAATTTTGAATGACCAGAATATTAGTTGCAATGTTAAAAATTAGGTATTGATTAAAATTTCAAATTTCAACTTTTTTGATGAAAAAATTCGAATTCCAAAAAAAAATCCAAATTCAATAAAATTTATCAATTAACTAAAAAAAAATATCAACAATTAAAAATTAAAAAGGAAATAAATCAGTTTTCCAAGTTCAATTCAATATAGCTACAGCCTCCACTTAAAAATAATTAAGGGACTTTTCTGTGTACCCAAAAAGCAAATTTTCTGCCCCAAGTCACTTTTAATCAAAAGTGAATTTTCAAATGAAAGCTTTTGAATTTTCCAAGAAATACAAAATCACCTAATAAGATTTTGCTTTATAGCAGGAAGCAAGCTCAAAAGTCGTAATTTAGTTTCTTTCACTTTTTATTTGTTTTTCAGTTCTCAAAGAAAATATCATGGATCCAGAAATCATAGACTTCTCTGCTTCTCAGAATGAAATGAATGAAATCTCAGAAATCTTAGAAGAACATCCAAGCCAAAAAAAGCCATATACATACAATCACACAAAGCATTCAGCTGAACACAACTAGAAAACCCATGAAGCCATTTGTTCCTCAGTAAATATGTGGATATTTGTAATCTTGGGAAGTACACTGTTGGTGTAAATTTGAAAAAAAGAATCTTGAAGTGTGTTGGTGAATTAGATAAATTAGAAGTTTGGCTTTACTCTGGTAAAATATCAATTAAAAAAATAATAAGGAATCAGTATTATTATCAATATTACTCAATTTTTTCACAAAAATGAACTAACTGTATCATTAAAAAATATTCAAAAACTCTATACAAAGTACCAGTTCCTGTTATCACTTAGTGGGGCTGGGTGATATGAGAGGAAACAGGTCAGAATTTCCAATGATGAATTTTGGAAAAAGATCAAAGCTCAAAATCCAAGCTTTTGATATGAGAAATTACATTGTATTCGGTGGGACCTGTGCAACTGGCCATCTACACTCATAAGCCCAAGAGGCTCAACCAGGATATGTGTAGGTGATTACTCTGATAATTCAATTCCTTCCAAAAAAAGACCAGAAATAATTGTCAAGAAGGTTCAGGAAAGATTAAAAGGAACACCTAGCTCATCTTCCAATTCAAGTGTGGAACCTGAGGAAGTACACACCTCATAAAGATCTCCCCAACCAATAAAAAAAAGGCTTGGTCCAGGTTTTAGCATAACTTGGTGCAACAATGGAAAAAATAACGACTGAAACAGAGTTCCCAAGTGAGAGCACAACTTCAGACACCCATGGCCATCAAAATTTATTCCTGGCACTAAGTACTCTTGATGAAGAATACAGAACTCTATTAACCAATTATGAGTACATTGATTTCCTCACCTTATTGAAAAATGAGAGAAAGGCTGTGGTGTTTTTCACAGCTCACAAGAATTCATCACAGAACCTCTGCTGGTTCAATAAATAATGAAGATTCTATTAAATTAGATGAATTGAATTATTATTATTAAGTAAAACATATTATGATAGTATTTATCTGTACTATTGATTTTGCTTTCTTTTGGGGGCTCCAACAGTTTTTTGATATTGGTTCCACATCTCTATAGTCATACTTGTTTGAAATGAGCTCATCAATAAATCATGATTGCTTTCATGCTCAGGCACATTTTGAGGTTCATCATGAAGCTCAACTTAATTTTTAATTCTGTCATATTTTTCACTTTTAGAATGAACATGGCAGATAATGTATATGTAAATAAGAGAATTGAAAAAAATATTATTATTATTAACAGGTACTGAATAACTGAAGGTATTCACAAAATGGGGTACTTTATGTCCAGAAGACCAAAGACTCACTCAAAAAATTTGTGCAAGGAAGTGTGTCTCAATTTGAAGAGCTCTTACTTTTTTCAGGTCTTGAGTCCATTGTTATTTTTTTTCATTAAATCAGAATTCTCAAGACCATATAAACAATTATATCTCTTGCCTGTAGCCTTCTCATGTAGATGGTACCATGTACAATGATAAAATTTGAGGAAAGATTTTTTGATAGTATATCCAGACTCTTTCTTTTAATAACAATTTTGGGGTATGAAAAATTTCATTTATGGAATTGAACAAGACCCTTGAGTTATAAATGCTTCCCTCCCAACACACACACACATATGAAATGGTCATGTCAAAATTTAATTCAATAAATAAATTAAGTGAAATAAACCCTTTGTGGATTTGCCATGCTCCCTGATATTTTGTGAGTACCTTGGCTTGAATGTGTTTGCCATCAATCACCCCTATACAGCACCGGAATTCTGAATAATTTTCATTTCACATGATCTCCTTTGGAATTGGTTCCCCAGTGGGTTGTAATAAATAATCCCTTAACCACAATATGTAATAAAATACAAATAGTTTCTTGACCTCTTTGAAAGAATTATCCAGATTTAATAGAATAATGGCCATTGATAATTATTTACAAAAAATTAATTAACTTCTCTGTTACCAAGATGTATTTCATCTTTGATAAGAAACCCCTTTGATGTAATTCATAAAATATTCTCAAAAAATAATATTTTTTAATGAAAATTAACTGGAAAAAACAATCATGTGGTGCTTTCAGAAGGCCCTGGAAATATTCATTCCCTTAAAAGAATCCAACATGGAATTTTTGATGCTCTTGAATCTATAGAATTACCAAACATTCTATTGAAAAATATGGACATAGCATTAAGATTTTTTATTTTTTTTTGCTAAGGTAAGGTGGAATTTTTGAGGGAAGGAAACTTGAATTGGCTGTCAGGATGCCAAATAAATATTTTGAAAAAAACTCCCTTTTATTGGAAAATGAACATATGATTTTGAATTTATTGTGAGAAAGTCTTTTTGAACCAAAAAGTTAGTTTTCTATAATCTTTGAGGGGTGCAGAACTGGATATAAGTTATTGAACCACAAAAGTAATTAAATTTGAAAATTAAACTAAATTTTAATTTATAGCTCAAATCTCAATCTTTTTTGTATTTGATTCTTTTTCTACTAATATTCACCAATTTTGAATTATATTCATATTTATCAAAGTTTTTTTTAACATTCAATTATCTCATCAACTCCTAGACTGATATTTTTATCCTAACTTTCTTTTTGTATAGTCATATAGCCCTCTAAAGCTACAATATATATATTTCTAAGTCATTTTTTATTTTTTAAAAATACTACCACAACAGCTTCCACCACTTCACTACCATAAATAGCACCACCCAATATTTCAAAGTTCTCCTCCAAGCCCTCCTTTTTTCATCTCTGACCACTTTCAAAGAAATTTTCTTTTTTCTTTGCTATATAATCATATTTTTCAAAAAAAAATATTTTTTTCCTTTACTAAAGAATCATATATTTCTGTTAAGATTGATATTTCTTTTCTTTATATTATTATTTTATTTGTTATTGCAATAGAACTTCTCTGCTAAATTTTTCAGAAGAGCATTTATTCATATTATTATTCTAATTTTTCAAAATATTAATTTATACTTTTTTAAATTTTTCATTTATTAATTGATTTACTATTGATTGCAATAGAAAATTTTCTATTGAAATTTAAAAGCCATTTAAATATGATTCTTTGTTTTTATTTAATAATAATATATTTAAACTTATTCTTTCTAAAATAATTATATATATTTTTTGTAATTTTTTTGTTTTCTATTGCAATAGCACTGATCCAATGCATCATAAAGCAGATCAGGGCATCATAATAAAATTATTATCTTATTGAAAGATCCTATTTCTATTTCTTCACAATGGCTATAGGATCTTTTAAACTTTTTTTTCAAATTAATTTTTCTTAATTTTTGATTGTTCAAATTCTTCAAAATTTCAAAAGAACTGCGCTTCTGCATCATTCAGAAGAGAAGGGCCTCAACTTCTTATTTTTTTTTATTGAATCAATATTTTTATTGAAATGAAATATAAATAGTAATTTTTTTCTTTCAATTTTTTTTAATATTTCAGTTTTTTATCAATTGAAATAGCACTTGACCTTATTTAATTTTTCAATTTTTAAATTCACTTTTCTTTTATTATTTCAATAAAAAGAATAAAGAAACTCATAATATTATTTTTTATTAATAAATAAATTTTTTTACTAACTTTTTCTTTTCATCACCATTACATCCTTATAGCTCTAGGAACTATTCATAACAGAAAAGGAAATAGATTTTTATAATTACTTTATAGGTAAATTAATATCATTTTATCTTTTGAAAAACTCAATCAATTCTCTCATTTTAATTATGATTGATAAGCAATAGTTCTCATAGTTATGTTTGTTTTTTTAGGGGCGGAAATATTTTGGGCTGTGAATAATATTCAATCCTATCTTAATTTACTATTGCAATTGATCCAACCTTCCATATTCCTACCATTATTCCCATCTTTATACACTTTCCTCTTCTACGTCTACCACTTTAAAATCATGTGATATGATTACTGTTGGCACTCAATATGATCATCACATTCATTTAAAAGTTAAATCAGCACCATTAAGATCATCTTCTGAAATTTTTTCAAAAAAAGGCTTTGAAATATTGTGATAAAATGAATGTTTAGACTCAATTAGATTATCACACAAATTTTAAATACTAATCAACATCCTCCAATAATATTTTAATCTCCCTAATACATAATCAATCACTCAATAGACAACAGAGAAGGATTATTGGTTACAATGATCAAACTGAAAAAACCCTTGATCTTATTGATGAGAAATTTTCTTTAAATACACTGGATAAAAAGAAGAATAACCTGGCTTCAACTTCCTCCCCAAATAATCTTAAGTTAGACATATGTACTCATCAACAATCATGAAACACCGTATCTTCCAATATTGATGTAAGAAATACATCAATTCAAAAAATCTACTCCCATATGCAACAAAATTGAGAAGCTAATCATCATTCTGAATAGAATTGACAGTCGGAGACAAAAAATCACAACTAATGAGAACAAATAAGGAGGGGTAATGAGAGGTCTTGGATTTTTTCAAGGCCCTGATTCTGGAAATTCATATGTTATTTATGAAAGGAAGCCAGGGTTAACTCAAGGAGGGGTTTACAATGACAATTAAAAATGGCTTAAGCTCCTTTGATATATTTATATACTCAAGAACTCAACACTTTTCTAAAAAAATAGTCAATTTTAATCAAAAGATGATTCCAGCATCCCAATTACCAATCCTCAGTCAATTGAAATGGAAATCAAACACTAAAAATGAGCCCAATGGCTTTTTCAATGTCATTTTAGCTTATTATAATTTTAACAACAAGGATCCTGTTTATTAAAATGATCTTAAACCATTTACATATTTGATTTTTCCATTTATAAATACACACTCATTTCAACCACTTCCAAATTCTTTTCAACCATCAGGCCATGAATTAAGCTCCCCTCCGCTCAAGTTTGATTTTTCTTTTTCCAAAAAGAAAGGAATTATTAGAATTATATTAATGATTTGGAAAACTTAATCAATCATCAATAAAGCTACAAAAACTCCCAAAGAAATGATAAAAAATAAGGAAATAACACATTTTTTGTTTTCTCTTTTTAAATTAAAAAAAATCAAAATTGGAAATAATTTTAAACAATTTTCCCCTCAATAAATTAACTTTAAGTATTTTTGGAAGAAGGAAATAAACAAAAAAGATGAAAAAATATTATCCAAAAAAAAGAAATTTGTGAATATTTTTTATATTTTTTACTGCTTGTGATTATATTTTCAGATTATTGTTATTATGACTTTGCACAAAATCAATTATAAATAAAAAATGGGATTTTCATCTATAATTATGCTAATTAGATTTTTATGGCTTAATGCTTACCCAAATATTAGAATTTAAATTCATATTTTCTTTCTCTATCAAGAATTTTCATTCTGGTGAATCATTTTCTTCATACAAATAAATACATTTATTACCAACTTGTTCAAAGATATTGGGTAAAATCATACATTTCATCACCCATTTTACAAATTATCCAACCTAATTATTATCACACATTTAGATTATAATTTACCTCAATTATTCCCATCAATCTTTCCACACACCAATTTAATATTCAATTTGAGCTTGCTATCTAGGAAAAAACAAACTTAAGGTTTGATTTTATTTTGACTGGGATGTTTCTCCTTTGTATGCTGGTAAAAATCATTGTGAGTTTGCATATTCCAAATCAGCTAGACTATACTGATCACTTGAGTAAATACTTTCTGTTTTTTTTTATATTTTCATAGGTTTATATATGTTAGAGTCATAAAGAAAACCTTCAAATCTGAAATGAAGTTCCAAAAAATTTTCATTTATTTCACACAATAATTTAATTGAAAGTTAATACCTATATTTTTCTACTATAAGTATATAATCATCATGATATCAATAAACAAACATAACTTTTCCTTTGGAAAAAATATTTCTCCACATGTCTTGGAAGCCTTTGAGACAAGGGGATTAGACTTCAATCTATGAAACCATCACAACCAGGAAATCCCTCCACTTGCATAACATCCAATTTTTTCTTTCTTTCTTGAATATTAGAACAGTAGATATAACATTTTTCACAATTAATAAATCCTTTGATTATATTATGGGTATACAATAAAATTTCCCCATCATCTACTCCAAATGGAATTCCTAGTTTTACCAATGCAGCCCAATTTCCATTTGATCTTAATAAGGATAGTTCCACTGAAAACTGTATTTCTGGATCTCTCTGTTTATAGTAGGAGCCATTCTGAAATACCTCATTATCTTGGATCATTAAAATTTTCTTTGAATTATTCATGAGTAGTTCAGCAAAGCTGTTTGAGTTTGGGACTTGATAAGCTGACCAAATCCCCTGTTGTATGTATACATATAATCCAAAAGAATCTTTGCTTGTGTTCTAAGGTATTGTTTCATGCTTACATGATGCGAAAGTGAGATGTTTTTTTATATCAGTATAAGAATCAGATTCCAATTCATGTAAGGTGTGACATTCCTTCAATTATTGATTATAATTTTGATAAATTGAGGAAGAATTATGAGCTTTAATACTTTGTAGATTTTCCTGTAACAGGATCTTAAAAATAATTGTGACTTTGATTAAATATAACAGGTATTTATGAAAATTCAACCTATTTAATCTGAAATTAAATTCATTTGGTGAGGTTTTTGATTGAAAAATATAGGATTTAAAATTCTGTGGGTGGTATTTGAGGTGTTTAAATGCTATATTTCCCCCCAAAATATGGGTTTTTGGATATTTGAAAACCCACATATCCAGAAGTGTGTGTTTTCCAAAATTCCAAAAATTAAATGTGGTATATGTGTAAAAATAATTAATAATTTTTTATTTTGGATTTCTGATATTTAAAACCCCCTAAAACCTTACTTCAGAAGTTTGGGAAAAACAATCTATCAAATAAAACACACCCAAGTTAGGTTTGAGATTTATAATTCAAATTATTAAATTTGCAACTATATTGTGCTAAGATTCTCTCATATGGTTCAAATAATACATCAGAAACATTTATAATAGGTTTTGGTTGATATATAAAACCCATAATTTAATGAATTTCCCGATAATATGGAGCAATGGCTTCTAAATTCCTTCCCACCCCACATTCATATATGATATTAAAATTTAAGGTAACTTAAATCAGTATGTTTTGAAGCCTTCCCCCTTCTTTTATGCAAAATTTTTCCTGATTATGTTGAATAAAATTTTCTAGAATTTATGTAAAATGAATTAAACTTAAAAAAAACAAAATTCTAAATATTCCAGGATCTTCAGTATTTTTCTTGTAATTTTTTCTTCATTGGATTTATAATGTTTTAAGGTTATTAACTGAATAAAGCACTTGTAGTAGTATGAAAATATTCTTTAAGTTTATTTCACAAAAATTAAAAGAACCCCCCTTTATGAAATGTTATTTGTTAATTTCTGATAAGATTAATAAAATTAATGATCTTTTCTTGATTCATGATTTACTTTGGATCCTTCAGTAGGCCTCATATATATTGAGGTCATGCGCTATCTAAAAATATAATTCTTTTGGTATTAAAAGAGATCAATAAAACATTGCCATTGGGGTTTCAAAAAAGTTTTTTAAATATAATTGACCATTTTAAAATTCAATATGGAAATCTTTTTTTCAATCAAGTTTTAAGTTTTCCATAAAAATTAATAAAAGATGAAAAAAATTAGAGTTTTTTTTGTCCTTTGAATTGAAAAGAAAATCCTCTTTTATTCTTGATGAATATTGAAAAAAAGGAAAAATGGATATATATATATATATATATAAGAAGAGAATATTGAGAAATAAAAGAATGAAAGAAAACCTATTTTCAAATATTTTATTAATTATATTTGTCAAATTTCTTAATTTTTTATATGTATTTTCTTAAGGATTTTATTTTTTAATTAAAAATATTTTTTTTAAATTATAAAATAAAGAGATATTTAATAAATTTTTAAATAATTAAAATTTTCTTTCTGTAAACATGATAGAATATTAATTTGAAACTTAAAAACAATAAAATAATTATGGAATAATTTTTGAAAAAAAAAGGAATTAAAAGGAATTAAAGAAATTAAAAATTGAATATGAAATAAATAAATATGAAATAATTTTTTAATCCACAAAGATTTATAAGTGATTAAATAAAATCAATTAAAAAAAGAATGAAAAAATGAAAGAAATCATTTTGAGAAAATTTTATTTAAGAATTATTATTTTTTTATTATATTCATAATTTTAACTCATATTTTGATTGATTAATTTTCTTTTAATTTAATATATCTAACTATTCATTTTCCTCAATAAAATCAAATAAAGAAACAAATTATTAATATATTTACTTATTATATCTAAAAAAAAACATTTAATAATGTTTCAATTAGTCAATTTTAATTTATTTTTCTTTTTTTAAATTAAAGTTCTTTTTAATAAATTTCTCAATGAATTCTACTCAATTATATATCTTGTAGGAATATTGAATATATATATACACTTAAAGGTTTCTAAAAACATTCCCATCCAAACGTTTAGCCTTCCTTAACCAATTAAAATATTGATCCATCAAGTCAAAATCCTTCTTAAAGAGGGCTCAAAGCCATAGGAATACCAAATTCTTTACAAAATGAAACCAAAAAATACAAAACTAGATTTCCACCCATTTTAACTTACACATTTTTCCTTAAAAAAATCAATTTTTTCATAAATTAATAGTATTTATGTACAATTATAGGTTATTATTATGGGGTTTAATAGGTGATGAAAATTTTTGGCGATTTAATGCTACTTTTTAAGATATTCATTTTGAAGCTTAGTCCTATTAAGATCCATAAACTTCCTGAACCCATGAGAAATATGTTGTGAAAATATTTGTAGTTCTAGACATTTTATTATATATATATTTACATAGATATATTCCTTTTGAAAATATTATTTTGAGATATCTAATGGATTTATATTTTTGAATTCAAATATAAGGGAAAAAATTCTCTTTATTGATGAAATGAAATTTTCATAAATTAGCTGAATTTTTCTAAAGAACAATTAACTAAAATAGCTTTTTTTCTTTAGTTTCGAAATTATTAACAGCTTTTTTTATTGAGAAATTTAGATAATTAAAAGATGAATCCCAAAATTCTATAATAATAAGAAAAATTATACATATTAGGAATAAAATAACTTTTTAGGAATATCTAGCTATATTTTTTTTCAAAAATTGAAACAAAGAATTGAACCTTATTTATTTGATTTTCCTTCTTGTAAAAAAAATTTTCAGCATATTTTTCTTTTGAAAAAAATGAAGGCTTTTTAAAAAATAAGGATATTATGAAATAATAATTTAACACTAATTGTTGTTTTTTGAAAGATAGTTTGGAGAACTTTCTTGATATTTTTAAATTTGAATTAAATCCTATCTTTAATGTAAAAAGTTTAATTTAATTAAAAAACAATTTCAAATTTATTAACTGTCATATTTTTTTATATAGAAAATCTATTTTAAAATGATTATTTTTTAAAAAAAAAATTATGTGATTCAATTTTATTCATGGAAAACACATCATTTTAACTTTTTTCAATATATTTTAAGATTTGGAATATTACAAATTGAGATTAGGTTTTTTTCTCCCTTTTTTATAAGTTATATAGTCAAGTTTATGAAAGAAAATTAGAAAGATATTCAATTAATAAAGAAATCAAGCTTATTAAATATTAAATTCCTTATTTATTATTCATCTCAAGCTTTCTGAAAAAATATATTTTATTGAAACTGTTTTTATTAAAAAAAATAACTTTTTCAGTTTTGATTTTGAAAAATAACATCTTTTTTAGAATTATTAAATCATGTTAGTTTTCATTTTTTTCAGAAAATAAGAAATCTTGATAATTCTTAAAATTAATCAATATAGATTTTTAGCCAAAAAAAAATATTTAACAATTAATTACAATATATAGGTTTTTTATATAAAATTATCTAGGCTTGTATAAAAGAATGAAAAATTAATTTCTTTTTTTAAAAAAGGGTATGGCACTCTATTTATCAAAGTATTGAAGATTTTTTGTGGAGGGATTTTACACCCCAGAAATCACCTCCTATATCACTTATTTTTTTGATTTCTTCATTAATCCTATTTCTGAAAAATTGAATTTGATTTGAGATGGCAATCTTGCTTTATATGGTAATACCAAACCATCTTTTAGCTTGAATAGGTAGAAAAACTTCATTCCAAAAGATTAAAGTGGGGTCTTCTAACCTGTGGTGCACGAATTCAACAAATTTTGCTTTGTTTTCATCAAAAAAGGCCTCATCAGTGGTCTCTGATTGATATTATTTTATTCCCATATTGTGTATTTTCGTCACACACTCCAGTAGTCATTTGTTAACTGTGAAATCTACTACATTATCTATTTAGGCAAGCGATGTGGCTTCTAGATTTCAGTTGAGATGATAAGATAATAGTAACTTACTTTATAGTATTTATCTGATTAGTGAAAGAGGAAAGCCTTGTGATAATCCCTGTTTAATTATTAAGTGGGGGAAGATAAAGCTTTTTTTAAAAAAATTAGTTTCTTTATGATAAGAATCCTTGTGTGCTTTTTCATATATAATGTGGGAAGTTTTAGATTTATAAAGAAATGTCAATAATGATTCATGTACTAAATGGTAGGAAGGCTTTACATTAAATAGTAGATATACTACCATATTGCCTTCAAATTATTTCTCTTTGATGAAATTGGTTGGTATTAATAGAGAATCTTCTGTACGTAAGTTTTTTCTTCCCCCTGAGAGACCCTCTGCTAGTAAATTCTTTGTTTCAGCCTAGTGAGTTAATATCTCAGCTATTATTGCTCGTCATGTGCTTATTAGTGCAACAGGTTGGTATTAGTTTTGGCATGAGTAATCATCTTTTCCTGGTTTTCAAATTATTGTTGTTATTGCACTTTTCCAGCTGGTGGGAAGTTTTGATTCTGCTAGTATTTTATCAAAAAAAAGGTTAGTTAGGGAATCATTTATTGGCATTGAATTATGATTAACTCATTGCGGAGTTTATCTGTACCTGGGGACATATTCTTTCTTGATTTATTGATGGAATATTGGAAGTCAGCTTTTGCTATTATTGAGATCTTTGTCCGGGCTGTATTGTTGATTGTCATTATGTTAGAGGCATAACAGGAGATTTCCACTATAAGTTTCCAAGAAAAGTAGTTTAGCCTGTTCCATTTTATCAGTCATGAAATTACCTCCCTTCTTCAAAGGGGCTATTTTCCCTCTTGCTCTAGCTTTTTTGTATCTAAATGCATCATAAATTGTGGTGTTATCAGTTTTTCCTCGGAAGTTTCTCCAATGTTGTTTCAGTTTCAGAATTGTCTCCTTGAATTTTTCCCCACTGTGATAGTAGAATTTTTGACCATATTTTTTTGAGAGAGAATAAATAATATCATTGCGCCTTGCAGTTTGTCTTTTAGTGGGGTTATTAGCACATATTTGTGCCACCATCTTTTTTCCTGATCTTTTGACATCTTTCACCTTTGTTTGCCCATATGTCATTGTTGGAGTGAGTGCTGATGCTAGTTCCACTGAGATGCGTCTTGGAGGCTCTGCTTTTAATTCTTCCAGAAATTCTTTGGTTGTGATTTCTTGTTCGAAATTATCCCAATTCAGCTTTCTTAGCCTTGTCCTGATTTTTGGCGTATGGCTGGAGAGCGGTATTATTTATTTTGCGCAGCAATGCGGCGGTGCTGCGCAGATGCATATTCAATTTGGCTCATGCAAAATGACGGGCGCGAAATTTCTTCACCAAAATTTTGAGAAAGTCCAAAAGGAAATCGGAAAATTTACAAAAATTTCCATTCTTCAAAAATGAGCTGGCACTCCATCCTGCAACCAAACGACAAAGATTCCATCAATCCAACACTGGTATCCGATGACCTCAAGTAAGTCGTCAATCTGCCCTGCAACACCCAAAACTAATGAGGCTGATTATTCTTCGCTAGCTATTGCTTCGTTGCAGGTCAAAGTCCGTTATCGATCAATATTTATTCTACGCATTCTTCAGCTTTGATATCAAAGATCGCGTTAAAAGACGATAATAAAACATCAGATCCAACCAAATTAATCAATATCCATCGTCATCCAATCTACCCTTCTCAAATCATAATATTGATATCTTCAATCGGCACAATTTATTCGTTCGATTTCTTGAATCAGATCATCTTGTCAACTTATCAATTCAATCACTCAATCTCGTTCTCAAAAATTCAATCTACTTTAATTCAATCAAATGCTGACGACTCAAGTGATTTAACTCATTCGAATTCTCATGACTTGAATCATTCAAATCATCCACATTTAACCATCTTTTTAATCTCAAATAAATCAAAATCTAAACCTAAATCACAGTCTAAACCAACCCACCAAAACTCAATACTTTATGCCATCAAGTTGGATTTACCCAACCAGTCAAACCAAATCATCGATCAAACTGATTCAATCAAATCCTCCACTTTGTTCAAATTTGATGATTTGATCATCAACTTTGAGGCCAATCCGTCAACTAATTGGTTGGGTTTCATCACTAAAAAAAACATCTGGATACTCAGATTATTGACACGAGATCTGTTCAAAAAAAAATTAAAACTTCAATCAATTTGTCTCGTACCACAAGAATTAGTCACTTCCATTAGTTTCCCTCCCAAAATTCATTTAGATCACTTCTCTTCAGATCAATCTACTTCAATCGACGTATCTCATCCATCTTGTGACTTTTTTGCAACCGGTTCAATTTCTGGAAAAATCACCCTTTGGCATGCTCTTTCTCAATCACAATGGTCAAACCTTCTCGAAATCTCAAGCTCCACGCCATCTTTACCTCTTACATGTCCCACATCTCAATCTCATTGGCATGCTCATTCAGTTTCTGATTTGGCCTTTACGTTAAACGGTTCACATCTACTTAGTGGTGGTGAAGAAGCTGTCTTAGTTTTATGGAGGTTAGATGACTTTGATGGAATCGGTACAGACTCGAAAACTTTTTTACCTCGTTTACCTAGTCCAATCTACAAAATCTCGTTGATTGAGAGCAGTGGATTTAATAAACCCAATGCGTTGATTACCACCATCGATGGTACCCTCTTAATCGTCGATACCAACTCAATGAGCCTTTTAAAAACCCTCAAGTTACCAAAACTTTATCGACTACCAGCGCATTACAGAAGGTCTTCAAATTCTGCCATTTTACTACCCGTTCCGTCCTATTCTAATCCATCTTTCAAACGTTATGGTGATTTATTATTACAATCTTCATCTCCCTGCGGATTACAAATCATTGATGGTGGAACAGGACAAGTCTTGAGTGAGATAATTGTATGCCCGAAAAATACAATCAGTAGACGCGATAAAAGATCAATTGTAGAACCTGTCTTGTTGTTTGTTGCAATAGGTGGAGAAGCTAATACGGTTTTGGCCACCATTGATAGTTGGTGTGATCTGGAACGTGGATTTGAACCAGAAATAACTTTGAAGATTTGGCAAAAAGATGATGCCCATTCCAGCAAGTAAGCACGACTCATGACCAACATTTTTCTGCTGTAATTGACTTGATTTTTCTTTTTGGGGCTGCGTGGCATTTTCTGTCAATTAGCACTAGCTTCAAGGTCATCGGTAGGGTCGATAACCCACACGAAGGAACTCAAATCACTTCCTTGACCATTTCATCAGAAAAAATACCCAAGATAGTTACTACCTCTAATGATGGGAAAATCAAAATTTGGACATCCCATCCTTTATCAAACGATTCAAACTTTAACTCACCAGGTGACCTCTTTCAAACTATAAAATCCGTACCATTGGATTGTAAACCGTCATCAATTTTGAAATCAAAATTCTCAAAAGATAATTCACTTTTGATCACCCTTCATCGTACCTGTCTATCAATTTGGGACGCGATCAATCTTAAATTTTTAAAAACGTTGGGAAATACTGCCTCGTGTTATAGATTCGGCGACTTGAGAGACTTTGAATTCTTGGGCGATCGGTTTGAATCCGTGTTTTGCTTAGGTCGGTTAGGTGTCGGAATGTTTGATTTGTTGAGTTCTTGTGGTACGTCTCAGCCGATTATCGCTTTTGTTCTTATTGACCAAGAAAACCTCATCTTGACGGTTAAAATCTTCTAGAAGTCGGATTTTGGCCTTGCCGAGCTCACTTCATAACCAAACATCCAAATCAAACACAGGTCATGATATCCCACGAGGGTGATTGGAAGAAGACCCAAGAAGAGAAGAAAGGATCGAAGGCGAATATGATAACCCTCCTGGACGTGGTTGAGAAAAAAGCTATTATGAGTCACAAGACGTCAAAAGTACGCGCAGGAGCGTTTGTTTGGGGCAATGATCAGAAAGGAAAACCATATAGGAATGTGGGGTTTGATGGATTAGTTTTGGTAACCCAAGCGGGTAGTTTGATTAGGTATGGTGAGGATGTTGACCAAACCCTTGATCGTCAAGTTCGAACGGAGATGTTAGAGGCACAGGTTGGTATTCAAAGCTCACTCATATTTGAGGAGGTTTTTAAGGATCGTCTGGCGCTTGATCATCGGGGTTCAGCTTTTGAGAGGAATGTTGAATCTGAAAATTTGAATCTGAATGTGGAGAAAATTCTTGAGATGCCACCTCATTTGGTACCACCTAGTCAAATGATTTGGTCCAGTTTAATTCAGCCTCAAACAGTCAGCTCCAAGTTAAATTTAGCTGTTGATCAAGAAAACAAAGAAGGCCAAAATGTCGAACCCATATTGAAAGGAAATGATTTGATTGGAAATGTGTTGATAAAAGGGAAACAGTCCCCTAAGGCGTTGAGCTTGAAAGAATTCAATGAATTAATTTTTAAAAATTGCGCATTAGCCGGCATGGAAATCCAACCTATTAATTTTAATGAGTAATCTGTAAAGAATTTCTCCCGGAAAATTTTGATCAAATCAAACAATTTAAATTGCTGGCGAATTCAGAAATTTCATACTTTCAACTATTTCCATTGATTTGCTCGTACTTGTGAAAGCTTCTGTTTGTGTTGTGTTTCTAAAAAGACGCCAAATTGGGTCGATTTTTTTGCCATTGGATAGTTTGAAATCATAATTTTTTTAAGAAAAATGTTCCGAACATTAATGAAACGAAAGTTTTCATGGCTTAAAATATTAGATCAAGAATGGCATGTTGCTCCTTTCCCAGCTATACTCTCAATTACGTTTGGGTTATTGATTGCATTTCGGCTCTGAAGTCTGCACTGATAGCAGTCCATTCCCCATTTTACCCACTTCAGTTTGTGACGAACGCCCTGGACATACAAGAGCCCAGAGGCTTGTGCACTCGTTCATGCATGACTTACAAAGACCAACTTTGACATGCGACACGTCGCTCATGGGCTGCAATATACCATTTCGCTAATATTGTGATCACAATATCATTTGACATCAACGGCATCCGCATGCCTGATTCATTCTTTTAGACAACACAAGTGTGCAACCCATTTACTTCCCAACCTAGCTTACAAGGGGGTACAAAGCGGCCACTCTTGCCACTCTTGAGAAAAAACTGGCTCCATTGCTGCAGAGGTGGCTGGGATTGTGAGGTAGCAGAGTGCAATTTTCCCAAGGGAAATTGCCAGTGATAATCTGCCACTACAACAAGCTCCACCATTTGTGAAGTTCTTAAAAAACTAAAAGAATTGCATTATCAACAAACAATCGTGATGAGATATGAAGTAAGAGTAGAAATACCTAAAAGGTGAACAATGTAAATCAACTATAAGATAAGGTAGATACAATTCAAATGATTCCTTCTATTAAGACTGTCATTGAAATATTAGTAAGATTTTAGATAGCTTTGGGAATGGTACAAAACTAACCCATCAAGACATGAAACTGTGTTGTACTTTCGAATACAAATAAAAATGGATTTTACACACCAAGATAAAAAGGTTAGCATTTGTGTTTGTATTGAGTAATTAGTTGAATCAAGACAAACCACTATTAAGGAAAACAGAAGTGTAGGTACAAATCAGATTATTGAGACTGAGTTATGAGTTTTCAAAATATAAAGTCAGAGAGAGGTTTCTTGAGAGAATGATTTCCTTTCTGCTTTATTCTAAGTATTATTATATACAAAACAGTCTTCTTATTTACATAGGCATATTTGATTGTGCATGCTCTTGAAACTGCATAGTATGATCTCTCAAAGGATGGGATTTTATGCAAACTATTTTAGCTGCTCATAGACTGGGATAATTAATCTTTTTCTTCAATACAATTGGAATTATCATAATGTGATCTTTTTACTCGTGTAGAAAGAAATTTCTCACTTTCCAGTGAGACAGAATAATTTCATTTTCCAGGATGGGGTAGATGTTTTGTAAATAAAGCATTATTAAATCCATGTAATTGGCCAGATTGCTTGATTTTGGAATGCATTTAATGGAACTATCAAACATCTTGAGTAACTTGCAGTTTATTCATTCCCATTGGGGTGGGGAAGATGGTGTTTGAGATGTTGGCCGGGAACTTAATGTCATACATTTTGTTCAATTATCACCTTGGATCATTTTGAGGGGACACAAAACAAATGTAACATTTCTTGGTGATAGGATTCAGTAACATTGCAATTAGTTTGTCATTATTATTATTCTCATTTGCCTTATATTTGTGGAGTTCTTAAACGGAAGAAGGTAATTCCAAGGTCCAAGTTTGAGCTGACTCAGCAGCATAATGGTATAATTTCTTGATCAGTGAGTGGTATATTGGAATAACTGGATTTTTTGTTGGCTTATCACTGTAAGATCTTGCTATGAAGCTCTTAATAATATTGCTTTTGATCAAGAATACTATGACTGTTTTTATGAAATAAAATGAATAAATTTGTCATAAACACAAATAGATAATTAAGCTAAACTACTAGTGATTATAAAAGTGAGAAGTAATTTTCTATTAGAATTCATTACAAAAAGATTTAATAATAAAATTTCTTATTAAAATTATTATTTTAATTAGTAATTATCATGAATTCTTGAAGAAAACTATAAGCTAGAGGAAAAACTCTAGGAATTAAATAATTCACTCATGAATACTCCAATAATACCTTGATAATAATTGGTAGAATGATTTGATAGATTATTTGTGGATTCAAAAAATCAAAATCTGGATTAAAAAATAATAATATACCAAATAATAGCTATAATAATTTTTCAAATATAGATATTCTATGATTTAACCTCTCTCCAATTGAGTTAAAATATTAAAAATACTTATATCAACTTACTTGGTGGTATTAATGATTTGATGTTCTAACTGAATGATAATAGATTATCTGGAAAAAATTAGTAGGCTTCTTTCAAGTATACAATCACTCACAGAGGTTTGCCATGGAGAAAGCTCAAAAACATGTCACCTTATCTGGATTATTGATTACATCACTTTTTGTCAAATAAGATTAACATAATCACTCAATTAAATCATTTTATGTGAATATCAACCTGCTTATAGCTAAGTAATGAGGGATTTACTTTAAATTTTAATTATGAATTCATAATTATTTTTTGTTTTCAGATTTTATTATAAATTTATTCATTTTCCTGAAAGATTCAGAAATATTGACTGATAATTATATTTTAAATAAAATTTTGAATCCTTACCTCATTTTATACATAGTACAAGTAAATACTATAGTGGCAGCTGGTTTCCATGAGGTAGCTTAATGGATAGTAATCCAAATAAAGTTTTAATTAATATTTTTTATGCTTATAAATGGGAAATTATTAATAATTAATATGGCTATAGGAGTCAGAGTTTCTCATTACCTCCTTTTAATTTCAAAATAGCACCTTATTTTCTATTTTCTCATTATTTAATGAGAATTAGACTTAGTAACAAGGATTCTAAAATGTTGGAATTGAATAATTGGTAAATATAAGCCATGTATCCAAGAATTATGACTTTCTATTCCTCAGAGTCCTCATAAATTGGGGTACCCTGGATCTCTTTGATGTCTTTTGTACCATAAAAAATAGAAATTAAAGGTTAAAGACTGATATCCACTATGGGTTTACAGTTCCCTGAAGCATATATTCCAACACTTTATTCATGGATAAAAAGAATGTGGCCCATGCACAATCTGTGTTAGAGTTTTAATATTTTTTTTTGTATTTTCAGAACCTGGATCTTTGTTTTTTTTTATTCTTCATTGCCTCTTCAAGAGGTAAATTATTTCTTTGCACAGTGTGTTGGTCAAGGTATTAACTTATCATTTTTCAATCCTCTCATTTATGAAACTAATTATTATTATTTTTTCTTGGTTTAATTTCTAGAGCTTATTTATAAATATTTTTTCATGCTTGAATATGTTGGGCTGGAGAATCAGAGACATATTTTTGGCATGTGGAATGCTGGGATATAAATTTTACAAATTTAACTGTGAATTTAGTGACCCAAATACACAGTATATCATATGATCTGACAGTTTGGGGATTGTGGTACCTGGGCAAACAAACCAAAGTCAGGTATTCACAGAATTCTCAAAAATGAAGACTGTCAGATCTCAGACATATTAATAAGCAAAAATCAACAAGAAAACCTGAAAGAAATCTCACAGGAAATTCCCAAAGATGTGAGTCATTGCACCATCAGCAAGGAAATACACTATATTGGTAAAAGGTCATGTATTGCCCCCAAAAAGCCTTACCTGCAAGCCTTGGATTTATAATGACTTCAGCCATTGGACAATACAGCAGTGGGCCTGAAATGCCATTTGATTTGGGGAAGAAGTGTGATTGTGTATGGGTTTGAAAGATGAGGAAAGAGGAACACATCCTTGAAAACCTACAAGTGAATCATTGTTCAGGCCAACAATTGCTAATGGTTTGGGGGGTGTTCATCAGAAGGACAAAAAGCCCACTTGTGTTTTTAGACAGTAGAATAGTTCATTCAAAAATTATATGAACGTCATCTCCAACCATTTTACAGCTCAATGGTGGATGCGCCATACATTTGCATGCAAGAAAGCATTGCAATGCTGGAGGATGGGGTGCCAATTCACACAGCCTGGATCCACAATTCTTAGTGGGAAACTAATCATATTGATAAGATTCTCTGGCCTTCCCACTTCCCCAATATTAATCCAATTGATGATGTGTGGAAAATGATCAAAAATTGAGCTTCAAAGCATCACCAGCCCCACACAGTGGACAAATTATGAGCAGAAATTTAGATGGCATGGAAAAAGCTGTCCCCAGCTTTATTTGACAAACTACTCCTCAGGATGCAAGTTTGTTTGCAGGTGGTTATTAGTGCAAATGGAGGGCCTACCAGATGGTAGCTCTCTTAGTTTTCTTTTCTCATCATGTATATAGAAAAATTAAGATAATGTAACATCATCTTTAAAATGTGAGATAACAGGTTGGAAAGCCACTAGAAAGATTTATGCACAGGAAAGTGCTCTTTTTTAAAGAGGTATGTGTGACCTTTTTTTTAAGGAAAAAAGTGTCCAAATACATTATTTGGGGCACTATACCAAAGATTATGTATAAAGATAGTATTTTTAAGTTTAAAAAACATAAATAACACTAATCTTAGTGTATATGTAACATGGAATTTCTCACAATCTCATTGTTTTGGTGTGAAAATACAAAAAACAAAAACTTCAAAATTCTTTTATGTGGTATCAATGATGAAGTATTGAATTATTTTGCATATTACCATCTCATAGAGTTAATTTAAGCTTATTAAACCTATGGAGTTAACCTACCCAAGGATTTGTGAATAATCCAAATCTGGACTTAAATCCATAGATTTACTTACTTTCAAAAAGGCTATAAATATTATTCTATATGCAAAATAATAATTTCTTTGGGTATATTCAAGAATTATGTGTTCTTTATATTTAAGAAGTTACTTTTGAATCTTTTGTGGCCTATTTGGGTATATAAAATATACCTCAAGGCTCACAATCACTCTGAAATAAGATGAATAATCGTTCAAATAGTGCAAGTATCAACTCCATTTGTTCAATTGATACCTAGAACTCATCAAAAAATAAAAATAAACTTTGATTGCGAATTTTAGTGTATAGTGGGAGAATATTCTTCAGTTTTTGTATTTTATGGAGTTTAATTGAAAAAAGATCCAGTTATTAATGTGAATGAAGAGTGTCAATCACTTTTGATGATGGTTGTTGTCTTTGATATTTTGTAAGGTAAATTTAAAGCAATAGGTTCTTAAGTGGCCTCCAAACATTCATTTACAAAAGTAATTCAAGATAAAAGGGTGAAATTTATCAATTCCCAGGGAATATGTTTGGAGCATACAAGAGAGGTAAGATTTTGAATTTGAGGACTAAGAATTAGAAAACAATCAGTAACAGTTAATTATCTTAAATACCAATTTGAAGCTACTTACAACTGACTTGTTGCATCAGTGAATAACTGTCATAACCCTTAATAAAAATAGTCCACTGAAAATGTGCAAGGTGATAATTAAAAGAGATTTAATAATCATTTTTAAGAATTCACATGGAATTTGGAGAGTCTTGAGCACTTGACAGATAATGTGACAGGAACATCTATGTAAATGTTTTCCATTACGCTAAGGTCTTATTAATCTATGAAATTCTGGAAACTTCCATGAAGGAAAATAAAAAAATATATTTTGATTTTAATAATTAATAATTTATAATCAAACTAGGTAAAAATTATTGGTTATTTAATAAATTTCATAGTAATTATAATATCTGCTATAGTTAGATTAGAATACCTAATAAAAATAAATAAATTATAAGTCAGTAAGAGTAAAAGGGAAGTTCTTTAAGGAAAGGATATCCCCTATAATGAGATTAGAATACCTAATAGAAATAAAATAAAATTAAATTAGTAAAATTAAAATAAAAATCTTTTTAGGAAAATATTTACCCTGAGAAGAGATATTTACCATTGAATTATTATTTAAATTTTTGATCATGTGTTATAAATATTCAATTTTTGTTTATCATTATGCTAGGTTAATTTTATTTTGTTTTTGTTTTGAGTCAAATACAACAGTTCTCTCCATAAAAAATCATATTTTGGCCAACTTATGAGATTAATTGTGCAGTCTTCAGGTTCCAAGGTGGCTTAGTTAATATATCAGCTGATTGGTTCATTGTAGAAAACCATATTAATTTTAATTCAATTTAAGGAATATCTTTATTAATAGTATTGAATTACCTAGTTAAGTGACATTTCTGTTTTTGATTCATTGAATCAGTAAAAATTCCCACATCCTATTCATTGTCTTAAAATAGAATGGGAATTGGGTTTTTCAGAGTGTTGTGCAACATATTGTATAACAAGGGAGTTTCTTTTTCTGAAAATGACAATGTCATGTATTATGATGTGGTATTATTAGAAAATATTGGATTAATGGAACATAATTTCTTTTGTTTCTTTCATAAACTGTTGATTCAAGTTAAGGAACCATTCTTATCTAAAATGAGGGTATAAAGCTTTAAGTGAAGAATGATTACAAATTAAAATAACTTATAATTGAATAAAGAGATCTTCTACTTAAAATGTGAAGCCCCAATGTACCATCCAGAACTACAAAGTGTGAAAAATTGGTTTGCCAAAAATGATCACCAATCTCCCATTTATTTTTATTTATTTTTATTTTTATTTATTTATTTTTATTTATTTTTATTTATTTTTATTTATTTTTATTTATTTTTATTTATTTTTATTTATTTTTATTTATTTTTATTTATTTTTATTTATTTTTATTTATTTTTATTTATTTTTATTTATTTTTATTTATTTTTATTTATTTTTATTTATTTTTATTTATTTTTATTTATTTTTATTTATTTTTATTTATTTTTATTTATTTTTATTTATTTTTATTTATTTTTATTTATTTTTATTTATTTTTATTTATTTTTATTTATTTTTATTTATTTTTATTTATTTTTATTTATTTTTATTTATTTTTATTTATTTTTATTTATTTTTATTTATTTTTATTTATTTTTATTTATTTTTATTTATTTTTATTTATTTTTATTTATTTTTATTTATTTTTATTTATTTTTATTTATTTTTATTTATTTTTATTTATTTTTATTTATTTTTATTTATTTTTATTTATTTTTATTTATTTTTATTTATTTTTATTTATTTTTATTTATTTTTATTTATTTTTATTTATTTTTATTTATTTTTATTTATTTTTATTTATTTTTATTTATTTTTATTTATTTTTATTTATTTTTATTTATTTTTATTTATTTTTATTTATTTTTATTTATTTTTATTTATTTTTATTTATTTTTATTTATTTTTATTTATTTTTATTTATTTTTATTTATTTTTATTTATTTTTATTTATTTTTATTTATTTTTATTTATTTTTATTTATTTTTATTTATTTTTATTTATTTTTATTTATTTTTATTTATTTTTATTTATTTTTATTTATTTTTATTTATTTTTATTTATTTTTATTTATTTTTATTTATTTTTATTTATTTTTATTTATTTTTATTTATTTTTATTTATTTTTATTTATTTTTATTTATTTCTATTTATTTTCATTTATTTTTATTTATTTCTATTTATTTTCATTTATTTTTATTTATTTTTATTTATTTTTATTTATTTTTATTTATTTTTATTTATTTTTATTTATTTTTATTTATTTTTATTTATTTTTATTTATTTTTATTTATTTTTATTTATTTTTATTTATTTTTATTTATTTTTATTTATTTTTATTTATTTTTATTTATTTTTATTTATTTTTATTTATTTTTATTTATTTTTATTTATTTTTATTTATTTTTATTTATTTTTATTTATTTTTATTTATTTTTATTTATTTTTATTTATTTTTATTTATTTTTATTTATTTTTATTTATTTTTATTTATTTTTATTTATTTTTATTTATTTTTATTTATTTTTATTTATTTTTATTTATTTTTATTTATTTTTATTTATTTTTATTTATTTTTATTTATTTTTATTTATTTTTATTTATTTTTATTTATTTTTATTTATTTTTATTTATTTTTATTTATTTTTATTTATTTTTATTTATTTTCATTTATTTTTATTTATTTTTATTTATTTTTATTTATTTTTATTTATTTTTATTTATTTTTATTTATTTTTATTTATTTTTATTTATTTTTATTTATTTTTATTTATTTTTATTTATTTTTATTTATTTTTATTTATTTTTATTTATTTTTATTTATTTTTATTTATTTTTATTTATTTTTATTTATTTTTATTTATTTTTATTTATTTTTATTTATTTTTATTTATTTTTATTTATTTTTATTTATTTTTATTTATTTTTATTTATTTTTATTTATTTTTATTTATTTTTATTTATTTTTATTTATTTTTATTTATTTTTATTTATTTTTATTTATTTTTATTTATTTTTATTTATTTTTATTTATTTTTATTTATTTTTATTTATTTTTATTTATTTTTATTTATTTCTATTTATTTTCATTTATTTTTATTTATTTCTATTTATTTTCATTTATTTTTATTTATTTTTATTTATTTTTATTTATTTTTATTTATTTTTATTTATTTTTATTTATTTTTATTTATTTTTATTTATTTTTATTTATTTTTATTTATTTTTATTTATTTTTATTTATTTTTATTTATTTTTATTTATTTTTATTTATTTTTATTTATTTTTATTTATTTTTATTTATTTTTATTTATTTTTATTTATTTTTATTTATTTTTATTTATTTTTATTTATTTTTATTTATTTTTATTTATTTTTATTTATTTTTATTTATTTTTATTTATTTTTATTTATTTTTATTTATTTTTATTTATTTTTATTTATTTTTATTTATTTTTATTTATTTTTATTTATTTTTATTTATTTTTATTTATTTTTATTTATTTTTATTTATTTTTATTTATTTTTATTTATTTTTATTTATTTTTATTTATTTTTATTTATTTTTATTTATTTTTATTTATTTTTATTTATTTTTATTTATTTTTATTTATTTCTATTTATTTTCATTTATTTTTATTTATTTCTATTTATTTTCATTTATTTTTATTTATTTTTATTTATTTTTATTTATTTTTATTTATTTTTATTTATTTTTATTTATTTTTATTTATTTTTATTTATTTTTATTTATTTTTATTTATTTTTATTTATTTTTATTTATTTTTATTTATTTTTATTTATTTTTATTTATTTTTATTTATTTTTATTTATTTTTATTTATTTTTATTTATTTTTATTTATTTTTATTTATTTTGATTTTTAATTTTATAATCATTTTAAGTGGGTAGTAAAATATTACTACAGCACCAAAGGTTGTGAGATATAATGATGATGCATGAAATAATATTTAATGGAAGAGTTATAGCTTCATAGGTATCACATTATAAGGAAAGGTTAATTTGGGTAGCTTTAAGTACATTTAGTTATGAATTGGTGTAACTGGGGCTTAATATATGGGAGAAAAAGGGAGATATTGAATCAAGACTTTATCATAGTTTGTTTAAGTTAGAAGAATAAATGAATTGAAATGACATTACAAATGTGGTATACAACACGAACGCCCCATTTCTATTAAATATGACCTTGGTTTTCTTGGTGGAAGGCTTTTTTTAGTTGTTGGGATTGGTAAATTCAATAATTAAGGAAGGGAATTGTAATAATTACATGGTATTAATACACCAAGTGAATAATTATTGTAGGGATATTGAAGGAATGAATATTTATTATGAAAAATGGAAAGAAAGGACAGCAGATAAGTTATATGCATATTCAAAATGAAGATTACATAAGAAGGAAGGAGTTAAAAAGAATATTACTAATTAATTTGGTACTTATGAGTAATAAATCAAATTGATTAGTAATCAACTGAATTTATTTATAATAATCAGGAGATAGGGGATACAGAAACTCAATTGAATCAAGATCACCTCACATTAAATTTGATCAATCACCATGGAAACAAAATATAGTTTTCCCACAAAATAAAGAGCTCAATCATAATAGAGATCACATGATCCAACACCACCAAACATCATTTCATAATACTGGTCACAAGACAAAACAAATCAGAGACTTGAAAAATTCCAAGTCCCTTCTTTTTGACACTCCTATGGAGGGCCCAGAAGCTATAAATAGAGCTCATATCTACCCCTTTCAGCTGCTCTTCCCAGCTCTAACAGGGGAATTCAACAAAAAAAATCACTCTCTTGACATTTCATCTGAGGGTAGTCCCCTCAACTATAGATTATTATCATATTTTTTGTAAGGTTTTCCCATGAAAATCTTGATAATATTAATAAAAATCAAGAGTACTATGACTGTCCTCAGGGGAAAATATAATATAATTAAATATTATAGCCACAAATATGAATATAATTATTATTAATCTTGATAATTTTAATATTAATAAAAAATTATAAAAAATTAATATTATTGAAACAATTCAATAATAAAAACTATGATAATTATATATAAATTAATATGGTTATTATATTATTATAATGAGTCACTGAAAGTTATAATAATAGGAATTGTAAAGATCTTAATGAGAAAATACATGTGGAAAATAAGAGTATTTAACCACTCATAAATAATAATAATATCATTTATAAAATAAATCATCACACACACTGTGCAGAAATAATTATTATATATAAGCTCTATGAAAAAACTAATACTAGATAAAAAAATATAGAATATTCAGAGAAAAATTCACTTGTAATATTTATTTGATAAATTAAGTAAAAAAAAAAATATAGTATTAAATGATGTTTATAAGTGAAAAGAATTCCAATGGATAAAGATTTTGAAGAAATAAAACAACTTTTCTATGATAAAATAGTATTTAAGAAAGATTTTAGAGGAATTTTTGGATCTTAAAAGATACTTGAGACAGAAATTTTAGAAGATAAAATAAGTTATTTCGTGATTCAAAAAATACAACCTTAGCTATGTGATTTGAATTATTTATTCAAAATTTAAAAAGAATAAAATATCTTAATAATTCCTCTAATAATAAGATTTTGTATTTAAGAAAACCTTAGCTGTTGAAATTTCTAATTTAATTTATTGAATGATTGTGAGCCTGTGAGGTATGTATAACATACCCATAAGGATACAAATGATTTTATATAAAGCTTATTTTGTATTCAACAGAATTTTCAATTGAGTTCAAAATAAAAAAGAACAAAAAATAAGTATAACTTCTTTTTGGATAAAAAAAAATTTAAAAAATCATGTCATTTTTGGATTCTACACCAAAAATAACCTAGGGTGTACCCATAGGGTGTTATACCAAAAAATGCTTATTTCTTATGTTATTAGAAGATTTAAGAATCTCACAGTACTAATGTAACTTTTTTTAACATTTTTTAAAATTGTTAAATTTAAGCTTAAATAAGCTCCAATTTAACGTTGCATAAGGTTTATGCAAACTTACCAAAATTTTAGTTAAAATTGAGGTGTTGTGTATGTTAAGAAGAACATAGAAGAATACAATGATAGTAGCAAATTGCACAAACCCTAAATGAATTGTAACTACAATATAAATATTTAAAACTTGTACCCTGGGGGTGTCTATTTCTTTTTACTTATATCATTTGTCTAATGTTGAATATTCTTTGTAACAGGTATGCAATAAATAAAAGAACTCCATAGGGGGTGTCTATTTATTTTTACTTATATCATTTGTCTAATGTTGAATATTATTTGTAACAGTTTATGGGCCGCTGCTAATCCAGCTCAAATAAAAAATCTCACTTGATTAATACACCATGGAAACCAGATCCGGAAGACTGTACCAAACAAAGATGTCTTCAACAAACAAATTCAATCTTGCTGACCTAAAAGAAGCGCTCAGTAGCGTTGATGATATTAATGCGTTGATGATATTAATGCTTGTGTTAAAAAACGCATTGAATTGGAAAACTTAGGTCATGGCATCACCCCCCACCTTGCCTGGGATGGTTCAAATTTCAATCTATGGTACCATTCGCTGTCAAACCTCATTGAGGACCTGTGTGATGTAGACACATACTTTAGCAAGGCAAGCAATGATAATGATAAGTCAAGAGATCAAGCTATTCAAATCTTTATTTGTAAATCCATTCACCAAGAACTCCTTTTGTAAACTGAAGGCCTTTACTTGGCCAAGTCAATATTCCAATCCCTTCAAAAGCAATTTCCGCATAAATCGTGGTCCCAGGCAATGGTCATCTTAAATTGAATAATAAATCTAAATGAAGCCACCGTCTCCCTTGATAAGGGATTCACAAATATGCAAAACTTACTACGCAAACTGAAGTCATCATTAGGCGGTGTGTGGACTGATGATTCCCTACTGGAAATGTTTTTTCATCAATTCAACAAAGCACAGTTTCATCACATTGCAAATGCCCTTGACACAAAAAAATCCATTGATCCGTCCTGCATTATCACTGCATGGGAAGTTATGCAAGTGGCACAAAGATTTCAACAGCAAGAATAAACACAGACAGATGCAAATTTCATGGCTTTTGCTGCTGGTAGAGGACAACCCAACAACATGTCTTGTCAACATTGTTAACCTCAAATTTCTTGACAAACCAATGCATCAAAAAAATCCCAAGCAGATAGCAAACCCTCTAGATATCCTCACCCAAGCATGCAATCAGCTGCATGGGCAACTAGATGGCTTACCCCCAAGCATCCATGTATTCATTGTTTTGAATGGGGTCACTGGGTTATGGATTGTCCGAGGAAATTGGCCGGCAAACCTCCCATTGAAGACCCTAAAAAGAGAGACACAACCTTCAGATACTGCAAGTACAAGTTTGTATCCCATCCTGCTTTAGTAAGTGTCAAAGCCGAATTGATGTCTATAAAAGCAATCACTGAGGATAGCAAGTTAGTATTAATTGACTCTGGGGACACACATAATGTGGCCGGATATTGTTTGTTATTTATCACTTACAAAAAAATTAATCTTGAACTATCTGTTGCTACAAAAGCAAAGCATCCAGTAGTAGGAATAGGGACAATCAAATTGTGTACCCAGGATGGTAACTTATGGTTGCATAATACCTTGCACTGCAAAGATGTACCTGGAGTTGTGATATCACTGGGTAGATCTCAAACTAACAATGGTCAAGTTGAATGTAAAAATGGTATTTTTTGTTTTTGACAAAACAAGATAGTTTGTAATAGCATAAAGGTGAACAATAGGTGGTTCTTAAAAACCATCACCATGCTGCAATGAAATTGCTTTAAAAGAAAAGAACCTTATGTCCACTTTGTTCCACGACAGACTGGTGCATGTTTTGATGAGGACTGTGAGGCGAATGAAGAAGTTAGGGTGTGTTGAGGGATTACCAATAGACGCTGATTTCCAAGATATACCGCACTGTTTATCTTGCACATTGGCAAAGAGTAGACACATGCCCTTTATGCCTGCGTCGCGACAAGTAGCCTGCGCACCTGGAGATGTCATTTCAGTGGATCTCATGGGTCCATTCAACTTATTTCTGGATAAATTCTCATATGCAATGATCATTCTGAACCATTTTTCCTCTCTTTTAGCTTTTTTACCACTCAAGGCCAAATCTGATGCGGCCAAACATCTAAAAGAGTGGTTAGTACAGTTTGTGAACATTGCACACACCACAGTTAAGAGGGTACGTACAGACAATGGAGGTGAATTTACGTTGTCATTCTTATTGTCTTTTTTCAAAGAAACAGGTATCATCCATGAAAGAATGATACCTTATGAACACCATCAGAACGGCAAGGTGGAACAAAAAAACAGGACCCTGGCGAAAGCAGAAAGATTAATGATGATAAGAGCTAATCTCCCACCTACTTTTTGGACGTACACTCTAAGGCAGGCGGCATGGGTGTTTAATAGAGCTCTACATGCCAAGGACAATATTACACCTTATGAAGCAGTAATAAAGCAAAAGCCATCACTATCCCTCCTATGTGTATTTGGATGCAAGGCTTTTATACACAACATGACCCAACAAAAGGATTTAACCGCAAAAGCCACAGAGGTCATACACCTAGGGGTAGTGCAAGACTCACAGGGATGGGTATTCTTTGACCAAGCGGCTAGAAGACTTGTCAGGGGTGCATTGGTAATTTTCAGAGAAGATATGTTTCCACAAATCAACAAAGCTGGGGGGATTCAATTGAAAACAATCAAGCTGAAAAATCTGTTTGACAATAGCTTAATATGCAAAATGAAGGAACAAGATGAATGTTTTCACTTACTGAACATGTCACGCATGTACTGTAATGGCGCAACTACCAACTACCACAAAGCAAAGTCAACACCACAGGCCGCTGAATGGATGGAAGCTTGCGAGGAGGAACTGAGGAATTTGAAGAGTATGGGGGTGTGGGAAGAGGTGGAAGGAGACAACACCACCCAAATCTTAGGAACACAATGGGTTTTTGCTTTGAAATAAGACTCAGACGGTAGACCAATCAGGAACAAGACTTGCCTTGTTGTACAAGGACATCAACAAGTACGGGGCGTGAATTTTGAAGAAACTTTTCCCCCAACAACAAAATTTGCAATGTTACAATCAATCCTCACAATCACTAGCAAAAATTTGTGGAAAATGAACAGCTTCAATGTTACCTCAGCTTACCTGCACAGCAAAATTGATGAAGTAATTTTTGTCAGGCCACTGCCAGTCGTTACCATAGGGGAGAAAAAAGTCTTGAGACTGAAAAAAGCACTGTATGTATTGCAGCAGGCCGGAAGATGTTGATGGCTAAATATCAAGAATCTTCTGCAAGAAATCGAGTTCAAAGCAAACAACAATGCTCAGAGTACGTATGTATACAAAATTGGTGAAGACTATGCAATGTTATGGATTCATTTAGACAATGGAGTATTGGTGACAAGCAATGATAACATAAGGGAGAAGATGAAATTGAAACTAAGGTGGGATGAAGACATCAACAGTATAGTGGGAATCAAGATAAAACAGAAAGGAAACAGTTTTTATCTAAAACAGCCCAGACTCATTAAGAAATTGGTAGAAGCGACAGACAGCCAGCTCACAGCTAATAAGCCACTTCCAGACATCAAACTAGAATCATTGCCAGTGTCACAGATTGACTGTCACTACCTGTTGGCAGGAGGGATGATGCTTTACTTGGCACAGGCTACACAACCCAACATCATGTACGCAGTAAACTACTTAGCAAGATTTGCAATGAATGCTCAGAACGATCATTGAAAGGCACTCAAACATCTGGTGGACTACATCAATACAACCAAACATCAAACCTTAAAAATCAGGGTGGACAACACAAGGAGGGATATGGAGGTTTACCTCAACGCGAATTGGGAAGGAGAAGGCTCAAGATCTCAACATGGTTTCTGTATTATTCTATTTGGCACAATGGTAGCTTGGAACTCAAAGCAACAATCTTGTATTGCCAGCTTGACTTGTCAGGCCAAATACATGGTGTTATCCTTTGACGCAAAGGAGGCATTGTGGCTAGCGTCCAATCTTGAAGACGTGATTGGGCATCAATGTCCAGTTTTGGTTTTGGACAACAAATTGGCTATTCAAATTGGGAACAATTCCAGCAGCAAGAAAAAATCAAGACACATTCAGAGAGAATTTCACATAATCAATGAGCTGGTGGTCAGTAAGAAGGTAACAATAAACTGGATTGCAACAACGGAGCAAATGGCAGACATCTTCAACAAAGCACAAGGAAAGATTAAGACCAATCAATTCAGAGGATGTATGGATGGTTTGTGGGTGTGTGTGTTAAGAAGAACGTAGAAGAATACAATGATAGTAACAAATTGCACAAACCCTAAATGAATTGTAACTACAATATAAATATTTAAAACTTGTACCCTGGGAAAATCTCTCTTTTCCCCGGAGGTGTCTATGTATTTTTACTTATATCATTTGTCTAACGTTGAATATTATTTGTAACAGGTATGCAATAAATAAAAGAACTTCATAGGGGGTGTCTATTTATTTTTACTTATATCATTTGTCTAATGTTATATATTATTCTTAACAGTGTATATTTACTGAATTGGCTAAGGATTTGCCATACAGAATGTAAATACTGAATGAGCTCAGTTTGAAAGTGTTTAAGGCCATAGTATGGCTTTAAATAAATAAAAGGGCAAAATCCATGCAAAAAGGTGGGACAAAGGAAAAAGACCAAACAGAGCTGGGGTACCCACCTTTTGGATCTGCAAGGATTAAATTAAGGTTGTCCACCTGTATTGGAGGATTTTCAACCTTATTGGAACTTTAAGATTAGACTTTGATCCAACCTTAAGGTTTAAACTAGTTTTATCCCAATCTGGACAGGAATTTCAAGCTTTCAAAGGGCAAATACCAATATACAGGCTTGAAATAAACGTTTTAAGACCTGTCAAAGCTTAAATAAGCTTAAAACTTTAAATTTAGAAGCATCAAAACCTTATCAAAAGTTAAGGTTTAATGTGTATTGCTATTTTATGAAGAAAAACAGCAATAACTTCAAAAATTCATTAAAATTTCAATTCTTACTGAATTTGCTTGATAGTTTCACAAAGCTTACAATTCAATATTATCTATATATAAACTTAATTTCAAGTATCTTTTATAAACAAATTTCCTGGATAATTAGCCTGGAAATTTGTTCTTTTCATTATACTTAGAGAAAATTAAGATCTCTTTAAAAGTTAATTAAAAATTGAGTTTAAGAGATTTCTGCTTGAAACTCTATTTTTAAGTTGTTCATGTGATGAAGTTCAATATAAATAAACTTATTCTATATAAAAAACTAAAATAATTAACTTAAATGAGAATTAAAGCTACTTGGAGTTAAGAATAACACTGGTAACTTTAAATTGGAACTAAAAATAAGTTACCTTAAGTTAAGAACCTTATTTTAAGCATGGTTTTTCAGTTTTGACCTGAGAATGCCATCTATTGAGAGCTGCTCTGTAGACATGAAAAGAGTCTATTAATCACTGTTTTTGTCCATCATCAACTATCAATCCAATCATATCAGACATTTAAACAGGTAAAGTTTTATTATATATAGAGTCTTTTTATTAAAGTATTTCTTAAGTAATTTATTATTTATCAATCTTGAATTAAAGAATTGAAATCATAGAAATTAGATTATTGTTGTAATCACCTATAATATATCTTATTTTATAAAATTATTGTCTTTAAAATGTCTTTTAAGATCCACAAATTCCTCTCAAAAACTCTGTAATCATAATTTTTATTATGAAAAGTTGTTTATTCTTTAAGAATATTTATTTTTGGTGTGTTTTTAACTTAGAATAATTATATAATATAATAACTGTTGTTGTTTGACTTGTTGTATTAAATTTATATTATAAGTAAGTTTTCTTTACAATTCTATATTTTTATCAATTATTAGTTTTTTTATATAAGAATTGCTTCTGCACAGTGTGTGTTTTAATTTTTTTATAAATAATATATATATATATTATTTATAAGTGGCTCAATATTTATATTTTCCATGTGTAATTGTCTCATCAAGAGCTTTACACTTCTTATTGTTATAATTGTCAGCAACTATAACAGTAATAGAATATTACATTTTTATTATTATTATTTTATATAATAATAATTAAATTTATTTCTATATATAATTATTTTTAATAATTACATTTAAATTTGTGGACATAATATTTCATTATATTATACTTTTCTACTGAGTACAGTCATAGTACTCTTGATATTGTTAGTATTATCAAGAGTTTCATAGACAAACCTTACATCTGGGGGCCTGGCCATGATTTTAACCAATTTTTGGGACATAAATCGCATTCTAGACCTTATTTTACTGGTTTTTGACATAAAATTGCCATATTTACTTTAATATTGGCTTTTTTGGGACTTATCCCTTATAAATAATCTTTATAATATTAATAAAGTTATTTTTTCTTAAGAATATTGTTTGAAACAATATACTATTGAGTGACTTGGAATAAATCTCTTTTGTCTAACAAGTGGCCTTTTCACATCACAGACTTGAAATTTATTCTTTGAGTTATTCTAGTATAAAGTGAATGATAATACAATTTTGATTAATAACTTATGAATTGCATAATCATTATTTGTTTCAAGAAAATGTTAAATAAAATAAAAAATTCAAAATTTCAAAATCTTTACTAAAAACATTTATTCTTTAATCTTAGACATTTTTCTTTATTTTTGATGTAATTTGCCATAAATTACATTAAAACAACTTTATCCAATAAGTTGAGCTTATAAGTTATTTTGATTGTTTGATAAAATAACTTATATATTTTCTTTTCTCTACTTTAATCCATCAGAGAAAGTTCTTCATACTCTGAAGCCTCAGAGTCTAGTATTGAAATTCAAACTAGCCCAGCACCAAGGGGTTAAATTACCAAAGAACCCTTTAAAGGTCCAGCAGGTGAATTCAATCCATTTCTTAGTCTTAATTGCTTTATATTGACGTGAAATGACTTGTACTAGAAGTGGAAGTAACTACTCCATCCAATCAACTGGATCTGGACCAGGAAATTCCAGTAATAAATAAAAAAGACAAGAATGTCAGCCCAGAGGAGAGGCACAAATGGAGGATGCCAGAACTTCCACCAGTCCCCAAAGGCTAGCCAGAACCTTTGACACTCTTATTGAGAGTCCAGAAGCTGACATAACTGCTATCAATGTTGTTAGACCTGAATCACTTTCAACAGGAAACAATAGAGATATACCCATCTCAGTACAAGAACTGGTTTATGGTGGCAAAGCAGCAAGAGTGGGAACTTTTCCCAAGTCTTTGGATAGGCACCATGAGCTCATATCTTCAAGTGAAGAAGTTCATGGGGCCAGAAAAGACAGAAGAACTTCTGAAGGGTTGGACACCCATGTATTGCAAAGGACAAGTCCAACAGATAAAAGCTTGGTTGAAAAACCAAAGCATGTTATCAGAGGACCAGAAGAAGAAGTTGGCCCAAGGGAAGCTCCCCAAGCCTCCACAAGCAAAACTCCACCTCAAAAAGTGCCAAACAAGTCCCAGAAAACCCCAAAGACCAACAAGAAGGGCAAGCAAACGGCAAAGGGAAAGGCAAAGCCCAAGTGGAAAAAGCCTTGCCCACAGAATTACAGGATTCCCAAGAAAGAGAAGACAGCCATGGACAATGTGTTCCATATGGCAAGAAATCTGATGGAATTCAAAAACAAGGAAGAGGAAAGATTTAACCAATATTTTCCAAAGAAGTAGATCTTCTGAAGCTTGTAAACCAAATTGAAACTTGTAACAAAGAAACTATAACAAAGCTTAAAAAATTTGAGTATATCCAAGAAAAGCTGGGTAATGAGATACTACAAGCAAAAGAATCACAAAAGACCATTATTTGCCTTGAAAATGTTAATGAAGACAATATTTTGTCTTTGGAGCAAATTTGTGCAAGAATTGAGTCTAAGGTTAACTTACTAAATCAACCAGATGATAATTCTATTACTTTTATAACTAGACAGTTAAAAGAACTAAGAATAAAAGTTCAAAACTTGGAAAACTCAACTGGGCACAATGCAGCTCTTTTCCAAGAACAATTGGAAAAAAGTGATAAAGCAAGACTTGAATTGAAAGAAGAAATTCAATCAAGTATTAATAATATATCACTTAAAAATGATTTGCCAAGACAGTCTACACCAATTCTTGACAGAAATGTGCTAAACTTGAACAATGAATTACATCATACAATTTCAAGTAATGCAGAAGTGGAAACTGCTTGAAATTTTAAAGATATTCCAAGATTAGAGGAATGGCCAAACTTCAGTGGCTAAGAGGAATATAATCATATGGAATTTATGAACACAATTGATATGTTTAAAGAAGACTTTAACATACCAGATGAATAAATAAGTGCCAGATTACAATCATTGTTTACCAAATAAGCAAAGAAATGGTATTACAAAATGAGACAAGACCATGGTAAACATTCTTGGCCTTGGTGAAAAGAAAAAATTCTGTACAAATGGGCAAATGATTACTGGAGATTTAAAATAGAAGATTCTTTTGGAGAAGCTGTTTATAATATTGAGAGGGACAGGCTCATGTCCTGGTTTCTTAAACAAAGGGACAGATTAACTGCCCTTCATCCTTATATGTCTGAAACATTGGTACATAAAAGGATATTAAGAAAGTGTGGTGGTGACCTTGAGCATGCTATAAGAAGCAGATGTAGCAAAACCAGTGGGAAACCAATTCCAAAACCCAATAAGCCACAAGACAAAGCTCCTTTGAAATTTCATAAGTGTGGAAGTACATCTCATTTGGCTAATACTTGTCCCAAAAGGACAAGAATCAATGAGATGAAATTTGAAAAAGATGACACAAAAGAAAAAAATGATGTCCCTGTAAATGAAAGTGATTCTGAACCTTCTGAAGAGGAGGAACTACCAGATGAACTTAGTATAGAGAATATTAATGTTTGCTTTGAAGTCACAGAAGTGCATACTCACTTACCACAGTACAGTGATAAATTTATGGATCTCATACATGTGCAAGATGCTAAAATGCAGAAAACAAAACCAGCCAGAGGTAAAGGTTATACAGCTGGATAATCTTGTATCATTAATATTGTGATAAACAACAGAGAAGCCAAGATACATCTTGACTCAGGTGCCTTTTGTACTTGTGTTGGAAAAAATTATCTTGACAAGATTTATACCAATTGGCAAGACAAGTTAATTCCAATTGAAGGTATAAAATTCAGCAGTGCCAGGAAAAAAAAGCACCCCTTGGGTATATTTGAAGCAGAAATGATATTCCCTCATCCTACAGGAAGTATCAGAGTAAAATTCGAATTTGTTGTCATTAATAGTTGTACTTCACCACACTTTATACTTGGAAATGATTATCTCAATATTTGTGGTATTGATATTAATAATCATAAGGACAGGTATTTCACTATAGGGGAAAATAAAAGGCAAAAATTTTCTTTTCCTCCAGAAAAAAGAGAAATAACTGTCATTAGACAAGTAAAAAATGTTAATAAAGAGGAATTTGTGTCAGATCAATTAATTGAAGCACAACTTAGTCCTGAATTAACACCAGAAATGAAGTAAGAACTTATTGAAATTTTATTTCAATACAGGGAAGACTTTTCTTCTGATAATGAACTACTTGGGGCTATCAAAGGCCATGAAGTGGACATTATGCTTAATGTGGAAAGACCTTACCCTCCACTTTTAAGAAGACCAGCTTACCCAGCTAGCCCTAGGGCCAGAGAATCATTAGAAAGTCATATTAATGAAGTAATAAAACTGGGAGTTCTTAGAAAAGTTGGACACAATGAAGAAGTTGAAGTCACAACTCCGGTAATCATTACTTGACATAATGATAAATCAAGGATGGTTGGTGATTTTAGAGAATCAAATACCTACACTATTCCAGATAAGTATCCAATTACTATAATCCATGAGACTTTGACTCAATTATCCAAAGCAAAGTTTATCACTTCTATGGATTCTGTTAAAGGTTTCCATAAGAATGTTTTAACACCTCATGCTAGGAAATTATTGAGAATTATTGATCATTGTGGTATTTATGAATATTTGAGGATGACTTTTGGTATTATAAATGCACCCTCTCACCATCAAAGAATGATGAATACCATTTTCCCACATGAATTATCAGAGGGATGGTTAATAATTTATATTAATGACATTATAATTTTTTCAGAAACCTGGAAATTTTATTTAGAGAGACTTTCATTAGTACTTAAGAAAATTCCTCAAGTGAACATGAAAATATCTCTTACAAAATTTAATTTTGGGTTTTATGAGCTGAAAGCTCTAGGACATGTAGTCTCAGTACTGAGCCTTGGTGTTGATAAAAACAAAATGGCTGCAGTGTTACTGAAACAAATGCCCCAGAACAAGAAAAAAATCATGTCTTTCCTAGGGTTTGCCAGTTATTACAGGAAACACCTTAAAGATTTTGCAATACATGCCAGATCATTGTACAGAATTTGTGATAAACAAACTGTTCTTGAAATGACACAGGAGAGAATTAAAGCATATGAAAAGATCAGATATGCCTTGACCAATGCACAATTACTACTTATTATAGACTGGAAACTTCTTTTCAAGCTGTATATTGATGCATGTGGTGAGGGCCTAGGTGCAGCTCTTCATCAAGTTAAAATTTTAAATGACAAAACTTATGAAGGTCCAATTTGTTTTATTTCAAGACAAATCAAACCTACTGAGGCCAGATATGGAGCCAGCCAAATGTAGTGCCATTGCCTTGTATATGCTCTGGAAACACTTCATTATTATCTTGATGGTAGTGTGTTTGAAGTAATTACTTATTTTAATGCAGTAAAATCACTTCTTAACATGAAAACTCCAAACAGACACATATTAAGATGGCAGATTGCTATACAGGAGTATAGAGGTAATATGACTATAGTACATAAAGCTGGAAATATTCACAATAATGCTGATGGCTTAAGTAGATTGGCATTACCAAATACACCTGACAATTCTCCCTTTGTTCCCACAGGCGCAGAACCTCAAATTCCAATTGAAGGAATTAACATCACAGATGTTGGAACAGAATTCTTTGAAGAAGTTAGAGATAGCTATAAGATGGATAAGAATTGTCATATTCTTACTTCTCTACTTGACAAAGATTGCAAAGATTCAGATTTGGCTAATTCTATGGATTATATTTGGAAAACATCTTATGATAATGGAAGATTCCATTTATTTGATGGTATCTTATATCATAGATCTAAACACACATGTGTCATGGTCCTGTGTAGTAGAATGTCAATTAACACAATACTGCTAGAATTCCATGATAAAATTTATTCTGGACATCTGTCTGAAGACAGAAAAATGGAAAGAATTAAGACATGTGCCTGGTGGACATCTTGGAGAAAAGATGTCATTGAGTACTGTCATAGTTGTGATAGATGTCAAAAAGCCAATAAATCTACTGGTAAAAGATTTGGTTTGATGATTCATATCTGAGAGCCGAGTACCCCATGGGAAGTGGCGCATATGGATTGGGTAACTGCCTTACCACCTGGAGGTGATAAAAGTTACAATTCATGTCTTGTCATTGTAGACAGATATAGCAAAACCCAAATCTTTCTACCATGTCATAAAGATGAAACTGCTATGGATACAGCTCTCTTGATTTGGAACAGAGTTATATCTCATACTGGTCTCTTGAAAAATATCATTAGTGATAGAGACCCAAAATTTACATAAGCCTTATGGACCAATAAGCTTAAATTTAAAGTTGCATACGTTTTATGCAAACTTTCAAAAAAACTTTAGTTAAAATTGAAGTGTTGTGTATATTTACTGAATTGGCTAAGGACTTTCCATACAGAATGTAAATTCTGTGTGAGCTCAATTTAAAAGTGTTTAAGGCCATAGTATGGCTTTAAATAAATAAAAGGGCAAAATCCACACAAAAAGGTGGGACAAAGGAAAAAGACCAAACAGAGCTGGGGTACCCACCTTTTGTATCTGAAAGGATTCAATTAAGGCTGTCCACCTGTATTGGAGGATTTTCAACCATATTTAAACTTTGAGATTAGACTTTGATCCAAACTTAAAGCTTAAACTGGTTTTATACCAATCTGGACAGGAATTTCAAGCTTCCAAAGGGTAAATCCCAATATGCAGGCTTGCAATTAAAGCTTTAAGACCTGTCAAAGCTTAAATAAGCTTAAAGCTTTAAAGTTACAAGCTAAAACACCTTATCAAAAGTTAAGGTTTAGTGTGTATTGCTATTTTACGTGGGAAAACAGCAATAACTTCAAAAATTCATTGAAAATCTAATTCTTACTGGATTTTCTTGAAAATCTCACACAGCTTACAATTTAATATTATCTATATCTAAACTGAATTTTAAGTATATTTTATAGGCAGATTTCTTGGGCGATTATCCTGGAAATTTACTCTTTTCATTATAATTAAAGAAAATTAATTAAAAATTGAGTTTAATAGATTTCTGCTTGAAACTCTTTTTTGAGTTGTTCATGTGATTAAGGCTAATATAAATGAGCTTATTTTACATTAAAGCTTAAAATAAATAACTTAAATGAGGATTGAAGTTACTTGGAGTTAAGAATAACACTGGTAACTTCAAATTGGAATTAAAAATAAGTTACCTTAAGTTAAGAGCCTTTTTTTTAAGAATGGTATTTCAGTTTTGACCTGAGAACAACCTATATATCCATTATGAATCATGAGAGCTGCTCTGTAGACATAAAAAGAGTCTATTCATCACTGTTTTTGTCCATCATCAATTATCAATCAAATCATATTAGACGTTTCAACAGGTAAAGTTTTATTTTATATAAAATCTTATTATTAAAGTATTTCTTAAGTTTTTTCTTCTTTATAAATCTTAAATTAAAGAATTAAAATCATAGAAATTAGATTATTGTTGTAATCGCCTATAATATATTTTATTTTATAAAATTATTGTCTTTAAAATGTCTTTTAAAATCCACAAATTCCTCTCAAAAACTCTTTAATAATAATTTTTATTATAAAAAGTTCTTTTGTATTTAAAAATATTGATTTTTGGTGTGTCTTTAACTTATAATAATTATTTAATATAATAACTGTTGTTGTTTGACTTGTTGTATTAAATTTATATTGTAAGTAAGTTTTCTCTAAAATTCTATATTTATTTTTCTATTATTACTTTTTTTATGCAGAACTTTTCTATAAGAATTATTTCTGCACAGTGTGTGTTTTAACTATTTCATGAATAATATTCATATATTATTTATAAGTGGTTAAATATTTCTATTTTCCACATGTAATTGTCTCATTAAGAGCTTTACACTTCCTATTGTTATAATTGTCAGCAACTGTAACAATAATAGAATAATTATAGTTTATTATTATTATTATTTCATATAATAATAATTCAATTTATTTTTTATATATAATTATTTCTAATAATTATATTTGAATCTGTGGTTATAATATTTTATTTTATTATACTTTTCTACTGAGGACAGTCATGGTACTCTTGATATTGTTACTATTATCAAGAGTTTCATAGACAAACCTTACAATGATGATAATCGATGGAAAAAAACATTAATGAAAACACTTCTTTTATGCCTTCAGAGAATTTCTTGTGATCAATAATGAATATAGAGGGTGTGCTAAGATCAAAAGTGAAAAAAAATATTTAAAAGTAATTCTCTTAATGTAAGGTAGCTTATTTTTCATTTCAATTGATAGTTACCAATGTTATCCTCAAATCCAAGTAGATTTAATCCTCATTTAAGGCTATTAGTTTAAGCTTTAATATGAAATAAATTCATATCTATCAAACTACATTACATGAGCAACCTAAAAAGAAACTTCCAAGCCAAATGTTTCAAATATGATTTCTGATTAATTTTTAAAGAAATCTTACAATTCTTCAAGAGTAATTAAAAGAGGGATTTTAAATGCTAAATAACCAAGAGAATCAGAGATAAAATATACTTGAAAGTTTATGTATACAGAGAAAACTTTCATGCATAAGCTTTTTGAAATTTTCAACTAAATCCATTGAGAATTGTATTTTATATGAATTTTTGAAGTTATTTCTATTTTTCCACTTAAAAATGGCAATAAACACTAAAGCTTAGCTTTTGATAAGGTTTAAATGATTCAAGATTTAATATTAAGCTTATTAAAGATTATTTTAACTTAATTAAGATTTGAAAGCTCTCAAAAAACCTTGATTACAAGCCTGAATATAGGGATTTACCTTTTGTAAGCTTGTAGTTCCTGTCCAAAAGAGGAATAAACCAGTTTAAACTTTGATGTTCAATTGAATTTTAATATTGAAGCTTAAATAAGGCTTAAAATACTTCAATAAAGGAGGAAAAACTCATTTTGGCTCTTGCAGATGCCAAAGGTTGGGTAACCTGGCTCCTCCTGCCTTTTTCCCTTTTTGCCACCTTTTTGTGAAAGATTTGAGCTTTTATTCATTTAAAACCATACAGTTTCTTTAAAACAATTACAATTGAGCTCACACCAGATTAAAAGACTGTATACCAAATATTTAGCCAATTGATTAAATATATACAACACCTCAAATTCAACTGAATTTTTGTAAGTTTGCATAAGCCTTATTCAAATTTCAACTTAAGCTTAAATTTAACAATTTAAAAATATTAATATAAATTATTAAATTGTGTAATTGTACTGCATGATTTTTAAACCTTCTAATAACACTAGAAGTAGCCATTTTTGGGTATGACACGCTATGGGTCTACCCTAAGGTTGATTTTGGTGTAGAATCCAAAAACAACATAGTATTTATAATTTTGTCCATCAAAAAAAGTTATACTTGTTTTTTGTTATTTTTTGTTTTGAATTGATTTGATTAGTCTTTTCATTACTAAATCAAATGTATTCAAAGTCATTTGTGGCCTTATGGGTATGTCATAAATACATCACAGGCTCAAAGTTGTAGTACTTCTTATATATATGTCACAATGCTGTCTGCGAGACCTCAGCAAAGGGAGCTCTTGCCAAAAAGGCTATTAAACCAGTTGAAAGACAGATTAATACTGGCGAGTTGTAGATCACATTCCACCATGTGACAGTACCCCGGGTTTAGAGCACTGCATCCCAAAGTGCATGTAACTGATGGTATTACCCATGTCATCCTCATGGAGTTACATTAGTCACAACAGGAGCCTACAAGAAACCCCCAAGGGGAAGAACCCTTGTACGCCAATGGAGCAGAAAACCCAGTGATTTCTGGTTGTTTGATTGAGACCTCCTCTTGTCTCCAACCGGAATCAAACCCATGACGTTTGTAAGGTTTGACTATGAAACAATAAGTAAAAATTACTAATATTTTACTTATTGTACTATGAATGTCCTTATAAATGAAATAAATAAGATAAAAATAATTATAATAATAAAGAATTATTATAATTATGGCGTACAAATTATTATATTATTAATAAAATATGATAATATAATTTATACTATAAAATAGAATATAATAAAATAATTAATATATTCAAAGGCACTTTATTATTGTTACAAACAAATAATAAAGGCGTAAAAAATTGTTTTATATTAATAAAAGACAATTAATAACAATAATATTACCAATATTAAAGTTATAAATCAATATAAATACTATTTATATTAATTAAAGTATTATGAAAAGAATAATAGAGAGAAAATTATTATCACAAGAGAAAATAACCTACTTTTAATACTTGATATAATAATTTTGAGATATTTTACGCCAAATAATATAAATACAACTTATCCAAATTGTATTTACAATAAAAAATAGAGAAATTACAAATATTCTTGATTTTTGCGTGGAAATGAGATTTTAGAGAGATTTTTAACAAAAACAATTAAATAAATGATTTAATCACATCAAAATTGATGATTATAATAAGATAATCTTTGGTCTTTGATAATATAAGAATTTTATATATAAAGAATAAAGAAATTACCTTTTTATTGTATTGATTTAATGTTTTTGATGCGTCTGAGGGGAAAACAGAGTAAAAAGAGCTCTATTTATAGTAAATACCTCCCTCCTAGAGTCCAAAAGGCTTCTAGTTGACGTGTATTGATCAATATTTTAGGGTTTGGTGATGATTACATCATGATCAAACCATATTACATCATTATTACGCCATTATTTAGAGTTATCACTATAAATCTAAGTTTGATGATGTCAAAGACTTGGCAGAACCCCAAAATTTGTGGATTTTATTAGTTTTAATCATAAACTAATAGTATTCACCAATTTTATCACTCATATGACTGTTAAACTTAATTTAAGGTTACAGTGAGTGATCATAAATGATCAAATTAAGCTCAAACTTTGATCCTTAATAACGTTTAAGATTTACACGCTACAGCCATTCTAAGAGTGAATTCTAATAGCTTGGCATAACCTTATTATTTTTCCAAGAGCATTTCATTACATCATCAAAAATCTATTTTTGATGATTTTTCTTGTAACTCATCTTTTCTGTTGAAATTTAATATTTTAAACTTCAAACTATGATTTAAAGGGGTTATACCTTGAATATTATAATAATAAATACATCATTCTTTACTAATGAACTAGTAGAATCCAACTGTACACTTTTTTTTAAGTTTGGACCACTTTCCCAACAAAGTGGTCAACAGCTCTGTTGATTTTAATCAATAATTCCTTACAGGTTTTAACCTTGTTTATAGCTTGTGAAATAAACTTCATTTCTGTATTTATAAAGTGATTACGTGATGACTTTATTTTTGGTTCATCACTCTATCCTGTATAATTCAAGAGATATTAGCTAAAATCCCTGAATATATGCATTGACCAAAAAAGTGCATATATTCAGGTTAATTCCTTAAGTATTGAGTTTGAAGCTTAGCTTCTTAATTGTTTTATATGTGGATTTTTATGGAGAATCCACTGGTACCATTTATTTCACATGTTGTCTCATTGGCGTTTGAAATAAATAAGGATTTGTGTATTTTATAAGGTATTATTACTTATAACCTATTAAATATTGACTTTACAGATATTCCATAAAAATGGTATATGTGTATTTTACCATGGGGAATACAATGGTATAATCTATTTCACATGTTTATTCATTGGTTTTTAAGTTAAACCAAGTTTTATGTCAATTTATGGTATTTTCTTATTTTAAAAGTACTTATTTTTAATGTATAATTATATTAAATATTTCTTGTGACCTTTTTGGGTATGTGGTCATATCTCAAACGTTCACATTCCCTACCACCAAAAAAGGTTGTATCACAATCTGATATGTGTAATTAGGGTATCATCCACTGTCCTACCTCTTCAATAGACTTTGTTAGTCTTGAAGCTCAATAATGCTTAACTTTTTTATTTTTCAGGCTTTCTTTCATGTCTGAATCTTCTTAGTAGTTTATCAGCATTTTTTATATCTTTCTCAAGTAGCCATTCATCTTCTTGAGTTGAATTTCTATACCTTACAAGGTATTCCCTTTCTTTTTTGTTTCTTGTCCTTCTTTCTTTAAGGACTTTTACTATTTTCTTTTCCTCTCCTTCTTCCAAGGTGGGAATTTCAAGTGGGGGTTTATTTCTTAGTGGAAATAACTCCTTGTCACTTGAGCTGTAAGGTTTTATTAGACTTACAGGGAAAGTTGGGTGTTTTTTCATTAGTTCACCTGTGAGTTCCAATTGCACAGCATTGGGTCCATGAAGTGCTTTTATCATAAATGGTCCTGCAAAGGAATATTTTAATTTCTTTGGGCCTTTTATGTTATTGAAATTCAGGGTTGATACTAGGACTAAGTCTCCTATTTTGAAATCAGGTGGATTATGACTTTTATCCCATCTTTCCTTTGCATATTTGAAAGAATCTTGCATACATCTGTTTGCATGGTGTCTTGCCTTATCAAGCATTATCTTAAAACTGCTTGCTGTTGGGTGTATATCCACTAAGTCCTTTTTGAGGGTATCATAAGGAAGTCTTGGATTCCAACCTTTTTCTAGCATTGCTGGTGTTTTACCAGTAGAAGAATGGATTGATGTCTTATATGCCAGTTCAAGAGCTGGTATTAGTGTACACCAGTCATGGGTAAAACCATCAGAGTCTTTGAATTCTAGCCCATAAGCACAGAATCTTCTGATCATGTCCTCTAAGGTCTGTATCATTCTTTCTGCTAAACCATCAGTTTGGGGATGGTAAGCTGTTGAGAATGATAACTTTGTCCCAAACAAGCTATGGAGATTTGTCCATAATGCTGAAGTGAACTTTGGGTCTCTGTCACTTATAATATTTTGGAATAATCCTGTATGGCTAATAACCTTATTCCATATCATTATGGCTGTGTCCATAGCTGTGTCATTCTTATGACATGGTAGGAACATGGGAGTCTTGCTATACCTGTCAAACAATACTAGGCATGCATTATAGCTTCTGTCTCCTCCTGGAGGTAATGCTGTTACCAAATCCATATGAACTATTTCCCAAGGGTATTTTGGTTCTTTGATTTGGATCATCATTCCAAATTTCTTTCCTGTTTCTCTGTTGGCTTTTTGACATCTGTCACAGGTTTGGCAGTATTCTATAACATCTTTCTTCCAATTTGGCCACCAAGAGCAGGTTTTTACCCTCTCTAGTGTCCTGTCTTCTGAAAGGTGTCCAGCTGCAACACTATCATGACACTCATGTAAAATAGTGTTTATCAGGGTTCTATCTGTTAAGGCCATAACACATGTGTGTTTTGTTTTATGGTAAAGGATTCCATCAAGGAGGTGGAATCTTCCTTCATCATATGCCCTTTTCCATGTTTCATCTAGTTTTGATGAAAGTGATGGGTCTTTGCAGTCTTTCATTAGAAGTTGGCTTAAGATATGGCAATTTTTGTCTATCTTATAGCTTTCTTTAACTTGGTTAAATAATTCTGTGCCAATGTCTGTAACACATATTCCTTCTATATGATGTTCTTCTTGTGGTACCCACGCTGGATTGTCAGGGGTATTTGCTAGAGCCCATCTACTAAGACCATCCGAATTTTTATAAATATTTCCAGATTTATGAACAATAGTAATATTTCCTCTATATTCTTGGATAGAAATTTGCCATCTCAGCATATGTCTATTTGGAGTTTTCATATTTAATAGAGATTTTACAGCATTACAGTCTGTAATCACATCAAATACTGTTCCATCCAAGTAGTAATGTAATTTTTCTAAAGCCCACACTAAGCAGAGGCATTCCATTTGGCTTGCTCCATATCTTGCTTCTGTTGGCTTTATTTGTCTTGAAATAAAACAGATTGGTCCTTCCACTGGTTTATCATTGATAATTTGTGTCTGGTGTAATGCAGCACCCAGTCCTTCTCCACAAGCATCAATGTAAAGTTTGAAGGGTAGTTTCCAATCTGGAATTAGAAGAAATGGGGCATTTGTTAAGGAATTTTTCAATTCTTCATATGCCTTGAATCTTTCTTCTGTCATTTCATAGACTGTTTGTTGGCCACATAGTTTATACAAGGATTTAGCAATTTTTGCAAAGTCCTTTATATGCTGTCTACAGTAACCAGCAAATGCTAGAAATGATTGCATTTCTTTTTTGTTTTGAGGCATTGGTTTAAGTAGTACTGCTGCTACTTTATTCTTGTCTATGCCTAGACTAAGTCCAGATACCACATGTCCTAGTGCTTTGAATTCACTGTATGCAAAATGACACTTTTTCAAGGAAATTTTCATATTCACTTGGACTATTTTTTGTAGTACCCTTTCTAGTCTTGCAAGGTGATTTTCCCAAGTTCCTGAGCAAACTATGATATCATCAGTATAGATAATTAACCATCCTTCTGATAATTCTTCAGAAAATATGGTATTCATCATCCTTTAATAATGGGAAGGTGCATTTTTTATGCCAAATGGCATTCTTAAGTATTCAAAAATTCCACAGTGGACTATTATCCTCAGTAGTTTGCTGGCATTGTCTGTTAAGACATTTTGATGAAAACCTTTTAGGGCATCCATGGCTGTGATGAACTTAGCTTGTGACAATTGGGTCAATGTCTCATGGATCCTGGGTATTGGATACCTGTCTGGAATGGTATAGGTGTTCAGGGCTCTGAAGTCTCCTACCATCCTTGATTTTCCATTATGCCAAGTTATAATGACAGGTGTAGTGACTTCTACCTGCTCATTATGTCCTACCTTTCTTAATACTCCAAGGTCTATTAGTTCTTTAATGTGTACCTCTAGGGCTTCTCTAGCCCTTGGACTAGCTGGGTAATCAGGTCTCCTTAGTAAAGGTGGGTAAGGTTTTTCCACATTAAGAATTATATCCACTTCATGTCCAATTATGGCACCTAGTGGCTCTTTGTCAGTTGCAAAGCCATTTTTGTACTTGAATAAGAGGTCAATCAATTTTTCTTTCATTTTTTCTGTTAATTCTTGATTGAATTCTGCCTCTACAAGTTGTTCAGATATAAAAAGTTCCTTTTCTGGAATTTTTTCTTCATTCTTAATAACTGTGATTTGTATTTTTGTTATTTAAGAAGCCAAACTTTTGTCTTTTGTTGTCTCCTATGGTAAAATATCTATCCTTTTGGTTAGAGATATCTATACCATAAATTGATAAGTAGTCATTCCCAAGTATGAAGTGCTTGCTAGTACAGTTGTCCATTACTAAAAACTCTACTTTAAGTCTGACACATTGTGAGGGATGGGGAAAAATTAGTGTTAAATCAATTATTCCAAGGGGCTTCATGCTCTCACTTGCACTACTAAATTTGACACCTTGTATTGGCATAAGTTTTTCTTTCCAGTCTGGGACAATGGTTTTTAAATAAATTTTACCAACACAGGTGCAATATGCTCCTGTATCTAAGTTAACTTTTCCTTCTTGGTTATCAACCATAACAATACTTATACTTGATTTTCCAGCTGTATATCCCATTCCTCTTGCAGGTTTGGTCCTATACATTTTGGCATCTTGTATATTTGTCAGGTTTGTGTCTGATGTTCCAACCTGTGGTAAGTTTGAGTTAACATCCAGTACTTCATAAATTATATCAATATTATCAATTTGTGCATTAATTATATTGATTTCATCACTTTCAGAATTTTCTGATTCTTCTGTCTCTTTTTCAGAGTCAGATTCCTCTGCTTTGTCATTGTGGATTTCTGTTTCAAAAATTTCATTAATCTTTGCCTTTTTAAGGCAATTATTGGCTAAGTGTCCAATACCTCCACATTTATGGCATTTTTTTGCTCATTATTGTTGGATGTAGTGGGCTTGAAGGGCTCTTTGGATTTATCTTTTTTGATAAATGGTTTATTTGGGCTTTTAATGTCCAATTTCTTCCAAGTCCTTCCAATTTTTGTTCTTGTCACTATGTCTGCTAGTGCATTAATATACTCTTCTGTAGAGCATGGTTCTATACATCTGCTTCTTAGGGCATGTTCTAGCTCTCCTCCACATTTCTTGAGTATTTTCATATGCACCATCTTTTGTGACATTTCTGGGTACAATGCATTAAGTCTTTCAACTTGTTTCAAGAACCAAGTTAAAGGTTTGTCTTTGTCTGGGTCAAAGAAGGAATTTTCAAATTCATTTTCTATTTTGTACCTCCAGGCATCATTAGCCCACTTGGTGATTATTTCTTGTTTCCACCAAGACCAGGTATTTTTGCCATTTGTTTGCCTTATGCCATAATACCATCTTTTTTCATATTTCTCAAACAATGAATGTAATCTTGCAGTGATTAATTCATGTGGTATGGCATAATCTTCTTGTAGCATGTCAATTGTCTTGATAAATGACATGTGGTTATATTCACCTTCTCCTGTGAATGTTGGCCATTCTTTCAATTGAGGTGCTTCCTTCATTAAGACTTGGCTATTGTCTTGGTGACTCAAGTCTGTTATGAATGGATTTGTTAATTCCTCTTTTGGTTTAACAGGGCTTCTTATGTGAGAAAATGGTGTTGATAACTTTGGCATATTCAAATTAGCCTCATTAATTTTATCCATTTTTTCAGTAATAAGCCTTATTTCACTTTGAATGTCATCTTTCAGATGCATTCTTGCTTCATCACTCTTTTCTACATGGTCCAAAAGTAATTTTTGGTGTGATGAAGTCTTTTATTCAAATTTTTCCACAGAAATACTTAATTTGTTTAATTTTTCTGTAAGATTATCAATACTCACATCAGAATTGATTGTCAAAGTTTTTTCTTTGATATCACTTATATATTTGTACAACTCTTGTTGTCCTTGTATTAATTTCTGAGTATTGTCAATTAATACTTTTGGTTTATTATTTTCAATCATAAATTTTATGTTATCAATTTCTTTCTTATCTTGTGTAACAAGTTTTGTTAAAGATGATAAACTATTATTTATTTCTTGTAAGGATAATAAACTATTTTTAATGTCTTTGAGAGGTAAAATACTATTTTTAAGCTCTGTTAAAGTATTTACAACATCAGGAGACAAGGTTATTTCTTTGGGAAATGGGGTTGCCTCATTCTTTGTTCCTCTTTGTCTTTGAATTCCATCAAAGTTCTGGCCAGGTTGAAGACATTGTCCATGGCATCTTTTTGGATTTTGGGAATCCCGTAACTTGGGGAATATGGTTTTCTCCAATTCTTTTTCTTGTTCTTCTTCCCTTCTTGGGGAAGTGGGTTGACTTGGGGCTTGCTGGTAGAGGCTACTGGGGCTTCTTCCTTGGTTGCCTCCTTATTTTTGGCATGATACTCCTTGATCTTTTTGATTTGAGGTTTGGATGATAGTGGATTCCATCCATTGGAGTATTTCACTATTTCCTCCTCTTTGAGGAACTTCTTTAGGATGTGCCAGGAGTTCATCACTCCTTGGTGTATTTGAGGCAACATTTCCCAATCTTTGTACTTGTACACTGTGTAGTACTGTTTGTATTGGCTCATGTAGATGTCTATTTGAGCCCTCTGAATGTGATTTGTACCTATTTGAGTTACTCATACTTAGTTCCAATTCAGGTTCAGATATCATGGGCATTTCTGGGACTTGCCTTTGGGATAAGGCACTTCCTTGTGTGGATTCTGTTCCACTGGGGATATTGCCCTTCCTTTTCCCTTTTGAGGAATCAATTCTACCTCTGAGTCCAGCTCCATCTGATTGGATGGAGTATTGGGAGCCTCTTCTGGTAGTCATATTATGAGAAAAATAAGAAATAAGAGGATTTTAGAACAGAAATACTCTTATGGCAATTTATAAATGAGGTACTCGCCTTCAGAGTCCTGAATAGTGGGTCCTGGAAAGTCCAATTTCTTGGCTTTCTTTTTCTTAGTGATTATTGGTGTTGGAGAACTTTGACAAGTTTCTTCCACCAATCTTTCAACAGTGGTTTGGTTATTCTCTGTTGGGTTGTCTTCAAACACTAAAAAAGACAAATAAATATAAGTCTTTTATATAAAAGTGTTATTTTTGGTAAGATATGGCAATTTTCCACATAAAAATTGCTTTTATATCTTTTTTTTTTTTATTAAAATAAATGAAAATAATTAAAGAAATGGAATTAAAATGAATAAAATAACTTTTTATTGGTTTTTAATATTTTTAATATTTTTTTTAAAGAATAAAATAAAAATGAATATGATTCTTTTATCAAATTAATTTAGAATATAAAATTATTTTTAATTTATAAAATATCTTTTTCAATCACTAAAGTCACTCAAAGAAAGTTTTTGCAAGTCTAAGGATGTGAAAAACCATGTGTAAGACAGTACAACTGCTTTCCAAATGCCTCAATAGCTTTTAAAATCAATAAATATAAAATTATTATATAATTTTATGATTATAAATATAATTTATTATTGGATAAGCCCAATTAGAATCTTTTTTTAAAGGTCTTTTAGAGTAAATATCACGGCCAGGCCCCCAAATGTAAGGTTTGACTATGAAACAATAAGTAAAAATTACTAATATTTTACTTATTGTACTATGAATGTCCTTATAAATGAAATAAATAAGATAAAAATAATTATAATAATAAAGAATTATTATAATTATGGTGTAAAAATAATTATATTATTAATAAAATATGATAATATAATTTATATTATAAAATAAATATATTAATATAAAATAATTAATATATTCAAAGGCACCTTATTACTGCTACAAACAAATAATAAAGGCGTAAAAAATTGTTTTTTATTAATAAAAACCAATTAATAACAATAATATTACCAATATTAAAGTTATAAATTAATATAGATACTATTTATATTAATTAAAGTATTATTAAAAGAATAATAGAGAGAAAATAACCTACTTTTAATACTTAATATAATAATTTTGAGATATTTTACGCCAAATAATATAAATACAACTTATCCAAATTGTATTTACAATAAAAAATAGAGAAATTAAAAATATTCTTGATTTTTACATGGAAATGAGATTTTAGAGAGATTTTTAACAAAAACAATTAAATAAATGATTTAATCACATCAAAATTTATGATTATAATAAGATTATCTTTGGTCTTTAATAATATAAAAGTTTTATATATAAAGAATAAAGAAATTACCTTTTTATTGTATTGATTTAATGTTTTTGATGCGTCTGAGGGGAAAACAGAGTAAAAAGAGCTCTATTTATAGTTGATACCTCCCTCCTAGAGTCCAACAGGCTTCTAGTGGACGTGTATTGATCAATATTTTAAGGTTTGGTGATGATTACATCATGATCAAACCATATTACATCATTATTATGCCATTATTTAGAGTTATCACTATAACTCTAAGTTTTATGATGTCAAAGACTTTTCAGAACCCCAAAATTCGTGAATTTTATTATTTTTAATCATAAAATAATAGTATTCACCAATTTCATCACTCATATGACTGTTAAACATAATTTAAGGTTACAGTGAGTAATCATAAATGATCAAATTAAGCTCAAACTTTGATCCTTAATAACTTTCAAGATTTACACGCTACAGCCATTCTAAGAGTGAATTCTAATAGCTTGGCATAACCTTATTATTCTTCCAAGAGAATTTCATTACATCATCAAAAATCTATTTTTGATGATTTTTCTTGTAACTCATCTTTTCTGTCGAAATTTAATATTTTAAACTTCAAACTATGATTTCAAGGGGTTATACCTTGAATATTATAATAATAAATACATCATTATTCACGAATGAACTAGTAGAATCCAACTGTACACTTTTTTTTAAGTTTGGACCACTTTCACAACAAAGTGGTCAACAGCTCTGTTGATTTTAATCAATAATTCCTTACAGGTTTTAGCCTTGTTTATAACTCGTGAAATAAACTTCATTTCTGTATTTCTAAAGTAATTACGTGATGACTTTATTTTTTGTTCATCACTCTATCATGTATAATTCAAGAGATATTAGCTAAAATCCCTGAATATATGCATTGACCAAAAAAGTGCATATATTCAGGTTAATTCCTGAAGTATTGAGTTTGAAGCTTAGCTTCTTAATTGTTTTATATGTGGACTTTTATGGAGAATCCACTGGTACCATTTATTTCACATTTTGTCTTATTGGCTTTTGAAATAAATAAGGATTTGTGTATTTTATAAGGTATTATTACTTATAACTTATTAAATATTGACTTTACAGATATGCCATAAAAATGGTATATGTGTATTTTCACCATGGGGAATCCGATGGTATAATTTATTTCACATATTTATTCATTGTATTTTTAGTTAAACCAAGTTTTATGTCAATTTATGGTATTTTTGTATTTTAAAAGTACTTATTTTTAATGTATAATTATATTAAATATTTCTTGTGAACTTTTTGGGTATGTGGTCATATCTCAAAGGTTCACAACGTTGGTAACCTGTTTATTGTCACAATGCTGTCTGCCAGACCTCAGCAAAGGGAACTCTTGCCAAAAAGGCTATTAAACCGGTTGAAAGACCGATTAATACTGGCAAGTTGTAGATCACATTCCACCATGTGACAGTATAATAGTAGTCAGCAATAGTATACAGTATTTTAAAGATTCACTAAGCTATCATAATTGAAAGAAAGTCCTATAAACTCCAAAAGGGGAGTTCACCAAAAAAAACTCAGCTTCTCAATATTTTATCTGAAGAAAATACCCCCATCCATCAAGCATTATCCTAGCTGTCTTTGGTGTTTTTCTATATAATAGTAGTTGAAAGTGGTCTTAATTTTATTATAGTTCACTCAATCCAAAAGAAAAAGCAGTCCTATCATATTTAAATCAGTAAAAAAACTCATTCCCTTAAAACAGGAAGAAGTCTTATTATTAGTATTATCAAAACTTTTCAATTATATTATTATTGATAAAAATAGTGTATCAAGAATTCTTACCTCATATTATTTCAGTTTATAAACATCACCAAGCTATCAATAGTGGTCACAAAATCTGAAGATTTTATTGAATTCAAAATTAGTTTTATCCCAAAGATGATAAGCCTCAATCTAAAATAATATATTAAAAATATGGAAAAAAGTTATGAATACTAAAATAAAGTGAAAAAAACATTACACCAGTCTGGTTTTCAAAGTTTCACTATAGTAGGGCTATCATGTCTAGCTCTAGTTTTGGTTTATCAGTTAATAAAGTCATTAGTAGTTTTGATTGGTGAGATTCACCCAGGTTTCTAGTTTTCTATATTTCTGTGTTGCTTCAAGGTTTTATTTAACCCTCTTTAAATATCAAGAAAATTCTGATAAGTGTATATTGAATAGAATTTTCTGACCCGGCCACAATAAAAATAAATAAATTGATTGTGGAACTCAAGTCAAGATAATTTATCATTATTAAGAAGGGAAGTATTCATCATTATCACACTCAAGAAGAGCAAGGGTTAAAATTGATATAAGTAATTCAAAACCTTTTCTTTTAGTTCCCCCTTCCAGGTACTGCCACATTTAACCCACATAGAGTAATCTACCAAGATTACTGAGCTATTGAGGAAGCTATTGTTGTTTGATTATTTTATTTACAGGAAACTAGATTTATGCCATGGAAGATAATGTAGCCATGAGTTGATAAATTAACTCCCCCCCAATCTTAATTAAACAAACAGTTCATTTTCAATAATGTATCATCTTCATTAATCATGATACTTGTATTCCTTCTTCCATTCAAGTAAGATATCAGGTGATCAAGAGTGTTCCAATGTTACATATCTGTATTTGAAGAGAATATTAATAAGTAATTTTTAAATAAGCAATTTAAGGAAAAGAAAACTGAGCAAATTATAAAAATATACCAATCATTTTCAGATATTTATTGTCCATATTGTTAGATGAAAAGATAAATTGAAGTTTGAAATTAATTGGAAGTAGTGATTTTGAAATAATGTTACTGAAAGCTACATTGATTAGCTTGTTGATTGATTCCAGTTGCCAGAACTTGAAAACTTCTTCCATCTCCTTAGTTGATATATCTAATAGTCCATTAACAGCTTTTCCTATTCAATATACAAATTTAAGTTGAGATGATACAATAGCTTATATAAATAAGTTCTTTTGATGAGCCAGTGAGTGCACCATCATCCACACTTACCCATATTATTTATTTTTGATTGCCTGCATTCAAAGTGTAAGTTCTGGGATCTTAATGGTCATTCTCAAAAGAAATCTTCTGCAAGATACCTTTTATGTGTATACACCAACATCTATATTCATAATTTTTCCCATAGAGCTCCTTCCTCAGCTTCAAAACTTTACACTTCAGAAAATTAATATCTAATGGTGGCAAGGAATAAAATAGTTTATCTATCAAACTGTGTAAGAATACAACTTCAACATCAAAGGTTTTTAATTTACAGCTTTCTGAACATTCAGTAGAAAATAATAATTGTAAGAAATTGAAAGTAGGGGTGGGCTCAAATATCTCATTGTATTTGATACCAAATATTTGTCAAAAATCTCTTGCTACTAGCCATTCCTTGAATATTTCAGGTTTCTTTGTAAATGAAAACTTTTTACTATGAATTCTTTCATGAGAAACTCCCTTTGGAGACTCATTAAGGTTGAATTTTTGTAAAACTTCTTCCATCTTCATGCTTTTAATTTATTCTGCAATTGAAAATTTGAAATACATTTTATTTTCAGAAATAATGGATTCTCAATAATTGGATCTAATAAATCTATCTAAACAGCTCTGATCCAATGCATTCAGAGATTATTGAGCTTTTCAATTAACTTAATTAACAATTGGGTAATCAAAAAGATTGCATACTTGTATTGCCTTTATAGTACCATTGTCCTGTAGAGCATTCATATAGGGTGTCAATTAATAAAATACAAAATTTGCCAATTTAAAGATTGTTTTCTTTTGAGGAAGCCAGAAGAACAATCCTTTGGAGTTCTCTGATACTTCCACATGATAATTAGCAATTTCTCTGGTGAAAAAGTCCTTTCTAAAGTTGTTCTCATATAGAAAAGACATTGTGCCAAATTAAAAGTAGTTCCAGACTGTTTCATTTCTTTCCAAGGAGTTCAAAAGGAGCTTCGAATTTATCAGCATAGATATATTGGTTAAAATTGTATGGCCATAGGACAGAAGAAAGGTGTTCTTCTAAGAGGAAAATATGGGCCATTTCCAATATTTTTTAGCTGTTTTTTTCAATTCTTCCAGCTTGGTGATATTATTATGGACTAAAGTAGTCATTTATTCTACTATGCTTCACTAGGAAATAATTAAGAATATTGGCTTGAAATTCAGTACCATTATAAGCTCTCAACATTTTCATTCTATATGTAGTGATATTAAAGAATTTTTTAATACAGTTGATGAGATAATATTTTGCTTCTGCTTTGTCACTAAAAGGGATAGAAACCACAACACAAGAGAATGAATCTTGAATCATAATGATATAATTATTATGATTCAGGATAAGCTCATAATGACACATTAATTCCACTACAATAAGGTCACCTGGGTGAGTGAAGAACTGGTCCAAGTCTTCTTTAACAGGGGAATTTTGACTTTTTGAGAGTGAAAAATTGTAACATATTTTGATGTTGTGAAAAGAGATATCTAGAACACTTCTGGTGGCATTTTACTTCTTGATGAAATTCAAATTCCTAATAGACAAGTTGGAAATTCTTTTGTGCCCTAAAAAGATAGCATTGTGAAATGGAAAATTATCCAGATCTTGAGAAATGATATTGGGAGATAAAGATTTGAGAATAACCACCTTATCAAGAGGGAAGTTAAAATTAATGAACCATGGATTATTCTTTTTAAGACTATGAAAAATATTCTTTTCATTAGATAGAATAAAAAAATTATTGATAAAAGATATTGAGAAAAACTCTTATATCAGATGACCAAGGGAAATTACAAGAACAGGTATACATTTGCAGTATAAAGCACTTCTTACTGGTAGTAGGCCATATGGTTTATGTAAATTTATTCTTCCTACTGAATCAATTTTGAATGATTTAGATGATGCAAAAGAAGATTTAATGTCAGTTTTAATTAAGGATTTGAACAGAAAAATATTGCCTACCACAGAGTGCATTTCTCCGGAATATAACAATGCCTCATCACCCTTCAGTGCAGGTACCACTCCAACTCTAAAGAAATGATTTTCTGTTGATCTTGAGATATTTTCATATTTTCTTTAGATAAAGCTAAAGTCTGAAAACTCAAAGGAAAATTTCCAGCTTCACTGAAATAGTGTCAAGGATACCTTCAGCTGGGTGTCATCAGGTTGTTTTTGAAATGGTAAGCTTGACTGAATTTATTTATAGAAATTGTGGTTGGGTGGATGCTGGTAAGTAAATTTATTTCTTCCTTTTTTTCTGAATGTTGAAGAATCCTTGATTATTGCAGTTTCAATGATATGATAAAAACTAGGTGAAGCTGTAGATACTTTCCTGATATTTCAAGAAGATTGTCCAGGTGTAATTTAGTTTTGATATTAATTTCAATGAGATTATTGATAGCAGGAGTAATAGGTTTATCAAATTAAGGTATGCGAAAAAGAATAGGTAGTCTAGTAATCATTTCAGAATTAATTTTCACTAATTCATTCTCAAAGCTCTGAATTGCCTCAGTAATAGACATAGAAACATTTTAGATGTTTTCCACTTAATCCAAATTATTTTACAATATTATATTAGCATTGAATACAACGAAAAAACAAGAATGATGATTCAAGAAATATTCCAATTATTGATAGATTTTCAAAGCATTTGAATTAAGAATGTGGGAGGTAACAGATTAATAAGAATTATTATCTATGCTATTCTTAATAAAAAGTAGTCAAACAAGATTTCTTTGACTCTTTTTGTATTTAGTTTTTTGCTGGAAGTAGTCAGGATTTCCCATGAATTATGTTTTACAGGCCAATATCATATTCTCTGACCAGATATTGAGCTTGGCTCTGTCATATTGTAGTCGTGGCTTAATGTTTTCTGCTAAACAGATGAGAGTTGGAAATATTTGGGCCTGCTTATGGGATTCTAAGATAATTTCCACTTCAAAACTGGATGGTTCTTTTGATTCAGAAATGAGTTCAGGAAAATTGAGAAATGAAAGAATTTGTCTGGAGTGAGTGGTAGAGGGTTCCAATTCAAAAGTGAAATAAGGAGTGAAGAAAAAAATTGTAGAAAGAGGATGAAGATGTAATAATAAAGAAAAAATGAAAATAAAAATAAAATTGAGATTAGAAAAATCGCAAGAGAGATATATAAAAATTGTTTTGTTGTCATGCTATTGAGGTAGGAAACCCATAACCTCTTATGATTGTATGAAATTCTGGCAGCTTCCACAAAGGCAAATAGAAAATCATTTTGATTTTACTAAGTAATGATTAATGATCAAGTTATTAACAACTAATTGGTTATTAAATAGGTTTTATATTGATTACAATCTCCACTATAGTGATACTACCATAGTGAATAAAAATAAATAAATTATAAATTAGGAAAATTAAAATAATTTTTTTTAGGGATAGATTCCCCCTGAGGAGAGATCTTTCCTATTGAATTTTTATTCAAATTTTGGATTATGCTTTATGAATATATATTATTTATTCATCATTATGTTAAGCTAACTTTCTTTTTTGTATTGTATTGTATTTAGTCCAATACAATGAAAGGTATGCTAATATGAGAGTACTTCAATTCACCATCTCATGACATGATAAGGTTGTTAGTTTACTTATTCCCAGCTATTGAGTAAAAAAAAATCAAAATATAAAAAGTTTCTATCAAGTTCCAAAAGCCAGTGGCCATTACTCAGCCAGTTTCCATCGCACAAATGGCTTCAGATGAAATTGGGCACCACTTCAACAAAACATTTTTGGAGTTGATCCATTGGATTACTATTAGAAGGTATTATTCAAAACTATCTTGTGTGTTCAATGAGTCAATTTCACATTTAATGAAGATAGAAACAGGAATAACTTGTAATTCATTAATTAGGGCCTTATAAAAATCATAATGAGGCTCCTCTTCATTCAGAACAAGGGTTAATATCTCTAAGAACATCCCTGAATTTTCATTTCTAAAATAAAATTATGGGGAGATTTCCAATAATATAAAAGAAAAAAAAGGAATTTTACACTTTGCATTTCTGCAGTGGTTACCTTTTGTGTTGGGGTTCAAAAGAGCAAGGTGGCTGAATTTTACATTATTTGAACTGGACTGGGAAACAAGTTCAATTATTGTTGAGATTTGAGGAGCTTCAGAAAATGATGTTAATTTAAAATATATAGTTATTAAAATTGCAATTAAGGCATGTACTATGTATGTTTTATTAACTCATTCCCTTGGGCTAAAACGATTATGGTTGTAATCTTTCACAGGAAAAATAGTGAAGATATGGAAGAAAACTCACATGATAAAATCAATAGAAAAACTACATAAAATTGTATTACTTACCAGCTCACAAGCTTTAATCTTTTGGGAAATGATTATAAGGTTGAGAAGATGATACATCACTCAGGTATGTATCTATCTAAAGCTTTCCCCTTGGAATACTTCATAAGGAGGTTCCTATTGATAATTTCAGAATAAAAAACATAGGGGCTGAATTGAAATGAAGGACTTTCATCACCAAAAATATTGACAGAGCTGAAATCCTTAATTTAGGGAAATAAATGCATGGCCTTTTTTATTTGAGAAGTGTCCAGAGCTTCAAATTATCTCATGGATATCTTGCTGAAGCACAAAATGGCGTGCATCTATTGATAAGAGACTTCAACAGTCAGAGTAAAGACCAATTGAAAAGGTATTACTAGTCATTTTACGTTGAAAGATCCTCAGAACAAGTCCAAAATTGGTGGTTTCAATACTGGTGGCAGAACCAAATAGAATTTAGAAAGGAAGTTGTCGATATTAGAAAAAAGGCCAATTTTCAAGATTATTATACCAATAAAAGAACAAAATTTTTTTTAGAAAGCATGTGGTTGATATTAGAAAGGGAAGGTTAAAATCTCCAGTAGACTGCACCATTTTACACTGAGGGAAGTAATGGATTGATGGTTGAGGTAGGTGGCATCAAGTAAGATCTTGATTCAGTTTCAATTCATTGAGTTGTGAGTTCTCATGTGTGTCTGAACCTGAGAAAATTGGGTTTTTACCAGCCTGTGGCTGGGCCACAGATAAGCCCATTGCAGTTTAGTTCTACCAACTCTGGGGACTTGCCTTTCATCCTTGGTTGATATAAACCCCACACCTCATTCCAGAAGTTATTTTTGTTGAGTAATTAAAATATATTCAAAATTCAAAATATATAAGCTTCAAATTAACCTTAAGACAATGGAAAGTAATTTATAATAGAATAATTTCTCTTTGTTTTAGTTTCTCAAAACGTTAAGAAAAGTATAAAGGTTTTCAAATCAATAACTAAAGAAAAAAAATAAGATATCAATTGGGAAAATTTACTCACAAAAAAAAAGAATTGAAAAAAATTGTTTTGATGGTAAATATTGAATAAAAATTAATCAAAACAAATAAATCATGGACCTTGAGGCAAAATCTTCATTTTTTGAAAATATCAAGTATGACTTATACAATTTAATAACAGGTAAATTCTATGATTTATTATTTTGTACAGGTAAAATTACTCAAAGCTTATGAATTGGAATGATAAAACAAACAGAAAGAATATTTTTCAAAAATATAAAAAAATAATAGAAACAGATGTATACCAAATACTTTCTTTCGTCAAATTTCAGCTTTCAAAAGCTTTATTTCAAGGGGGATATTGGCAGAACTTTCAGGTATTCATGACAATGGTATTGCTTCTTTATAATATAGTCTAAAAGTGGTAGGTGTAGATGTAGTGTACATGCAGGTGTTAAAAATGCCAGCAGCATTCATTAAATTGAATTATTCAAGCCAAAAGAAGGTTGAGCAAAAAGAAGATTTCGGAGACGACTGAGTGCAATTGGCTTGCTTTCTGCGGCAGCAAGATCTTTCACAGAAGTTCATAAACTGTCCTTTGTGTGGTGGAGGAGCGATAATCAGGCTATATGGGTAGTTTTCCTTCTTTTCGACAGGCTTCGATGATTCCCAACGTGTGATTCTTGCTCCCGATTCCTACAAAAAGGACGTTTTATTTTCTTATTCTAGAGCTGCGCCTGATTCCCACACTTGGAAAGAAATAAAACCTACGTGTGTCTGTCAGATCACATACAGGGAGATTGAAAGAACAATCCGAATCCGCATAATAAGGCCGAGTGCTTTGGATTTTCGAAAGAAATGAGAATTTTTCGGAGTAGCATTCACTTAATATTTGAACTTGTGCCAAAATTTCAAAGAAAAAAGATTCCATAGCTTAACTCACATGTTCACAACAGTTTCGTGTCGAAATACGCCATATTTTTTCTGACACTCCCAAGCTGTCTGGGTCAATAGCTGGGTAGACAATCCGTACTTTGAGAGAATCAAAGGAGCGTTGTGCACGAGCTTCTCGGAATTATCCTTTCCAGCCCTGATAATGTTCATCATTCTAAGAAAACAAGTATAGTTTTTTAGCCAAAAAATGGGGGGTGCCTCCCAAGAAACTCATGGCAAAAATGACTGACATGCCGTCATCACCACAATAAGACAGCTGTCCGGAACCGTTTCGTGAGCCACCGGGCCCGTCACCATTACAGCTCTCCTAAAATCCGGAATGAGCTCAGCTTAGAAAAGAAGAAAGTTTTAGTAACAAGTAGACTCACGCTTCCTCTTGTGATAAAAACGTTCTGAAGAGGGTGAAGAATCGTTCAATGATGAATATTTTTAACGTATTGTTTTTATTTTCTTCCGATACACTTACCTGGATTCTTAAAATATGTGAAAGGGACCTCATTTTTAGGGTTTCTTCCAACTCTGCTTGTACCTCACTTTCAGTTCTGGTTCTGGTTTCTTCAAACAAATTTCCGCTTTTACTGATTCCATAAAGCCCAGTATCGCTGCTAATGGCTGCTTCAATAGTCTTTTGCGTAAAATTTGTCAAGGAGGCTTGCATGTGAGCTTCAAACTCTTGAAGTCTATAAGCCACTTCGCCCCACTGAGTAAATCAGAGGAAGAACGAATTAAGGAATAAATCGAATAAATTTGCACTTTTTTCTCTTGTGGAAGTCAAACTAATTCAAGCTTACTCGATTAAACTTCATTGGATCAGGTACCTCCAGGTTCTCCATCCACCAGGCGGCTCCTGACCCAAGGTACATGGCTGACATGAGCGTTATCCATAGAACTCTTCCCGAACCAAAGAGTACTGCTGGGGTTCCGGTTATTGTTGCCGCCAAGACACCCACATAGGCAGCAGCATCCGCCCAAAAGATACCGGCATTAGGAACTAGGTCAGATACCTTGAAAATAGAAAGAAAATATTTTAAGCTAAAAGAAAAAAAATATTGTAACGAAAAAAAGATCATACCATTGAGGGAGTAAGGTCTGAGATTATAAATAAAAAACAAAGAATAAGTAAAGGTAGAATGTAATGACACTTGTGCATAATTGGAGTTTTAGACAATTCACCTGATATAATACTCAGCGCATAAGCTGTTGCTTCATACAGCTGATTCGCAAAAGTATTAAACCTATGAGCAGAAGCCAATGCAAACCATTCTTTCTTCTCCATCCCCAAGCAAGACTGGAAAAAGCAAAAACATAAAGATTTAGGAAAGAGGCTATTTTCTTAAAAAGTCTGACCGATTACTTGAGGAAAAAAGACTTAAGGAAAGGTCCTCTCCTCATGTAAAAAAGTAACTTACTTGGGATGGATCACAACTGTTCCCAATCCCGCATTGAAAGTTTGTGGCTCCAACATCATTTGCAAAGGCCTAGAGACCACAAATGTTAGGCTCACGCAGAATTCAATTTTTTTCAGTTTGTTTGATCACTAACTGGAAGCGAAATATTAACTCCTCCAGGGTAGTGACGCAAATGATCATCCATTCCCATTTCAATCCATAAGCGTGCTGTTAAAGCTTGTCCCAAGCATCCACCTGCTTTTTCTTGAGACTCTGGGTTTACGCTCGGCGAAGAGGTTGCTGCGTTTTCTCCTTGATCGTCTTTCTGTACTTTTCTGATGTTGTTGGAAGAGAAATTGGGAAAGCACTGAAACTGATGTAAGAAGATTGAACACAGACATAACGCCTTGAAGGGTTGCATTTCTATAAGTTAGTTGAAGAACCGAGTCTTTAAGCTCCCTGGTGTTTTATGAGAACAGCACGCAGTACTGTATTAACAAATTTGGCCGACGACAAAGGACTTGGAGAAAATACTGGAGATCTTCAAACCACTAGTGGCTTTATGGTTGACCAGGCCAGCAAGTTTCTGTTTTTCTCATGAGTAACCCAAGTGGCCTCAGAAGGGCGGGAATTATCTGCTGGGGTCTCAAACGCCAAGGTTGCAATACTTGGGGTATATTTTCACTAGACATGGTCTTATCATTGAACTGATAAGGATCCAGTGGTATTGTCCTGATTCTATCTGTTCTGATAAGTAGTATTATACACTTAGATAAACAGTTCAGCAGTATAGCAGGTTTTCGTTCCAGCCGAGACTAAAAAGCTCCCTAATTGTGTTTTTTCTATTCAATCAAATATGATAGCTTTCTGTACTTATCAGTACGCTCGACGAGAGGAAGCGGAAGCATGTCTGATCCTCTTGACAGCTGCGCAAGAGCTGATAGGGTGACGTTACAAGATATGTTTTGGAGTTATATTTTGACATCAAAGTCGCAATGATAACAAGTTTCTGTAGTTACAATTTATCCCACAAATCCTCAAGTCTGACCGGAATCGTCATTACGACCCGTCAGGATCTTTATTTTCGTAATAGCTAGGTCGTGTTTCAGTAGCTGAATTTTAGAACTTTACTAAAAAATTGGAATCATTTGAAATTCTAACGTATTTTTAGTTAAACTAGACCGTAAAGCAAGTGGAAGACGCTGGAAGTTAAGCCTTCGCATTATCACATCGAATGTTCTTATCTGAAGTTGAGGTCAGCATGCAACACTATCCTAAACATTCCGCAAAGTGGCCGAAAAGTTTCAGATGTGAATAACAAAAAGGCTTCATTTTGTGTTTGGCTATTACGTAGGTATCAAGCAGGCCCTCATTCGATTAGACTTGCCACAACTTGTGCCACAAGCGAGGGCAACCACAAATGCAGCAACAAGCACAAAACAGAAAAATATAGGAACCTAATGATAACGCCTATGCGTGCTGATATAGAAGGGTCTTTACGTGGTCTGCTTGGTTGGAGAGGAATTCAATTTTATAATTGAAAAGCTATAGAGCTGTAAAATGTTTTTTTCATTTTCAGAAGTAAAGTGAAATATTTATTTTTTACTTTAAAAATAAGCCAGAAATATGACAAAAGACTTTGAAAAGAGGTAAGACATATAAATAGAGCTCAAAACTCCATTTTCAAACATACCAGAAATGGAATGATACATGGAAGAATTTATTATCTTTTTAACTTTCAAAAATATGAGAATTTGAGTTGATTTAGAAAAGGTTTTTGAGAAATTGATCAAACTGTAAATAAATGAATAAAAATTATTGTTATTATTGAATGTGTATAATAATAAAAGAGGAACCTTTCTGGATAATTTTAATAAAGGAAAGACAATCTAATTCAAGTTATGTATTGAACCCATTCATTTATTTCAATTCTGAAGCTCATTTTTGAGATATTTTGATGTGGTCTAAGAGAACTTTTTGAAGTAAAATTTATATATAAAAGGTGAACGAAGATATAACAAATTTTTAAAACTTCTGGAGTATTAATAAAAAATCTGAATTTTAAAAACCATTTGGATTGTTCCTGGGAAAAATATTGCTTTCAATTTCACAATAACTTTTAGGTTAATATATTAGAGGAAAGCTATATATAACTTGGTATTTTAACCTGAAAGGTTTATTTTGAAGAGAGTTGAAACTAATTCAAACTTCCCTTTGAAAATTTTCGAATTTAATAAAATAATCATCTCAATTTTGATGGTTTAAAATAATAAAATCCAGCTTTTTGACCAGGTCAGAAAACTATAAACTTAACTCTTTCAGGAGAATAATTGTTTTTTTGAGCTGGTGATATGTAGTTTGATTAAGTTAATTTAAAAGAAATTCCAGATGTAAGTTTTTGGCCATAGAAGTATTTAAGAATATATAAGATAGCTTATAAGTTCCAAAAGTAAAAAGTCCCTAGTTGAAACATAACTTCAAGCTGAATGATATAAAAGTAGCTTTAGGAAATCAAGGTTTAGATAAAGCTGTATCCATGAGAAATTTTGTGTGAAAAAATTCACTCATGGTAAAAATGTGCAATGTTCCATGTGAAAATTCCACTTTTAGTAAATCAATATTTGAGATGTAATTCCATTAGAATAAGAATATTTTACATTTAATTATAGATTACATTAGTATGAGTTGACTTAAAATCAAATTTTAAATCCACTTTCATATAGAGCTTACCAAAAATAAAATCCTATCTATGAAAATAAGAAGATGGCAATGTTTTGAGATTTTTCAATAATCTGTTTTCAAAGTCCTTTTTGAATATAAAGTTTTATTTTCAATTAAATTAAACAAAATATTATTAAGCTAAGTAATTTGAGCAAAAGTAAACATTATATACTACCAGTACAAAAATTCCAGAAGTAATATTCAAAGTATACCTCACTGTTTTATTTTAGTTTCATCCTTTTAAACTAAATAATGCCCAGTGAAATAAAAGCACTACTTTCATTCATACCATCTAAATATTTTCAATATTTATGGATAATTCTCAAAAAATATTAATATGGTTATATAGACTGAATTCACAATAATCAGAAACAATATTACATGATTTCTCCTAATGTTGCTTACAATATTCAATCTGATATTGTTATTTATGTATTTCTATAGCTATTATGAAGCAAAATTGTTAAATTAATTGAATATTTGAATAATTTTTTTTTAAATCACTTCATTTCAGCTTAAAAATATGAACTAGAAGGAATTTTGGAAAGTATTTTGAGAAAAAAGCCATTCATCAATTACCATGAGTATATTAATATAGTAGGTGGTTTGAATGATTTTTAATAAAATATCTTCAAGCCTATAAAATAAAAATTATTGCTATGAAAAAATCTTATTTTTCATTATATAAATATTCAAAAGCTTTATTTTATATTAGGGGTTTCAAAGTCACCAAATCCCACCTTAAAATAACATGGGATTTTGTTTGAAAATCCCACCTTAAAATAGCATGGGATTTTGTTTCCTAATCCCAACATTAAAGCCTAGATTTTTCATGTGTAAATCACATGGAATGTCATTTGAGTCCCCTGTAATTTTCACCAAATACAATCTATGTGGGATTTCAGCTTAAAGCCTAACCCATATGAGTATTCACAAATAATAATTCATAACTGTACAACATATTCTTCTACAATCCATTTTTGACAATCAGATCTAAAAGCTTACAGTCAATTTATATTTTTTCAGAAATATAATAATGCCTCATGCCAAAGCAAAACACATCAATTCAGATATGAAGATCACCTCAGGCCTTCCCCATCCATCAGGTCATTCCATACGTACAGTTTCAATAAAATAAAATTTTGAGTCATGTTTTGGTACTAGTCTCTCAAATTCAATAAGAAGGATGCCTTTATAAAAGCAGAATGGGTTTCAGCTTATGGCCATTGAGGTCAGCAAAAAATTACATCATTTCCTAAACCTTATCTCAAGCAGCATATGATATCAATGGCAAACATATAAAAAGAGGTATATAGCAGCAAAAAAATTTGAAAATTTAACTGGGGTTTGACTGACCAAAGAAGATGAGAGTAAAGGTATCAAACAAATGAGTAAAAAGCTTTAAAGTATGTTTCCTTGCTATGCTGAAATGGCTGCACTCCTTTTCCACATGCCAAATATCACTTCCATTGCAAGCTATGATTTTCAAGAAAAAGATAGCTTAAATGGTTATGATGAAGATGAACCTTTAATGAATAAGGGAAGCTGTAATCTCTTTTTATTTTTACCCAAAATGATTAAAGCTCATTTTACTTTGAAAGGGGAATAATTTTTTGGAATAACCTCTCAATATTGATCCTTTTCTTAATAATGATTCTTCCTTAGTTTAAGCAGAAAACGTTCATAATTAATGAGTAAGTATGTTTAAACCTGATATTTTCAAAAGACAATGTTTATTATTTATTCTTGTCCCAGTTAAGTAAATCTATAGCTCATTTAACACAAAAGAATCATTAAGAATTGACCCCCAACTTAGATGACAAGAGTGGATCTTAGAAAGGCCCATGGATATGTTTGCACCTACATATGAAAATTTTCTTGATTCACAGCAACAGGTTATTTCTTGAAATTATTGTTGCTCTGTTCAATCCTCATTAGAAAAATATGGTTCTTAGCCCATGAAGAAAGTGATAATGCTTGTTTGGAGTGGGACAAGGAGGGGTAGAATGAAGAGAAATTGAGGAATATTGAAAATCAACAATCTGAAGAGGTAAAGTTAGAAAAACAAATGGAGTTTTATGAGAAAAAACACAAAATGAAACATGCATATGAAAAAGAAAATTGGAATTGGGAACTGGAGCTTAAGGAAAAGCAATGACAGATGGATCTCACTACAGCAGCATTGTCATTGAGCAGGCCAGTTTCAAAGATTGAATGCATTTTGACATTAATCAATAAAAACAATGCTTCATCATAATGTATTAGGGATATGTTATTCAGTTATGTTTTGGTAATGCATAAATACAACATATCAAATATTTAATGGTTTCAAGGAAGAATAAATGTTCTCATATTCTGAGGTCATTGAATTAACCCATTGGTTATGAAAGGAATGTATTACCCAGGTTTTATGCCACCTTTCATCTTGATACCAAAGAGTAATGCCCAACTGAAAGTTGATTTTAAAAAGTTCAAATTCAAATTCAAATTGAACTTTTCTTCTGATTATGACAAAGTGTTAATCATTTTAATAAGGGGGAATTTTGTGGTGTGTTCAATTTAAATTGGGAATTTTGAAAAATAAAAATGATGTTTATTCAGAATTGTGGCTTAAGCTTTAAATTTGACCTTTTATTTAAAAATTGGAATTAATTTTTTAATATTGAAATTTTGCCAACTTTTGAACTAAAATTTTCTTTTCCAAAGACTAATTACATTTTTTTTCAAATTCAGTTTGATTTCTCCCTCTTATTTTCATTTCTATTTTTTTTCATAATCAATCCAATTAATCCAGGTCGTTTTGAACCAAAACCAAACTGGTATTTTCTTCATTTTTTCACTCAGAAAAGTCTCACTCAAACTGATTTAATTTTTTTTAAATATTCAAATCTGGGAGTTTGCATTTGTCTCATCTTTGTTAAAAAAATTCATGGGGTGATTCTTTTCTCTTGATCCTATGTGAGCCTGTGAGGTATGTATAACATACCCATAAGGCCACAAATGATTTTATATACAGCTGATTTAGTCTTCAACAAACTTTTCAATTGAACTTAAAATAAAAAAAAGCAAAAAATAAGTATGACTTTTCTTTGGATAAACAAAGTTATAAATATTATTTCATTTTTGGATTCTACACCAAAAGTGACCTAGGGTACACCCTCAGGGTGTTATACCCAAAAATGCTTATTTCTTATGTTATTGGAAGATTTAAATTTAAAGTTGCATAAGGTTTATGCAAGATTACCAAAATTTTAGTTAAAATTGAGGTGTTGTGTATATTTACTGAATTTACTAAGGATTTGTCATACATAATGTAAATCCTGTGTGAGCTCAATTTAAAAGTGTTTAAGGCCATAGTATGGCTTTAAATAAATGAAAGGGCAAAATCCATGCAAAAAGGTGGGACAAAGGAAAAAGACCAAACAAAGATGGGGTACCCAACTTTTTGGATCTGCAAGGACTCAATTAAGGTTGTCCACCTGTATTGGAGGAGTTTCAGCCTTATTTAAAATTTAAGATTAGACTTTGATCCAGCCTTAAGGTTTAAACTGGTTTTATCCCAATTTGGACTGGAATTTCAAGATGCCAAAGGGTAAATCCCAATATGCAGGCTTGAAATTAAAGTTTTGAGACCTTTCAAAGCTTTAAAGAGCTTAAAAATCATAAATAAGCATAAAACATTGAGGTTATAAGCATTAAAACCTTATCAAAAGTTAAGTTTTAGTGTGTATTGCTATTTTATGTGGAAAAATAGCAATAACTTCAAAAATTCATTAAAAATACGATTCTTTATGGATTTGCTTGAACATTTCACACAACTTACAATTAAATATTATCTATATATAAATTAAATTTCAAGTATCTTTTATAAAAAGGTTTCATAGGTAATTAGCCTGGAAATTTACTCTTTTAATGATACTTAAAGAAAATTAAGATTTCTTTAAAAATTAATTAAAAATTGAGTTTAAGAGATTTCTGCTTGAAGCTATAATTTTAAGTTGTTCATGTGATGAACTTTAATATATATAAAGTTATTTATATTAAAACTTAAAATAATTAACTTAAATGAGGATTAAAGCTACTTGGAGTTAAGAATAACACTGGTAACTTTAAATTGGAATTAAAAATAAGTTACCTTCAGTTAAGAACCTTATTTTTAAGCATGGATTTTCAGTTTTGACCTGAGCACACCCTCTATATCCATTATGAATCATGAGAACTTCTCTGTAGACATAAAAAGAGTCTTTTCATCACTGTTTTTGTCCATCATCAATAATAAATCCAACCATATTAGACATTTAAACAGGTAAAGTTTTATTATATATAGAATCTTATTATTAAAGTTTCTCTTAAGTATTTTATTATTTATAAATCTTAAATTAAAGAATTGAAATCATAGGAATCAAATTATTTTTGTAATCACCTATAATATATTTTAATTTATAAAATTATTGTCTTTAAAATATCTTTTAAAAATTCACAAATTCCTATCAAAAACTCTTTAATCATATTTTTATCATGAAAATTTGTTTTATGTTTGAAAATATTGATTTTCTGTGTGTTTTTAACTTATAATAATTATCTAATATAATAAATGTTGCTGTTTGACTTGTCGTATTGAATTTATATTATAAGTAACTTTTCTCTAAAACTCTATTTTTTTAAACTATTATTAGTTTTTTTATATAGAATTTGTTTTATAAGAATTATTTCTGCACAATAGGTGTCTTAATTCTTTTATAAACAATATTTATATATTATTTTTAAGTGGTTAAATATTTATATTTTCCAAGTGTAATTGTCTCTTTAAGAGCTTTACACTTCTGATTGTTATAATTGTCAGTGACTATAACAATAATAGAATAATTATAATTTATTATAATTATTATATTTTTATTATTATTTTCTTTATATAATAATAGTTAAATTTATTTTTCATATATAATTATTTGTAATAATTATATTTAAATTTGTGGTTATAATATTTAATTATATTATATTTTTCTACTGAGGACAGTCATAGTACTCTTGATATTGTTACTATTATCAAGAGTTTCATATAAAAATCTTAAATCCTCATTCTAATTCATTCAGATTTCACCTCAAAAATCATCTATCGACCTCACACCCACCTCTGCCAGCTTCAACCCCCCATCACCCTATCTGCCTAAAACATTCCATGAGCCTTTTAGATATGACCACATATCCAAAAAGGTCACAAGAAAACTTCAAAATAATTATTATTTTAAAATAAGTATCTTAAAATAAATGAAAATTCCATAAATAAACATAAATTCTTAATTACCTTAGAATCTAATGATTAAAAATGTGAAATAAATTACACAATTATATTCCTAATGATAAAATACACATATATCATTTTTATGGCATATCTGTAAAGTCAATAATTAATGAATAATAAGTAAGAATAGCATAAAAAGACGAAAATTCATATTTATCTCAGAAACCAATGAAACAAAATTTAAAATAAATTGAACCATTGGATTTCAAATCAAAAACTACAGGTATTAAATTTTAATTTCATATTTGTAAATCCAATATTTAACAAAATAACCTGAATATATGCACTTTTATGATCAGTGCTTATATTCATGGTTTTTAGCTCACATCTCTCAAAATACAAATGATAGAGAGTTAAGCCCAAAATAAAGCTACAATGTAATTACTGTAGAAATACAGATATAAGATTGATTTCAAAAGTTATAAACAAGGTTATAACTTGTAAGGGTTCATTAACTAAAATTGTTATAGCTGTTGACCACTTTGTTGTGAAAGTGGTTCAAACTTAGAATGAAGTGGATATTCAGGTTCTGCTAGTTTCTACGTGAAAAAAGATGTATTTTTGACACTTATATTCAAGGTATAACCCCTTGAAATCATGGTTTGAAGTTGAAAATAGTGAATTTCGTCAGAAAAGATGAGTTACAAGAAAAATAATCAAAAAATAAAGTTTTGATGATGTAATAAAACTCTACTAGAATTTTAATGAAGACATTTTCAGCCTTCAGAATACACTGTTTGATTGGATTTAGTGTGGATAACTTAAAGTTATCAATGATCAAAGTTTAAGCTTAAAATTGATCATTTATGATCACTCACTGTAATCTTATTTTAAGTTTAACAGATATATAAGTGATAAAGCTGGTAAATTATATTATATTATAATTCATACTAATAAAATAAAAAAAAATTAGGCTTCTTCCAATCCTATGATGTCATCAAACTTAGAGTTATAGTGATAACTCTAAATAATGTCATAATAATGAGAGAAGATAGTTTCATTATGATTTACTAATCACTAAACCTTGAAATACTGATCAATTCCAGTGGATACCATCAGTAAGAGTCTACTACAATCCTGTTTGAATCTAAGAGGGAAGAGTTTACTATAAATACAGCTCTTTTTACTCTATTTCCCCCTCTGACCTATTAAAAACATCAAATTATTAAAAGCAAAGGTAAAGGCTTTCTTCTTTTTATACAAAACTGTTATATATCCAAAAAATAAAGTTCATATTTATTATAATAATCAACTTTTACATGATTAAATTAATTTTTAATTGATTTTTGTTATATTTCTCTAAAAATCTTTAACTCCACATAAAAACAAGAATATTTGTAATTTCTTTTAATTTTTATTGTAGATACAATTTAAATAGTTTGTATTTATATTTCTTTGGAATAAAATTAATATGGTAGGTGTTAAACGTAGGTTATTTTCTCTTTTTATAATAGTTTCTCTCTATCATTATTTTTTAATAATTCTTAAATCAATATAAATAGTATTTTTATTAATTAATAACTTTAATGTTGGTAATATTGTTGTTATAATTGTCTTGTATTATTAAAAAACAATTTTCATGCCTTTATTATTTGTTTGTAACAATGATAAAATGCCATAAATATATTAATTATCATATATTGATATATTTATTTCATTATATTAATTCTTTTAATATATAATTCATATTATTATATTCATTTCATAATATATATATTTTATGCCATGATTAGAATAATTATTTATTATTATAATTATATTTTATCTTATTATTTAAATTTAATAAGAACATTCAGAGTACAATAAGTAAAATATTAGTAATTTTTACTTATTGTTTCATAGTCAAACCTTACACCCACCAAGAACCTCCCAAATACCACTCTGGGAGGTTCTAGGCATTCAGACTTCCAAATTGCTCTGAATCAATCTTGAATTGATTTTTAATGCTTCCCAAATAAATTCCAAATTGATTTTTTTTAATTTAACTTACCATGGCCCCCAATCAGGCCATTAATCCTTTATTAGTTTTTTGATTAATTTTCATCATTCATCATGGATGATGAAATTATGCTCATTTGTTTTTTTATTGATTTTATAATGATGATGAATTATAATAATCATGATATTTATTTTATTTTATTTTATTTTTTAATTCCTTGATGATAATCACTCATCATGCTCTTTCTTTTTTGATTTTTTCAATTTCTTCATGATAATGATTTATCATACTGATTTTTTTGGACTTTTTTATTTCCTGATTATAATGACTGATCATGTTGATTATTTTTTATTTATTCATGATAATTACTAATCATAATAATGATTTTTTTATTTCTTTATGATGATGACTTCAATTCTGGTTTTTTTGTTATTTTTTTATGTTTTTATGATGATATATTATGATTCAAATTATTTTTTGAAGTTTTTTATATCTCTATGATGATATATCATGATGCTTATTGTTGAGGTGACTTTTTACATTTTCTTAAACTTTTATTTGTTTGTTAATATAGAGGTGTATTTTTATAAGGGTTTTTTTGAAATGTCATTTCATACCAATACCCTTCCTTCAATAATTGATTTTTTTTAAAAAAACTCCTGCTCTCTCTCTCCCAACACCAATCTGCTGGTGTAATGGTTAGGACTAAACCAGATTAAGTACATCATCTGGGTGGTTTGAAAGATGATTAAAGTAATATTACTCCTCTTGATGTCATGGTTAGGACTAAACCAAATATAGAACATCATGAGGTTAATAATACAAAATAAAATCATAAAGGGAAACTCACTCAAAGACAAAGACAACATATCCATGATTAAAAAAAGATAATGTCACAACTTGGCCTTCCAACAAATCATATAAGAACATCTCATCCATCTCAATTGATAAGAAATTAGCCAATGCCACATGGTTGAAGCTTCCATAAGTAAACACTCCACCCCATCCTTATGTAATAATTGATAAAACCAAGAAGCCTTTCTTAGCTGTTGTCATTTATTAAATAACCCCATTTTACAATTCTTCTGGAAACTCTAATATCTTAAAAGACCTTATTTTTACTTTAATGAGATTATCCAAAAATAGGCAAGAAATAAAAACCAATAAACATATCCTAGGGGGAATTATGCAAGATATTGACTTTTTCCAGGTTCTGATTCTGGATTATCTTCAGGTGTTTCATCTTTTTTACTTTTTATTCTAATAATTACTAATTAATTTGAAGCTTATAGGTGTTTACTCCTGAGAAACTGGTTTGACACTTCATGAGATTGAAAAACATAATACATATTAAATTGTTAAAAATTGAACAATATGAAAATGTCATTAATTTTGAAATTTAACCCTTTTATAAATTAGCAGAAAATAAAAATTGATCATTAATGGAAGCTTCCAAATTACCAAATTTCAGTCACCCCAAATGGACTTGGGCCAATAACAAACAAGAATGCAACTCCTTTACCAATTTCATTGTCACTAAAGATTGATTTTTCAATAAGCCACATCAATATTTCAGCAATCCCATTTCCTGGACTTATGGTATATCTTCTTTTGCATCCAAAAAAGATTTTCATCCACTTCCAACTGTATTCACCCCAACTGGACATGAATTACACTTCCCCAAATTGAAAATGGAGGTCAATTTCTTAAAAAACCCTGGAATCAGGGAAATTCTTTGGAAGAATTCATGAATGGTTCATCATACAACAAAACCAACTCCAAAACTCTAAGTAATTAAGAGATTACTCATCTAGAATGTTCTTTTCAAATCAACCATAAATTATTTAATGTAGGTGAGAAATTTTTAAAAATGACACCTACCAAAATTAATTCAAAAGTAAATGGCTACTTGGATAGAAATAAGAAGTAAAAAGCAATAGTTTAAAATTAATAATTTTGAATAATTTCATTTTATCAATAAAATCTCCTTTTTGTTTTAGGCATTGAAATTCAGTAGATAAGCAAATTTTCATGATGAAATTCACAATTGATTATCTTTCCATTTCAAAGTAATAGGTTTAATTCTCTCATGCATATTTACAGGATCTTCACTATTGTCATTATTTTGAAGATTTTCTGCTTGTGGTGGATAATCATCTTAGTATAAAAGAATCATTCATCTCCAATTTTTGCTAACATATTATGTAAAATGGTACAAGAAACAACCCAACTAAAAAAGTATTGGATTTCTTGATTATCCCTCATTTTATTTTGCATTTTCTATTAGAGAAAACAACCACACCTTCAAGATCCCAATTTAACTTGCAAGTCTGACCCTTTATTTTTCTAGACAGTAATTTAAAGTATTGTTGTCTTTATTCTGTGCCAAACTCCCATATAAGCTGGAAAAAACCAAGGAGAGACCAAATATTATGAATTTTCTAGTAATTAATTATCTTTTAATACAATTTATTAAGGTGTTTGTGCTATTTTTATATGTTTATGTAAATTTAAATCATGAAGTGACCCAGTACAAGCCACATGTAGAGAAGTGAACTGTTTGTTTATATTTGAAACCAGATGTATTGACATAGAATACCTCAGATTTGAATAATCAGTCACAATGAAAGCAAGTATTAAAATTCAAAAGATTACCTCTTTTCACAATTGAAATAGGATTCACCATCATTGGGGGGCTGTTGTGATAATGGTATGAGACTCCCATCAATAAATCCAATGCACCCAGGAAACCCTTCCATATGCATAACTCCCGAAATATCTGTTTTGTTCTATTGTTGGCCCCACAATCACTCTTCTCTTTAGCTTCAGTAACATCCCAATCACTCTTTGAGTGTAAAAATAGCCCCATGGCTAATTCCAAACAACATTCCAATCTTCCCCAAAGCATCCCCATTCCCATTTAATCCCAACCTTGATAGTTCCACAGAAAATTTTAAGGAAGGATTGTGTTTCCTGTTTTGTGATGAATTTTGAAAGGTTTCATAAGATTTAATTTGTGTGAACAATTTCTTGAATGAGTCATTTGTGGTGTGAAAAAGTTGGAAAAACATTTCAGATGATTAGGTTTGTAAATCATTCATCATATAAATTCAATGTAAAGGCTATCTTCTACACGGATTGATTTATCTTTGTTATGTTATTATATATAATAAGCTTATATCTTCTTGGATATCAGAATCACTATCAGAGCTTAAATCATTAATGAACTTCAGTTATTTTAATGTTTGAATTAAAGGAAACCTTTGGTATTCTTTTTGCATTGTAAATGCTGGAAATTTCTATATTTTATGCAATTTGAAATGAAATAATTTAATAAATGGCCAGCATATTCAGATTTTATACAATTTAACATGCACTTACTGAGGTGTGTGTCCAAAAAATGATGCTTTAAGTGAAGCCAAAGGTGGGATTTGGAGCCGAAAAATCCTGGCTTTTGGTACCTCAAAATACCCCACCTCGTGAGATGTGAGATTTCCAAATACCAAATACTTAATTCAGCACTTAGAGAAAAACCTGGGAGTTTGAGTGTGGGATTTGATAACTTTGACCCCCCATTATTGACTTATACTTAATTAAAAAAATGATCAATAAAGTATCTGTAAGGAAACTCTGAGGAAATCTTGATAATAAAATATAACAAGAATACTATATTTATCTGTCAAAAGTTGAGGTCCTTTCAAGAAATGATCAATTAATCTCAGCATATAATATATTTCAGCTCTGATCTTAGCTTGGAAAAGTTTACCCTTTTGATCAAAGATACTGACTGATAACATGGAAGATTTATTTAATGATATATTGGGATAGTAATAAAGAAGAAAGAAAATTCAATAGCTTGATTAAATGATAACCCATTATAATTAAAATAAGCTACAATAAAAATTTTGGGGATTTTGATCATACTTCATTTCACATAAGAAATATTTGAAGAAAAACTCTTGATACATTATAATATCAATAGTAAAAAAATCAAATATAAATAAATTATCTTAAAAAATAGCCTAATATAGTAATTATAGGTTTGAATAAAAGAATAATTTTGAAAATTGGGGGAGGGTATGAATAAAATTGATATAATCTTACATATGGAAAAGTGAAAGTACTATTTGAGTAAAAATAGGAAAAAAATTGATAACAATTTTTTTTTCCAAATAACTAGGAAATAATTATTGACTCATTTATCTGAAATGGATTAGTTCTAAATGGTTTTATTTTATTCATTAAAAGCCTATTTTTGAAAAAATAAAATGAACTATTTATGAAATGGGGGGGTTAGAAGAAAATGATATTCAACAACTTTGAAAGCATTGATCTTATTAGATCAAAATTTAAAATAATGATTTATAAAAACAAGACATCTTACTTTGCAAAAGTATCAGCAGCTAAGGAGCTAAGGTTAAAAATAATTGCTAATAATTTCAAAAATCAGCTAAGGGATTTGAGCTTAGATAATAGGAGAGTTATTTTTACAGGGTCAGATTGATTAAATCAAAGGAAAAATCAAGTTTTGTGACTTTATCTTAATCTAGAAAAGATAAAATAATCTGCTGGGGTATCTAAAGCTTTATCAACAAGTTTATAATGTATATTAATATATTTCAGCTCCTTATTGAAAAAAGGCAAATAATTGAATACTCGAAGATCCTATGAATAATATTGAGTGGAAAATATTACTTTTATTGAAAAAAGGGAAGACTCTTTCACAAAAAGAATTATCGAAAAGGAATGGAACTTTTTTCACATAAAATGGAAAAAGTAATCAATAGTAAATATTAAGGTATTAGCTTGAAAAGAGAAATAAGATATAAAATGGTGAAATAGTATGGATCAAACAGGTTACCTTATGAGAGAAAAATAATTAATATATGGGAATAAAAGAATTATTTATAGTATTTATTTTCATAAAGAGCTGAAAAACATCTTACTTAACATATCGACTTGATCATAATGTAAATTATTGGAGATTTATGTGATATTTCAGTTTCAAAATTTAAAAAAAGGAAATGAGCCAAAATGATTGTCCTATAAATAATGAAAAGAACTTTGAATGTCTTTATTCTTATAGAAGTATTTTTTAGTTGAGAATTTGAAGAAACTATGGGAGAAAATATACTAAATTTTCAGCATTACCGGTGTGTAGAATTTAAAAATAAAAGATAGTTTTTGAAATAGTTAAAAACACATAAATAATATTTAAAGATATAAAACAAACTGAGAAACAGGTTATATTCAGGATTAAATATTAAAATTAACAAAGGAAATCAAAATAAATATGTACCAAGGCATTTTATCCATTTTTCATGGAATGATATTAAGGATAGAGCCTATATATTATTTTCTATTCAAAAAGTAAACTAGGTGTTTTTTCATAAATATAATAGCCCTATAAGTAATTATCTTTATATTGAAATTTGAATTGGTATATCTCCTAATTATTGAAGAAACTAGTAAGCTCTTAATTTCAGAATCAATAACTTTGTCCCAATGAGTATATTAATTAATTCAATAATAGAAAAATCCATTTGACAGTCAAAATTGTTGAAAAACAGAATTTTATTTTTCCCTGAATGGAAATATGTTGTAAAAACTTATATTTTGATAGATATAAGGAATAGAGCCTTTAGAAAGCCACAATGAACAAATTTATCAAGGAAACTATTGGAAATTAAGTTCACATGTGCAAACCAATAATCTATAATAGACCATATGAAAATAAGTCCACCAAGAGTTATTGGTCAAGAAAAATCTTACTTTGCCAAAAGACAAATGACTGCCTTGAAAATTATTCATTACTACTAGAAGCTTCCCAGGAATGAAAGTATCTTCCGTTACAATATACAGGTTTACTTTGAGTTTTTTTCCTTGTTTTAAAGCTCATAAAATAAACTATAGCTTCTATGAAACTTTCCTTATTTTCTGTGAACCTTTGAGATATGACCACATACCCAAAAAAGTCACAAGAAATATTTAATATAATTATACATTAAAAATAAGAGTACCTTAAAACTACAAAAATACCATAAATTGGTATAAAACTTGGTTTAACTTGAAAAACAATGAATAAACATGTGAAATAAATTACACCATTGGATTCCCCATGGTAAAATACACATATACCATTTTTATGGCATATCTGTAAAGTCAATATTTAATAAGCTATAAGTAATAATACCTTATAAAAGACATAAATCCTTATTTATTTCAAACCCCAATGAAACAACATGTAAAATAAATGGTACCATTGGATTCTACATAAACCTCCACACATAAAACAATTAATAAGCTAAGCTTTAAAATCAATACTTAAGGAATTAACCTGAATATATGCACTTTTTTGGTCAACGCATATATTCAAGGATTTTAGCTAATATCTCTTGAACTATGCATGATAGAGTGATGAGCCAAAAATAAAGTCATCACGTAATTACTGTAGAAATACAGAAATGAAGTTTATTTCACAAGCTATAAACAAGGTTCAAATCTGTAAGGAATTATTGATTAAAATCAGCAGAGCTGTTGACCACTTTGTTGTGAAAGTGGTCCCAACTTGAAAAAAAAGTAGACAGTTGGATTCTACTAGTTCATTCGTGGAGAATGATGTAATTTTTATTATAATATTCAAGGTATAACCCCTCGAAATCATACTTTGAAGTTTAAAATATTAAATTTTGACAGAAAAGATGAGTTACAAGGAAAATCATCAAAAATAGAGTTTTGATGATGTAATGAAATTCTCTTGGCAGCATAATACAGTTACGCCAGGCTATCAGAATTCACTCTCTGAATTGCTTTAGCATGTAAATCTTAAACGTTATTAAGGATCAAAGTTTGAGCTTAATTTAATCATTTATGATCACTCACTGTAACCTTAAATTAAGTTTAACAGTCATATAAGTGATAAAATTGGTGAATACCATTAGTTTATGACTAAAACTAATAAAATCCACGAAATTTGGGGTTCTTCCAAGCCTTTGACGTCATCAAACTTAGAGTTATAGTGATAACTCTAAATAATGGCACAATAATGATGTAATGAGGTTTGATCATGATGTAATCATCACCAAACCTTAAAATATTGATCAATTCCAGTGGATATGATCAGTACACGTCTACTGGAAGCCTGTCAGACTCTAGGAGGGAGGTATTTACTATAAATAGAGCTCTTTTTACTCTGTTTTCCCCTCAGATGCATCAAAAACATTAAAACAATACAAACAAAAAGGTAATATCTTTATTCTTTATATATAAAACTTTTATATTATTAAAGACCAAAGTTCATCTTTATTATAATCATCAATTTTGATGTGATTAAATCATTTGTTTAATTGTTTTTGTTAAAAATCTCTCTAAAACTCATTTCCACGTAAAAAATCAAGAATATTTGTAATTTCTCTATTTTTTATTGTACATACAATTTGTATAAGTTGTATTTACATTATTTGGCGTAAAATATCCCAAAATTATTATATTAAGTGTTAAAAGTAGGTTATTTTCTCTTATATTAATAATTTTCTCTATATTATTCTTTTGATAATTCTTTAATTAATATAAATAGTATTTATATTAATTTATAGCTTTAATATTGGTAATATTATTGTTATTAATTGTTTTTTATTAATGAAAAACAATTTTTTACGCCTTTATTATTTGTTTGTAACAATAATAAAGTGCTATTAAATATATTAATTATTTTATATTAATATATTATATTTTATAATATAAATTATATTATTATATTTTATTAATAATATAATTATTTTTACGCCATAATTATAATAATTCTTTATTATTATCATGATTTTTATCTTATTTATTTCATACATAAGGACATTCATAGTACAATAAGTAAAATATTAGTAATTTTTACTTATTGTTTCATAGTCAAACCTTACATTTGGGGGCCTGGCCGTGATATTTACTCTAAAAGACCTTTAAAAAGATTCTAATTGGGCTTATCCAATAATAAATTATACTTATAATCATAAAATTATATAATAATTTTATATTTATTGATTTTAAAAGCTATTCAGGCATTTGGAAAGCAATTGTACTGTCTTACACGTGGTTTTTCACATCCTTAGACTTGCAAAAACTTTCTTTGAGTGACTCTAGTGATTAAAAAAGATATTTTGAAAATTAAAAATAATTTTATATTATAAATCAATTTTATAAAAAGAATCATACTCATTTTTATTTTATTCTTTAAAAATAAAAAACATAAAAAATAATAAAAATATTAAAAACCAATAAAAAAGTTTTTCATTCATTTTAATCTCATTTCTTTAATTATTTTCATTTTTTTTTCCATAAAAAAAAAGATATAAAAGCAATTTTTACGTGGAAAATTCCCATATCCTACCAAAAATAACACTTTTATATAAAAGACTTATATTTATTTGTCTTTTTTAGTGTTTGAAGACAACCCAACAGAGGATAACCAAACCACTGTTGAAAGATTGGTGGAAGAAACTTGTCAAAGTTCTCCAAAACCAATAATTTCCAAAAGAAAGAAAACCAAGAAATTGGAATTTCCAGGACCCACCATTCAGGACTCTGAAGGTGAGTACCTCATTTATAATTTGCCATAAGAAAACTCCTGTTCTGAAATCTTCTTATTTCTTATTTTTCTTATAATATGACTACCAGAACAGGCTCCCAATACTCCATCCAATCAGATGGAGCTGGACTCAGAGGTAAAATTGATTCCTCAAAAGGGAAAAGAAAGGGAAATATCCCCAGTGGAACAGAATCCACACAAGGAAGTGCCTTATCCCAAAGGCAAGTCCCTGAAATGCCCATGATATCTGAACCTGAATTGGAACTAAGTATGATTGACTAAAATAGGTACAAATCACTATCAGAGGGCTCAAATAGACATTTACATGAGCCAATACAAACAGTACTACACAGTGTACAAGGACAAAGATTGGGAAATGTTGCCTCAAATACACCAAGGAGTGATGAACCCCTGGCACATCCTGAAAAAGTTCCTCAAAGAGGAGGAAATAGTGAAATACTCCAATGGATGAAATACACTATCATCCAAACCTCAAATCAAAAAGATCAAGGAGTATCATGCCAAAAAGAGGGAGGCAACCAAGGAAGAAGCCTCAGTAGCTTCTACCAGCAAGCCCCAAGTCAACCCACTTTCCCAAGAAGGGAAGAAGAAAAAGAAAAAGAAATGGAGAAAACCATATTCCCCAAGCTACAGGATCCCCAAGATCCAAAAAGATGCCATGGACAATGTCTTCAACATGGCCAGAACTTTTATGGAATTTAAAGACAAAGAGGAACAAAGAATGAGACAACCCCATTTCCCAAACAAATAACCTTGTCTCCTGATGCTGTAAATAATTTAACAGAGCTTAAAAATAGTATTTTACCTCTTAAAGACATTAAAAATAGTTTATTATCTTTCCAATAAATAAATAACAGTTTATCATCTTTAACAAAACTTGTTGTACAAAATAAGAAAGAAATTGATAACATAAAATTTATGATTGAAAATAATAAACCAAAAGTATTAATTGACAATACTCAGAAATTGATACAAGGACAACAAGAGTTGTATAAATAAATAAGTGATATCAAAGAAAAAACTTTGACAATCAATTATGACGTGAGTATTGACAATCTTACAGAAAAATTAAACAAATTAAGTATTTCTGTAGAAACATTTGAAGAAAAGACTTCATCACACCAAAAGTTACTTCTGGACCATGTGGAAAAGAGTGATGAAGCAAGAATGCATCTGAAAGATGACATTCAAAGTGAAATAAGGCTTATTACTGAAAAAATGGATAAAATTAATGAGGCTAATTTAAATATGCCAAAGTTATCAACACCAATTTCTCACATAAGAAGCCCTGTTAAACCAAAAGAGGAATTAACAAATCCATTCATAACAGACTTGAGTCACAAAGACAATAACCAAATCTTAATGAAGGAAGCACCTCAATTGAAAGAATGGCCAACATTCACAGGAGAAGGTGAATATGACCACATGTCATTTATCAAAACAATTGAAATGTTACAAGAAGATTATGCCATACCAGATGAATTAATTACTGCAAGATTACATTCATTGTTTGAAAAATCTGCAAAAAGATGGTATTATGGCATAAGACAAATAAATGGCAAAAATACCTGGTCTTGGTGGAAACAAGAAATAATCACCAAGTGGGCTAATGATGCCTGGAGGTACAAAATAGAAAATGCATTTGAAAATTCTTTCTTTGACCCAGACAAAGACAAACCCTTAACTTGGTTCTTGAAACAAGTTGAAATACTTAATGCATTGTACCCAGAAATGTCACAAAAAATAATGCATATGAAAATACTCAAGAAATGTGGAGGAGAGCTAGAACATGCCCTAAGAAGCAGGTGTATAGAACCATGCTCCACAGAAGAGTATATTAATGCACTAGAAGACATAGTGACAAGAATAAAAGTTGGCAGGACTTGGAAGAAATTGGACATTAAAAGCCCAAATAAACCATTTATCAAAAAAGATAAATCAAAAGAATCCTTCAAGCCCAATACATCCAACAATAATGAGCAAAGAAAATGCCATAAATGTGGAGGTATTGGACACTTAGCCAATAATTTCCTTAAAAAGGCAAAGATTAATGAAATTGTGGAAACAGAAAACCACAATGACAAAGAAGAGGAATCTGACTCTGAAAAAGAGACAGAAGAGTAAAAAAGCTCTTAAAGTGATCAAATCAATATAATTAATGCACAAATTAATAATATTGATATAATTTATGAAGTACTGGATGTTAACTCAAACTTACCACAAGTTGGGACATCTGACACAAACCTGACAAACATACAAGATGCCAAAATGTATAGGACCAAACCTGCAAGAGGAATGGGATATACAGCTGGAAAATCAAGTATAAGTATTGTTATGGTTCATAACCAAGAAGGAAAAGTTAACTTGGATACAGGAGCATATTGAACCTGTGTTGGTAAAAGTTATTTAAAAACCATTGTCCCAGACTGGCAAGAAAAACTTATGCCAATACAAGGTGTCAAATTTAGTAGTGCAAGTGAGAGCATGAAGCCCCTTGGAATAATTGATTTAACACTAATTTTTCCTCATCCCTCACAATGTGTCAGAATCAAAGTAGAGTTTGTAGTAATGGACAACTGTACTAGTAATAACTTCATACTTGGGAATGACTACTTGTCAATTTATGGTATAGATATCTCCAACCAAAAGGACAGATATTTTACCATAGGAGACAGCAAAAGACAAAAGTTTGGCTTCTTAAATAACAAAAAAAAATCACAGTTATTAAGAATGAAGAAAAAATTCCAGAAAAGGAACTTTTTATATCTGAAAAACTTAAAGAGGCAGAATTCAATCAAGAATTAACAGAAAAAATGAAAGAAAAATTGATTTAACTCTTATTTAAGTATAAAAATGCCTTTGCAACTGACAAAGAGCCACTAGGTGCCATAATTGGACATGAAGTGGATATAATTCTTAATGTGGAAAAGCCTTACCCACCTCTACTAAGGAGACCTGCTTACCCAGCCAGTCCAAGGGCTAGAGAAGCCTTAGAGGTACACATTAAAGAACTAATGGACCTTGGAGTATTAAGAAAGGTAGGACATAATGAACAGGTAGAAGTCACTACACCTGTCATTATAACTTAGCATAATGGAAAATCAAGAATGGTAGGAGACTTCAGAGCTCTGAACACCTATACTATTCCAGACAGGTATCCAATACCCAGGATCCATGAGACATTGACACAACTGTCACAAGCTAAGTTCATCACAGCCATGGATGCCTTAAAGGGTTTTCATCAAAATGTCTTAACAGACAATTCCAAAAAACTACTGAGGATAATAGTCCACTGTGGAATTTTGGAATACTTAAGAATGCCATTTGGCATAAAGAATGCACCTTCCCACTATCAAAGAATGATGAATACCATATTTCCTGAAGAATTATCAGAAGGATGGTTAATTATTTATATTGATGATATCATAGTTTGCTCAGAAACTTGGGAAAGTCACCTTACAAGACTAGAAAGGGTACAACAAAAAATAGTCCAAGTGAATATGAAAATCTCCTTGAAAAAGTGTCATTTTGCATACAGTGAATTAAAAGCACTAGGACATGTTGTATCTGGGTTTAGTCTAGGCATAGGCAAAAATAAAGTAGCAGCAGTACTACTTAAAGCAATGACCCAAACCAAAAAAGAAATGCAATCATTTCTAGGATTTGCTGGTTACTATAGACAGCATATAAAGGACTTTGCCAAAATTGCTAAATCCTTGTATAAGCTATGTGACCAACAAATAGTCTATGAAATGACAGAAGAAAGAGTCAAGGCATATGAAGAATTGAAAAATTTGTTAAAAAATGCCCCATTTCTTCTAATGCCAGATTGGAAACTACCCTTCAAACTCTACATTGATGCTTGTGGAGAAGGACTGGGTGCTGCACTACACCAGACACAAATTATCAATCATAAACCAGTGGAAGGACCAATTTGTTTTATTTCAAGACAGCTAAAGCCAACAGAAGCAAGATATGGAGCAAGCCAAATGGAATGCCTCTGCTTAGTGTGGGCTTTATAAAAATTACATTACTATTTGGATGGAACAGTATTTGATGTGATTACAGACTGTAATGCTGTAAAATCTCTATTGAATATGAAAACCCCAAATAGACATATGCTGAGATGGCAAATTGCTATCCAAGAATATAGAGGAAATATGAATATTGTTCATAAATCTGGAAATATTCATAAAAGTGCAGATGGTCTTAGCAGATGGGCTCTAGCAAATACCCCTGACAATCCAGCATGGGTACCACAAGAAGAACACCATATAGAAGGAATATGTGTTACAGACATTGGCACAGAATTCTTTAACCAAGTTAAAGAAAGCTATAAGATAGACAAAAACCTCCATATCTTAAGCCAACTTCTAATGAAAGACTGCAAAGACCCATCACTTTCATCAAAACTAGATGAAACATGGAAAAAGGCATATGATTAAGGAAGATTCCACCTCCTTCATGGAATCCTTTACCATAGAACAAAACACACATGTGTTATGGCCTTAACAGATAGAACCCTGATAAGCACTATTTTACATGAGTGTCATGATAGTGTTTCAGCTGGACACCTTTCAGAAGACAGGACACTAGAGAGGGTGAAAACCTGCTCTTGGTGGCCAAATTGGAAGAAAGATGTTATAAAATACTGCCAAACCTGTGACAAATGTCAAAAAGCCAACAGAGCCACAGGAAAGAAATTTGGAATGATGATCCAAATCCAAGAACCAAAATACCCTTGGGAAATAGCTCGTATGGATTGGGTAACAGCATTACCTCCAGGAGGAGACAGAAGCTATAATGCATGCCTAGTATTAGTTGACAGGTATAGCAAAACTCCCATGTTCCTACCATGTCATAAAGATGTCACAGCTATGGACACAGCCATAATGATATGGAATAAAGTTATTAGACATACAGGCTTATTCCAGAATATTATAAGTGACAGAGACCCAAAGTTCACTTCGGCATTATGGACAAATCTCCATAACTTGTTTGGGACAAAGTTATCATTCTCAACAGCTTACCATCCTCAAACTGATGGTTTAGAAGAAAGAATGATACAGACCTTAGAGGACATGATCAGAAGATTCTGTGCTTATGGGCTAGAATTCAAAGATTCTGATGGTTTTACCCATGATTGGTGTACACTAATACCAGCTCTTGAACTGGCATATAAAACATCAATACATTCTTCTACTGGAAAAACACCAGCAATTCTAGAAAAAGGTTGGAATACAAGACTTCCTTATTATACCCTCAAAAAGGACTTAGTAGATATACATCCAACAGCAAGAAGTTTTAAGATAATTCTTGATAAGGCAAGACACCATGCAAATAGATGTATGCAAGATTTTTTCAAATATGCAAAAGAAAGATGGGATAAAAGTCATAAGCCACCTGACTTCAAAATAGGAGACTTGGTCCTAGTATCAACCCTCAATTTCAATAACATAAAAGGCCCAAAGAAATTGAAAGATTCCTTTGCAGGACCATTTATGATTAAAGCACTTCATGGACCCAATGCTGTGCAATTGAAACTCACAGGTGAGCTAATGAACAAACACCCAGCTTTCCCTGTAAGTCTGATAAAACCTTACAGTTCAAGTGACAAGGAGTTATTTCCACTAAGAAATAAACCCCCACTTGAAAGTCCCCCCTTGGAAGAAGGAGAGGAAAAGAAAATAGTAAAAGTCCTTGAAGAAAGAAGGACAAGAAACAAAAAAGAAAGGGAATACCTTGTAAGGTATAGAAATTCAACTCAAGAAGATGAATGGCTACTTGAGAAAGATATAACAAATGCTGATAAGCTACTAAGAAGGTTCAGACATGAAAGAAAGCCTGAAAAATAGAACAGCTAAGCATTATTGAGCTTCAAGACTAATAAAGTCTATTGAAGAGGTAGGATAGTGGATGATACCCTAATTACACATATCAGATTGTGGTACAATCTTTTTTGGTGGTAGAAAATGTGAACCTTTGAGATATGACCACATACCCAAAAAGGTCACAAGAAATATTTAATATAATTATACATTAAAAATAAGTACCTTAAAACTACAAAAATACCATAAATTGGTATAAAACTTGGCTTAATTTGAAAACCAATGAATAAAAATGTGAAATAGGTTACGCCATTGGATTCCCCATGGCAAAATACACATATACCATTTTTATGGCATATCTGTAAAGTCAATATTTAATAAGCTATAAGTAATAATACCTTATAAAAGACATAAATCCTTATTTATTTCAAAACCCAATGGAACAACATGTAAAATAAATGGTACCATTGTATTCTCCATAAAACTCCACACATAAAACAATTAATAAGCTAAGATTCAAAATCAATACTTAAGGAATTAACCTGAATATATGCACTTTTTTGGTCAACGCATATATTCAAGGATTTTAGCTAATATCTCTTGAACTATGCATGATAGAGTGATGAACCAAGCAGAAAGTAATCACGTAATTACTGTAGAAATACAGAAATGAAGTTTATTTCACAAGTTATAAACAAGGTTCAAATCTGTAAGGAATTATTGATTAAAATCAGCAGAGCTGTTGACCAGTTTGTTGTGAAAGTGGTCCAAACTTAAAAAAAGTAGACAGTTGGATTCTACTAGTTAATTAGTGAAGAATGATTTATTTTTTATTATAATATTCAAGGTATAACCCCTTGAAATCATAGCTTGAAGTTTAAAATATTAAATTTCAACAGAAAAGATGAGTTACAAGAAAAATCATCAAAAATGGAGTTTTGATGATTTAATGAAATGCTCTTGGCAGAATAATACAGTTATGCCAAGGTATCAGAATTCACTCTCTGAATTGCTGTAGCGTGTAAATCCTAAACGTTATTAAGGATCAAAGTTTGAGCTTAATTTGATCATTTATGATCACTCACTGTAACCTTAAATTAAGTTTAACAGTCATATAAGTGATACAATTGGTGAATACTATTAGTTTATGATTAAAACTAATAAGATCCACGAAATTTGGGGTTCTGCCAAGCCTTTGACGTCATCAAACTTAGAGTTATAGTGATAACTCTAAATAATGGCACAATAATGATGTAATGAGGTTTGATCATGATGTAATCATCACCAAACCTTAAAATATTGATCAATTCCAGTGGATATGATCAGTACACGTCTACTAGAAGCCTGTCAGACTCTAGGAGGGAGGTATTTACTATAAATAGAGCTCTTTTTACTCTGTTTTCCCCTCAGATGCATCAAAAACATTAAAACAATACAAACAAAAAGGTAATATCTTTATTCTTTATATATAAAACTTTTATATTATTAAAGACCAAAGTTCATCTTTATTATAATCATCAATTCTGATGTGATTAAATCATTTGTTTAATTGTTTTTGTTAAAAATCTCCCTAAAACTCATTTCCACGTAAAAAATCAAGAATATTTGTAATTTCTCTATTTTTTATTGTAAATACAATTTTTATAAGTTGTATTTACATTATTTGGCGTAAAATATCTCAAAATTATTATATTAAGTGTTAAAAGTAGGTTATTTTCTCTATATTATTCTTTTAATAATTCTTTAATTAATATAAATAGTATTTATATTAATTTATAGCTTTAATATTGGTAATATTATTGTTATTAATTGTTTTTTATTAATAAAAAACAATTTTTTATGCCTTTATTATTTGTTTGTAACAATAATAAAGTGCTATTAAATATATTTATTATTTTATTTTAATATATTTATTTTATAATATAAATTATATTATTATGATTTATCAATAATATAATTATTTTTACGCCATAATTATAATAATTCTTTATTTTTATAATTATTTTTATCTTATTTATTTCATTCATAAGGACATTCATAGTACAATAAGTAAAATATTAGTAATTTTTACTCATTGTTTCATAGTCAAACCTTACATTTTCTAAACAATTCAGGTTATTGAATAAAATATTCCCACATATTGAAACTGGATTTACAGTAACCATGAGAAAAATTCCTACACCTGACAGAAGGTGTTCCATTTTTAGTGTAGCCTGGACCCAGGTGAGTCTAAGATTGGACCTATCTTTGGAAATGGTTTGATGACAGAATCTTAACAATTTTTGAGCTTGAAAGTTATGTTAAAATATACAAATATTTTAAAATCTTGAATTTTTTCTTCTTTTTTTTGATTATTAAATTTCATTTATCAAAATTGAATTTTATTTTTCCTACCATTAAAAACAAAATATTATTTAATATAGAGATTTAATTTAAAATCTATATCCTGAATTTGGAAAATAAAGATTCTTTGAAAGCACTTTATAAAGTAAATACAGCCTTATATTTAAATAAGGCTTTCATTTTACCTCTTTTATTAGATAATATTAAGAAAAAGGAATATTGAAAATTATCTGACTAAAAAACAAGTTTACAAAATGAAACCCATTTTGGGTGAAACTCCACCTTTGAATAAAATGTTAATTAAAATTCTTCTGATATATTATTTCCAAAAGCTCAAAATTATCACTAATATCCCCTAGTATTTGACAGAAAGTTCTTTAAAAGTATTAATTAAAAGATATTTCTAGTCTTTTGTCATATCTATACATTTTATATCTTTTAAATATTAGTATTATTCTTATTTATTATATTTCTTATCAATTTGATTATTTCTTGTGGATAATTTTACAGTGTCTTTTCCCATTTCTTTACAATTATAATATTCTCTTTTTTTATTATGTAAATTTCAATTTAATTTTAATTGAGAAAAGAACTATCAGGGGCTTTAAATACCGCTAATGTAAAAACTTTAATGATTGTTGAACTTTCATAGTAGAAGTATCTATATGGCTATTACTGTAAAAGGTGTTGATGAGTGTAAAGCTTTTACAGTTAGCGCAGATTTAAGCCTCATACTGGGTTTTTGAATAAAAAGATCAGTATTTAAAACAATATTTTGAAAAACCCTCATGATACTGATGTTAGATAAAAAAACAAATCATGATAAAATTGAGAAGAAATAACCCAATAAAAGATAAAGTAATAATATTTTTGGAAAAGAGTCAGTCAGTATCTTTTGGGATTTTTTTTTGGGAAAAAAACAAACGCAAAAAATCACACAAAAATTCAATAATACAAAATCGATCATGATTAAATATCAATCCCAGAAGTGATAAAATTGGGAAAAGAATAATAAATAACTTTTTATTGAATTTTAATTGATTCACATGAATTATGTTTAGAATAATGATATTCATCATAGTTATCCCATCTTTCTTGTTACAGACATAAAATATTTAAATAATCTATTTGAAGGTTTTTTGAGTTTTATATTTCATCTTCCATAAAAAATAAGCACAAAAAAGATTTTTTTTAGTAAGAAAAGGTTTTTAAGATCAAATGGAAAAAGAAGATTCAGTATATCACTAATACTTGAAAAGGGAATATTTGATATTATACTCTACTTTAATTATCAAGTCAAATGACCTCCAACTCTGAGAGAATTCAACACAGCTTATTTGTAGGATTGATTGAAAACATTTAAGAAGTTGATTTTGGTGCAATACTTGTGAAATGAAGCAAAGAGATTCAATAATGAGTAATTAAGTATGAATAATATAAGAAAATATAATAATTTTCAAAATATCAACCAGGTTTCTAATAAGACAGGAATATAAAGCTACATTAAATTACAAGTAGAATGCACTGTATGAAAAGAAATTCTAATTGTGACTTTGGAAAATCTTTGGAGAAGAATATGTATCAATTACACTCTGAGGAAAAGAAATCATTTAATTAATAAATTGAATTATTTTCAATAAGGGGAGTGAAAAATGTGGTAAGTGATTGAATGAGATTTTGAAAATAGTTAGATATGGCTCTGAAGTAGGATTTGTATCACTTAACTCTTACTTCTAAATTTTTTTCAGCTCACCTCTGTATGATGACTCAAATTCTCTTGGATAAAATGGAGATTACAAGAATCTTGTTTAAGAAATACTAAGAAATATGGAGATTTCCATCTGCATATTACACCCAAATAATGTGTAATTAAGCTCCATATCTTCTTGCATCAAACATACTTGATGAAGAAATAATGATACTCATTCTTTTAATATTTGGTAGAGACAACTCCCTGAAAAGATCTTATAGCTTCCTCACACTACAAAGAGGCTTGATAAATAAACTTTAAGAAATTAAATTGACCAAAAAAATATTTCACCCACTTTTTTTGATTTAAAAGAAGCTTATAATGAAAATAATTTGAAAAAAGTGAGTTCAATTGCAATATGCATTTTAAATGAGTAATTTATTATATCTTGATGCTATAAATTGAATTTTCTTATTGTTTGAAGCTAATAATCTATACTGATAATGTAAGCTTTAAGCCAATTTCCCTATTTTTATGGGAGGATTAATGTGAGAGAAATACTGAAATTGTCTTCTTTATCATTATTAACTCTTTGACTTTTATAAGATTAAATTGTTTATAAAATAAAATTTCCATTCTAATCATATATAGATAAATAGTTCTTCGATTTTCAAGCTTTAAGTAACTATTGATATATCCTAATGAATAAAATCAATATTTCAAGATATTTGGTCCTAAAGCAAGAAAAAAATAGTGTTTCAAAATAGAAAAATATGGATTTATAGTCTAAATTGAATATGAACTGATCTAAATTAACATTTTTGAGCTATTAAATGACTTGATTGAAGCTATCTCCAGAATATTGATAAGTTCAGGTTTCTCACATATACTTAAAGCACTTCAATCTATGTCACACAAGTTTCAGTTATGTTACTTGAAGCCTATTTTTGGATCTAATAGTTGAACCTATCTAAATGGCAAGAGAATTAATTACATAGAATTATTGAATTATGACCAATTCAAATTTTTATGGAAAAAATACAAAGTGATATAAAAATGATCAATTTTGAAAACATTCAATTTTGAAAAATGAATTATCCAATATATTTATAATTTAATAAGTGATAGCTATTATATTTTAATGAAAAGTTTCCTTTTTAAATATGAGAAATATCTCTCAATCACATATTATTATTCTTAAAGAAAGTGCTTCATTATGAAATAAGAACCACAGAATTCTTTTGGGATATCTAAAGATTATGGATCTCGCTTATCCAAAACCCCTTTGAGAGTTTCCAAGCCTGATATCCTTTGAAAATATACCCAATTTTCTCTCTAGATGAAGTAGCTTCTACAGGTATTGATATTTTGTAATTAGAATTAGAATGATTTTTAATGGTTGGAAATACTCCATTATACTATTTCACTAAAATTGGGGAAAGGTATAAGATGAATCTTAATGAAGCCTTTTTCTAAATAAAAAATATTGACAGAGTATATTTTGAAAAGTATCTTTAAACTGTAAGAAAATCTGTAAATAATGGAGGCTCAATTTTATTGAAGGAAGTTTGTTTATAAAATAATTTTGTTCATTAGTATTTTTGACTATATAAAATTGTGGGATTATCAATATGAAACTCCTAAAAAGTTTGTTAATACCTACAGAAAATAGATTGAAATATCAAGTCAAAACATAAAATTGGAAGAAACTCACATTAATGACACATAAAAAATTACTTCTGCTGTTAAAGTATTGAGAGTCAAGAACTCTAACCAAATAATTATATGGATACAATTAAATTTGAGCTTTGTGGCTTTCATATAGGATTTGAGCTTATTTCAAAGCTAATTTTCTTATTGAATTTATATGCTTCCCTTCAACCTTTATCTGAGCTGTTTTCCATTTGAGCTTCCAAATTAAAAACCTGATTTCAGGTGTAGCCCATTTAGTAATAGTTAATGGATATTTCTTTAATAATTTTAAATATGAATGTAATTTGAGATACTGACAAAAAAATGGGATTTTGGCTTTTAACTCCTTCCTTCCTAATTTTGTGGCTATTTGATTTATAAATCATAGCAATGAATCTGGTATTTTCTGAGATAAAATTATCAATGAGCTTAGGGATATGTTATGAAGACTGTTTTAATACATACTTGAATATTGGTAATATGGCCTGCTTTCCGCTTGAAAAAAGAATTCAAGATTTTACATGAAAACTTTCAGGATGACTCTATGATATAGCTGCTAGTGTGACACAATTTAAATAGTGAAAGATAAGTTGCAATTTGATCAAAAGAGCTATACTAGCAGATATTAGTGATGGTGAGTCTTGCTGATATCCTGGGCTCAGTGTTTGTCTGTGAGCCTTAGAGGTATTTTCATATACCCAAAAGATCACAAATAACAAAATTAAGTTATAATTATAAAAAATAAATTTGTTTTTATTATACAAACAGAAATTGAAATATAAATATAAAATCAATATACAAAGCTTTAATTTCAATTATAGCTCAAAATGGAAATTACATTGAAATTTAAAAATGTAAAAATACACTTTTACTTGAAAAAATTAAGTAAAAATAAATTTTCACCAAAAATATCAAAATTAAAATTTTTTTGGGAAAAAACTTAATAAAAATGATTATAGCTTTTTTTCCAATATATAAAATTATGAAAATTGTTTCACCATTGGATTCCTCATACAAAATCAGGTGGGGCCACCTCTCAGTAAAAATTCTGTAACTCAACTCTAAATAAGCTTAAATGAAGTTTGTAGTAGTTTCTTTATGAAAATCTGAAAATCCTGAAAGCTTTAATTAAATCACGTCAAATATGGTGTTAAAAATCAATTTTTGTTTTAAAATTTGTTGTGGTGTGTAGCTTAGAAGCTATGAGGAATTGAAGTATTTTAAATTGAAATGTCAAATTGTGCATGTGTATTACATAAGTGAACTTGGATTTACATATGTGAAATCAATGAGTACAGTTGTGTATTCTAAACCTTCAATTGAGTTACATATGTAAGCTTGTAGTATAAGCCATGATGAGGAATTAAAGAAAAAATAAATTGGAAAGATTAATTTTGGGGGGAAAAGAAATCTTTGCCCCAAGGGTGCAAGACTCCCCCAAATTCCTTGCTGACAGGCATGGGATGTCAAAATTCACACAAACACTCATCACTTTTGGCCTGGAATTTAGTCACAGGGTCTGTTACTCAACTGATGATGAGGTTTTGATACCAACCAGGGCAGTTTTAACTGTTTCCAAGAGGGTAAAACTACCCTTAAGCAAAAAAGAATCTTGGTAAAAACAGTTTTAACTGGCTTTGAGGTCTCATAAACAAATTCTTAACTGTTTGGAAGGCTTGAAGCCAAGTATTACTGTAGCAATGGCTGATTTAAGGGACTAAAATGGATGAAAATAGCAAAAATTGGCTAAAACCATCCCTTTTTTGGTCTAAACCAGAGTTAAACAATTCAATAATTATATTTTTTTGTGAGTGTGTTTCCAACAACCAATTAAATTCATTTCTACTCTTTGAGTAAGAAAATTGGTGGCTATAAAAGAATGACTTCTTTGTACCACTTTTTTCTTCATGTTTGAATATTTGCCTTTTGAAATTAGTTTAAAAACCATTGAACCAATCAATGAAAGAGCACAATGACCCCTTTTAAGTCATTTTGAACCTTATAGCCACATGAAGAATCATTAAAATAATTGATTGAAACTCTTATAATCATTCCTAGCCTTGAACCACCCCAAAAGTGAATTAAAACATCTTTCATCAATGTTAAACCTGTCACTTTGTTTCCAAATCTACTCTGGTCACTATTGGGTGTGTTTTCTATCTAATATTCTTCTTAGAGACTCTTTAATAATATAAACTTCCTGAAGTTATTTTCTAAATTAATTGCAAGTGGAATTTCTCTTGAAGAAATGTCTTTTGTAGCCATTAATATCTCTTGTTGAGTATTTTTGGATATTTTTCATTGTTCGTAAAACAATAAATATTTATAGTAATATTTTTTTATACTAAAAAAGTTAGAAAAAGAATATTTTCTCTTAAAAATCTTGAAATTTAGTATTTTCAAGTAAATCTTACCTTATACAAATTTTTAGGATAGGAAAAGTACTTGATATTTAATCAAAGTTACATATCCACACCTTACATTTGAGGGCCCAGCCATAATATTCTACCTTTGAAGTATATGTTTTACTTTTTTAATCTTTTTTCTTATATTGGAAAACTTAAAAAGCCATAAAAAATACTTGTAATTTAAAAAAACTCATAAAAAAATCTTTTCTTCATATTATAAGTGAGGCTTTATTTTTCACTTCTCTTTTGAAAAACCCTTTTTTACATTAATAATTGCTTTTTTTAATTTTTTTTAGTGTCTTAAAATATGGTAAGACAAGAAAGCATTGAAACAGCATCAGCAGCCACTAGCATTATTCCATAAAGTATTGTTAATTCTTACCATAATAGTGCTGTTATTATAACTCAGAATAATCAAGAAGAGACAATTTCTTCTAAATTAATCAATTTGGACATTAGCAGTACCATCCCAAAAGCAAAGAGTTTGTCAAATAGTAAGTTTTTGACATAAAACACTATTTTTAAGCTTCTTTACTTATAATTATGCCTTCAACAAGATCAGAAGCAAGCTATAACCCCTCAAGAAGCTTGCAAAAAAGTTATAGACATTATTATGGAAGAAGCCAATCAGTAGTAGAAGGACAAGGGTCAGTAAATGAATCCAAAACTGACAAACTATACAATTATGAATCTGGAAACACTATTTTACCTTTAAAAAGAGCTGAAGCTGCTACAAGAAGCCTCCGTGGACATATAAAAAGCCAGCCAAAAATGCATACAACAATTTATTTCAACACAAATAGTATCAAATTCTAGCAGAGCTTTGGAAAAACTGCATGAACTCTTACCTGACTGTGAGAAAGTTTCTGGGCCATCCCAATACTTGTAAGTTAGTGAATGGATGGCATCCATTAATGGAAAAGAAGATGATGATTCTTTTAGCAGCAGAATGGAGTAAAAACAACCCTTCACCAGCCAACACAGTGCCAAAATCAGCCCCAGTGGCCAGCAGAAACAGTCACAAGCTCAGAACAAGGGAAATAAAAAGGCACCAGCCACAAAACCATACATCCAGGACTAAGGAATCCCAAATATTCAACAAGATTCCATGGAAAATTTATTTAAGATGGCCAGAACCATGATGGAAATGCAGAAGAGAGAGGAAGCTTGATCAAAATATCAGAAATGCTTTCCAAGATTTTGGCTGGAGTTCCAGTCTTTTATATAGCCATAAATGACATGAAAAGTTGTATTTGTGATACAAATTCAACTGTTTGTAGAAATATTAAAGCAAATAACCACAGTTAAACCCAAATAAATGCAACACTTATGTGTTTTGAAAAATTTAAGAACAATTTGATTATCAAATAATAACAACTCATTTGAAAATGAGATAAGTAAACAATGTGTAATTATAAAAGATTTAACAGATAAATATTCCAAATTCAATATTGATGACATAATTGAAACAATAATAAATAAAGCCATAAGTAATATAAAAGAAGATAATAGGAAAATACTTAATAATATTACAAACTCACTTACTGAAGTAAAGACAAATACCATTTCCTCGGAAAAGTGCTTAGATACCTCACAAGAAGAAGTATTAAAATTAACAGTGAAATTGAATCAAATATTTCTGATAATACTAGACAAGCAGAATTATGGAAGGAAATGACAATTAAAGAAGAAATGTAAAAAATTGTGTTAATCAATTTAATACAAGGTTTTAAACATGAATTCAGAAATTCCGCAGGGTGTAATACCAGTAAAATAAATTGAACTGAGTAATTACTGCAAAATTCTCCAAGATTGTCTACACTTCTAAATCAAAGTGAGGGTATAAGAAGGTCAAACCCACAAGTATTGGATGTGAATAATTCAAAAATGAAGAATGAATTTTACACTTATTTCCACAACTTGGAACCATAAATCGGGAAACCACTTTTGGAAGAAGTACCAAAACTTAAAGAATGGCCTCACTTCAGTGGTGACGGAGAATATGACCATATTTAATTTATCAGAGGTATTGAGATTCTCAAAGAAGACTTTGAACTACCAGACATATTGGCAACAGCAAGATTTAACACCTTTTTTACCAAATCAGCTCATAGATGGTATATCAAGTTAACACAAGCACATGGACACCAAAGTTTTACTTTTTGGAAAACCAAAATAATCAATAATTGGGCCGATGATACTTGGAGATTTCAAGTGGGAACAGCCTTTGAATATTCAAAGTTTAATGCTGACAAAGACAGAGCATTACCATTATCTTTCCAACAAAAAGACAAACTAACAGCATTATATCCTGACATGTCAGAATATATGATATACAAAAACAATTCTGATACAATGTAGAGGTGACTTAGAGCATTCTCTCAGAAGCAGGACTTATGAACAATCTTCAGCAGAAGATATTATAAGTATATTAGAAGGAGTAACCACCAGAGCAAAAATTTGGTTTCAGTAGAATGAATCTTAAAACAAGCTTCAATACACCTTGGAAAGATTCTGTGGACAGAACCCCAATGAAAATTCTAGTAATATAAAGTATAAAGCTTCAGATACAATCAGAAAGCTCCATATTTTCCAAAATGCCACACATTTAGCTAATACATTTCCAAAAGGAGGGAAAATCAATAAAATTGACATTGAAAAGGATGATATTAATGAGGAAAATTGTGATGATAAATCATCAATATTTTCTGAATCTTTAAAAGAGATATAAAATATCAATTTCACATTTGAAATTATGTAATCTTACTTCCACTTACCACAATTGAGTAATAGTCAATTTGACTTATCAAAAATTAAAGATGCACATCTTATGAAAACCAAACCAAAAAGGGAAAAAGTTTATACAGCTGGAAATTCCTGTATAAATTGGGTGGTAATTAACAAAAACCCCAGGAGACTTCTGATGTTGTGTTGGAAACTCTTTCCTCAAGAACTTTGTACCAAATTTTGAATATTGATTATTACCAATTTATGGCAAAAAATTCAACAGTGAAAGCAATCCAATGAAAGAATTAAGCATATTTGAAATGACTGTGATATTTGCACATATAAATGGAGAGTTAAGAATTACTGTTTAATTTCCTATTATGGAAAGATGCTCTAGTACCCATTTCATATTGGGAAATAACTATTTGATCATGTATGGCATAAATTTACATAATAACAAGGACAGATACTTTACTATTAGTGACAATAAATGTCATAAGTTTACCTTTTTACCTTTGAAAAGACAAATTACAGTGAATAAAGCTTCACCAGTCAACTTGGAGCTAGAAAAGCTCAATTAAGAACCAATGAATGAAGCCAGAATAAGTCTTCATCTTATCAATATACAGGAAAATGAGCTCTCTTCCCATTAATATGACCACTGAGAAGCCCTTTCATCAGATAAAGAAACATTTGGGGAAATTATTGGTCATGAAGTTGAAATTATTTTTAAAATTGAGAGACCATATGCACCACTCTTAAGGAGGCCTGGATATGCAGCGAGCCCAAAATAAATAGAAACCCTTGGATATCAATTTAAAGAACTCTTGGACATTTGTGTAATAAGAAAATTTGGAAATGATGAAGAGGTAGAAAAAACTACACCTGTCATAGTGGAATGGAATAATGGAAAACACAAAATTGGTGGGGACTTTAGAGCTCTAAACACTTACACTATCCCAGAAAGGTATCCCATACCAGAAATCTAAATTGCACCAGCTCACATATCTCAAGCATTATTCACAAGCACTATGGATTCCCTGAAGTTATTCAACCAAAATGTAGTGACACCAAGAGCAAGAAGATGCTTTAGAATTATTGTCCATTGTGGGGTGTATGGATACTTGAAGATGCCTTTTGGTACAAAAAATTCACATTAACACTTCCAAAGAATGATTAATGAAATATTTTCTGAAGATATTAAAAAGGAGGTTTAATCATTTATATTTATGAGATTATTGTTGATTCTAGGATTTGGGAAGAACAAATGTATAGATTATCTAGATTTTTGTGAAAAATCCAATCTTTAAACATGAAAATTTCTTTTAAGAAATGTCATTTTAGATTTAAAGAAATAAAAGAAATTGCAGCAGTGCCATTGAAGCCTATGCCTCAGAAAAAAAAGGAAATCCAGTCATTTATAGGATTTTCAGGAAACTACAGGCAGCATATTAAAGATTTTTCATCCATGGCACAACCTTTTTATAAGATATGTGACAAAGACCCAGTACTTGAAGGTACTAATAACAGAGGCAAAACTTTTGAATCCTTGATACAAGCCTTGAACACTTCCCCACTACTACTTATTCCTTATTTTAAACTGCCCTTTAAACTTTACATTGATGCATCAGGAGATGGGCTAGGAGCTTCACTTCATCAAGTACATATTATTAATGAAAAACCTATGGAAGGACCCATATGTTTTATATCTAGGAAAAGAAAACCTACTGAAGCCAGATATGGAGAAAGCCAAATGAAGTTTTTATTTCTTGTATGGGCCTTAGAGAAGCTTAACTATTTTCTTGAAGGATGTGTTTTTCAAGCTTTAACATATTATACTGCTGTTAATTCACTTCTTAACATAAAAACACCCAGCAGACATATTATCAGCTGGCAAAAAGCCATACAAGAATATAAATTTAATATGACCATTTTACATAAAGATAGTGATATTCACAAAAATGAAAATTGAATGAGAAGATGGTAAGTACCAAATGACCTTGATAATTCTGCTTATGTACCAGAAGAAGCTTTTCCACAAATCCCAATAGAAGGGATCAGTGTTACAGACCTAAACACTACCTTTTTGAGGAAGTAAGGAACAGCTATACTTAGGATAATAATTTCAAAATTCTATGCCAATTTCTTTCTAAAGATTCTAAGGGTAAAACCCTGATACATTCCTCGGATGAAATATGGAAAAGGCCAGATGATGAAGGAAGATTTCATTTACTTAATGTCATACTCTACCATAGGATAAAAAAACATGTGTAATTACAGTTGCGGACAGATCATTAATCAATATTGTATCAAAAGAATGCCATAAAAGCCCCTTTTCAGGACCCCTATCTGAGGACAGAACAAGGGAGGAAATCAAGAACTGCATATGGTTGCCAATGTGGCAGAAAGATGTTTGAGAATATTTCAAAACCTGTGACAGATGTAAAAAGGCAAATAAATACACTGGAAAAGGACTTGGCAATATGATAAAAATCCAAGAACCCAGTATACCTTGGGAAATTGTCCATATGGATTGGGTAACCGGTCTACCACCAGGAGGTCGTAGAAGCTATAATTCCTGCCTAGTTATTTTTGACAGGTTTAGTAAGACTCCAATATTTTTGCCATGTCACAAAGATGATACAGCCATGGATACAGCTATTCTGATATGGAATAGAGTAGTATCATGGACAGGCATATTCACAAAAATCATTAGTGACAGAGATCCCAAATCTACCTCAGCACTATGGAAAAATCTTCACCAGCTATTTGCAACCAAGTTATCCTTCTCTATAGATTACCACCCACAAACTGATAGCCTAGCTGAAAGAATGATCCAAACCTTGGAAGACATGGTGAGAATCTTTGGTTCATATGGCCTAGAGCTGAAAGATATTGGTGTATTCATCTATTATTGGTTGACCCTTCTTCCTTAATTAGAGCTAGTATATAAGATATCTATTTATGAAAGTACCAATCAGACTCCTGCTATTCTAGAAAAAGCATGGAATCCCAAACTACCGCAAGATTCCTTGAGGAAGGCTTTGGTTAAAATGCATCCCAAAGCTGCTAGCTTGAAAGGAATTCTAGATAAGGCTAGAAAAAATGCAGTAAGATGCATTGAAGACCAATTTGCATATTCCAAAGACAAATGGGAAAACTCACATGCTACTCCAGACTTCAAGGGAAACAATTTGGTACTTTTATCTACCAGTAACTTCAATAAAATCAAATGATATAAAATCTCAAAGACTCCTTTTCAAGATCTTTTGTTATCAGGCCTTTCATGGGGAAAATCTTGATTAAGTAGAATTATCTGAGGAGCTTAGTAGTAAGCACCCTAAATTTTCATTAAGCTTGAGAAAACCTTAAAATTCTGGTGATACTGCAAAATTCCCCTTAATAAGTAAAGCTCCCCAGAATAAATCACCTTTTGAGCTATCTGGTAATGATTAATTTACCAAAGTTCTCAAAGAGAGGAAATCAATAACTAAGAAAGTAAGGGAATACCTTGTCAGGTACAGTGACCCAACTTGTGAATATAAATGGTTATCAGAAAAAGACATACCTGAAGCTACCAAACCTCTCAGAAGATTAAGAAAATCTAGAAATAACAATATTACAAATTGATATTCTTTCTTAAGGAGATGGAATGTGAGCCTTAGAGATATTTTCATATACCCAAAAGACCCAAAATAACAAAATCAAGTTATAATTATGAAGAAATGAATTTATTTTTATCATAAAGACAGACATTGAAATATAAATATAAAGTTTATATACAGAATTAAAATTTTAATCAGAAGTTAAAATAAAAATTACATTGAAATTTAAAAATGTGAAAATACACTTTTATTTGAAAAAATTAGGTAAACATAAATTTTCACCAAAAATATTAAAATTCAACTATTTTCAAAAAAATTAATAAAAATTCTTATGACTTTTTTTTACAATAAAGCAAATTATAAAAGTATTTCACCATTAGATGCCTCATAAAAAATCAGGTGGAGTCACCTCTGAGTAAAAATTCTGTAACTCAACTCTAAATAAGCTTAAATTGAATTTTTAGCATTTTCTGTATGAAAATCTGAAAACCCTCAAAACTATGATTTACTTCACATCCAATGTGGTGTTCGCCATCAATTTTTGTGTAAAAGTTGAGGTGTGTTGTGTAGCTTAAAAGGTATGAGGAATTGAAGTATTTTCAATTGAGATGTCAAAATGTGTGCATGTATTACATAAGTAAGCTTGGATTCACATATGTGGAATAAATAAGTACAGTTTTTTACTATAAATTTTGAATTAAGTTACATATTTAAATTTCTAGTATAATACATGATGAGGAATTAAAGAAAAAGTAAATTGGAAAGATCAATTTTGGGGGAAAAGGGAATCTTGGTCCCAAGGGTGCCAAATTCCCCCAATGTGAGCCTGTGAGGTATGTATAACATACCCATAAGGCCACAAATGATTTTATAAAAAGTTAATTTTGTCTTAAACAGACTTTTTAGCTTAAATTAAAATAAAAAATAACAAAAAAAAAGTATAACTTTTTTTTGGATAAACAAAGTTATAAATATTATGTCATTTTTGGTTTCTACACCAAAAATGACCTAGGGTACATCCAGAAGGTGTTATACCCAAAAACACTTATTTCTTGTGTTATTAGAAGATTTAAGAATCTCACAGTACTAATGTAACTTTCTTAACATTTTTTTAAAATTGTTAAATTTAAGCTTAAATAAGCTTAAATTTGAAGTTGCATAAGGTTAATGCAAACTTGCCAAAATTTTAGTTAAAATTGAGGTGTGGTGTATATTTACTGAATTGGCTAAGGATTTGCCATACAGAATGTAAATCCTGCCTGAGCTCAATTTAAAAGGATTTAAAGCCATGTTATGGCTTTAAATAAATAAAAGGGCAAAATCCACGCAAAAAGGTGGGACAAAGGAAAAAGACTGAATAGAGCTGGGGTACCCAGCTTTTTGGATCTGAAATGATTCAATTAAGGTTGTCCACCTGTATTGGAGGATTTTCAACCTTATTTAAACTTTAAGATTAGACTTTGATCCAACCTTAAGGTTTAAACTGGTTTTATCCCAATTTGGACAGGAATTTCAAGCTGCCAAAGGGTAAATCCCAATATGCAGGCTTGAAATCAAGGTTTTAAGAACTGTCAAAGCTTAATAAAGCTTAAAAACCTTAAATAAGCTTAAAACTTTAAAGTTACAAGCATTAAAACCTTATCAAAAGCTAAGGTTTGGTGTGTATTGCTATTTTACGTGGAAAATTAGCAATAACTTCATAAATTCCTTAAAAATCCAATTCTTAATGGATTTGCTTGAAAATTCCACACAGCTTAAATTTAATATGTTCTACATATAAATCAAATTCTAAGTATCTTTCTAAATAAATTTCCTGGGTAATTAGCCTGGAAATTCACTTTTTTAATTAAACTCAAAGAAAATTATGATTTCTTTAAAAATTAATTAAAAATTGAGTTTAAGAGATTTCTGCTTGAAACTCTATTTTTAAGTTGTTCATGTGATGAACTTTAATAGAAATAAGCTTATTTATATTGAAAGCTTAAAATAATTAGCTTAAATGAGGATTAAAGCTACATGGAGTTAAGAATAACACTGGTAACTTTAAATTGGAATTAAAAACAAGTTGCCTTAAGTTAAGAACTTTGTTTTCAAGCATGGTTTCTCAGTTTTGACCTGAGAACGCCCTCTATATTCATTATGAATCATGAGAGCTGCTCTGAAGACATAAAAAGAGTCTTTTCATCATCAATCCAATCATATTAGAAATTTAAACAGGTAAAGTTTTATTATTTATAAAATCTTATTATTAAAAGTAATTCTTAAGTTATTTTATTCTTTATTAATTGTAAATTAAAGAATTGAAATCATAGAATTCAGATTATTGTTGTAATCATCAATAATATATTTTATATTATAAAATTATCATCTTAAATATCTTTTAAAATCCACAAATTCCTCTTAAAAACTCTTTAATCTTCAATTTTATTATAAAAAGTTGCTTTATCTTTAAAATTATTGATTTTAGGCATGTTTTTAACTTATAATCATTATTTAATATAATAACTGTTGTTGTTTGACTTGTTGTATTAAATAAATATTATAAGTAAGTTTTCTCTAAAAGTTCTATATCTTTTTTATCTAGTATTAGTTTTTTTATATAGAATTTTTATTCTATAAGAATTATTTCTGCACAGTGTGTGTTATAATTCTTTTATAAATAATATTTATATTATTTATAGGTGGTTAATATTCATATTTCCACATGCAATTGTCTCATTAAGAGCTTTACACTTCTTATTGTTATAACTGTCAGTGACTATAACAATAATAGAATAATTATAATTTATTATAATTATTATTATTATTTTTTATTATTATATTTTTATTATTATATTTTTATAATAATAATTAAATTTATTTTTTTTATATAATTATTTTTGATAATTATATTCAAATTTGTGGTTATAATATTTTATTATATTATATATTTCTACTGAGGACAGTCATAGTACTCTTGATTTTGCTACTATTATCAAGAGTTTCATAGACAAACCTTACATATGGGGGCCTGGCCGTGATTTTAAACCACTTTTTGGGACATAAATCATATTCTAGACCTTATTTTACTATTTTTTGACGTAATATTTCCATATTTGTCTTAATATTGGCTTTTTTGGAACTTATCCCTTATAAATAATCTTTATAATATTAATAAAGGTATTTTTTTCTTAAGAATATTGTTTGAAACAATATACTATTGAGTGACTTGGAATAAATTTCTTTTGTCTAACTAGTGGCTTTTTCACATCACAGACTTGAAATTTATTCTTTGAGTTATTCTAGTATAAAGTGAATAATAATACAATCTTGATTAATTAACTTTTTAATTTCATAATTATTATTTCTTTAAAGAAAATAATAAATCAAATAAAAAATCTTTACTAAAAACATTTATTTTCTTTTATCTTAGACATTTTTTTCTTTATTTTTGACGTAAAATGCCATAAAATTACATTAAAACAGCTTTATTTAATAAGTTGAGTTTATACCTTATTTTTATTATTTGATAAAATAACTTATATTATTAATTTTCTCTAGTGTCTTCCATCAGAGAAAATTCTTCAGACTCTGAAGCCTCAGAGTCCAGTATTGAAATCCAAACCAGCCCACCACCAAGGGTTTTGATAACCAAAGAGCCCTTTAAAGGTCCTGCAGGTGAATTCAATTCAATTTTACTCTATCTTTTATTAAAGTTGACGTGAAATGTCTCCTACTAGAAGTGGAAGTAACTACTCCATCCAATCAAATGGATCTGGACCATGACATTCCAGCCACAAACCAAAAAGGCAAGAATGTCTTCCCAGAGGAGAGGCACAAGTGGAGGATGCCAGAACTTCCACCAGTTCCCAAAGGTTAGCCAGCACCTTTGAACCTCTTATTGAGAGTCCAGAAGCTGACATAACTGCTATTGCTGTTAGACCTGAACCATTTCCAACAGGCAGCTGTGGAAATTTATCAATCTCAATGGAAAAACTTGTTCTTGGCGTCAAAACAACAAGAGTGGGAACTTCTCCCAATTATTTGGATAGGCACCATGAACTCTTATCTTCAAGTGAAGAAGCTCATGGGACCAGAAAAGACAGAAGATCTTCTGATGGGTTGGACACCCATGTCTGTCAAAGGACAAGTCCAACAGATAAAAGCTTGGTTGAAAAAGCAAAGCATGTTATCAGAGGATCAGAAGAAGAAGATGGCCCAAGGAAAGGAAACCAGCCCAGTGGAAGCTCCCCAAGCATCCACCAGCAAAAATCCGCCTCAACAAGTGCCAAACAAGCTCAAGCAAGCCCCAAAGACCAACCAGAAGGGCAAGCAAAAGGAAAAGCCCAAGTGGAACAAGCCTTACCCTCAGAATTACAGAATCCCAAAGAAGGAAAAGACAGCCATGGACAATGTGTTCAATATGGCAAGAACCTTGATGGAATTCAAAAACAAGGAGTAGGAAAGATTGAGCCAATCTTTCCCAAAGAAATAGATCTTGTAAAACTTGTAACTCACTTTGAATCTTGTAATAAAGAAATTATGACAGAATTTAAAACATTTGATTATGTCCAACAGAAGTTGGGTAATGAGATACTAAAAGTGAAAGAACAACAAAAGACCATTATTGGCCTTGAAAATGTTAATAAAGACAATATTGTGTCTTTGACACAAATTTGTGAAAGGCTTGAGTCTAAAGTTACCTTACTCAATCAACCAGATGAGAACTCAATTTCTTTTATAACTGGACAGTTAAGAGAATTGAAAATACAAGCTCAAAACTTCAAAAAATTCTACTGGTCACAATGCAGCTCTTTTTCAAGAACAATTGGAAAAAAGTGATAAAGCAAGACTTGAATTGAAAGAAGACATTCAATCAAACATTAATAAAATATCACTAAAAAATGAATTGCCAAGGAAATCCACACCAATTCTTGACAGAAATGTTCTTAACTTGAATAATGATTTAAATCATACAATTTCAAGTCATGATGTGGAAACTGCTTGCAATTTTAAGGACATTCCAAGATTAGAGGAATGGCCAACCTTCAGTGGTGAAGGAGAATATAGTTATATGGAACTTATGAAAACAATTGATATGTTCAAAGAAGACTTTAACATACCAGATGAATACATAAGTGCCATATTACACTGATTATTTACCAAATCAGCAAAAAAAATGGTATGATAAAATGTGACAAGACCATGGTAAACATTCTTGGCCTTGGTGGAAAGAACAAATTATTTCCAAATGGGCAAATGATTCCTGGAGATTTAGAATGGAAAATTCTTTTGAAGAAGCCATTTCTAATATTGAAAGGGACAGGCCCATGACTTGGTTTCTTAAACAGAAGGACAGGTTAACTGCCCTTCATCCTGATATGTCTGAAACAATGGTACATAAAAGGATATTAAGAAAATGTGGTGGTGACCTTGAGCATGCTATAAGAAGCAGATGTGTTGAGCCTTGCTCTACAGAAGATTATATCAATGCTATGGAGGACATCACTACTAGAACAAAAATTGGAAGAAATTGGTCCAAAACCCCAATAGACAACAGGACTAGTGGGAAACCAATTTCAAAACCAAATAAACCACATGACAAACCTCCTTTGAAATGTCATAAATGTGGAAGTACATTTCATTTGGCAAACACTTGTCCAAAAAAGACAAGATTCAATGAGATAAATGTTGAAAAAGTGGAAGACACAAAAGAAACTGATGTATCTTTACATGAAAGTGATTCTGAGCCTTCAGAAGAAGAAGAAGTATCAGGAGAACTTGGTATAGAAAATATTAATGTTTCTTTTGAAGTCACAGAGGTACATACTCACTTACCACAGTACAGTGATGAATGTATGGATCACATACATGTGCAAGATGCCAAAATGAAAAAAACCAAACCTGCCAGAGGTAAAGGTCATACAGCTGGGCCATCTTGTATCACTAATATTGTGATAAATAACACAGAAGCCAAGATACATCTTGACTCAGGTGCTTTTTGCACTTGTGTTGGAAAAGATTATCTTGACAAAATTTATACCAATTGGCAAGACAGGTTGATACCAATTGAAGGTATAAGATTCAGCAGTGCTAGCCATAATATGCACCCTTTGGGTATATTTGAAGCAGCAATAATATTTCCCCATCCTGTAGGGAGTATAAGATTGAAAGCTGAATTTGTTGTTATGAATAATTGTACTTAACAACACTTTATACTTGGAAATGATTATCTCAATATCTATGGTATTGATATTAATAATCATAAAGACAGGTATTTCACTATAGGGGAAAGTAAGAGACAAAAATTTGCTTTTCCTCTAGAAAAAACCAAAATTACTGTCATTAAACAAGTAAAAAAGGTTAATAAAGAAAACTTTGTGTCAAGTCAATTAATTGAAGCACAAATTAGTCCTGAATTAACACTGGGGATGAAGGAAGAGCTTATTGAAATCTTATTTCAATACAGGGAAGCCTTTGCTTCAGATAATGAACCACTTGGGGCTATAAAAGGCCATGAGATGGACATTATGTTTAATTTGGAAAGGCCTTATCCGCCACTATTAAGAAGACCAGCTTACCCAGCTAGCCCTAGGGCTAGAGAAGCATTAGAAAATCATATTAATGAACTAATGAAACTGGGAGTTCTTAGAAAGGTTGGACACAATGAGGAGGTAGAAGTCACAACTCCAGTAATCATTACTTGGCATAATGATAAGTCAAGGATGGTTGGTGATTTTAGAGCACTTAATACCTATACTATCCCAGAAAGGTATCCAATCCCTAGAATTCATGAGACTTTGACTCAATTATCCAAAGCAAAATTCATTACTTCCATGGATGCTCTAAAAGGCTTTCACCAGAATGTTTTGACACCTCATGCTAGGAAAATATTGAGAATAATTGCTCATTGTGGGATTTATGAGTATTTGAGAATGCCTTTTGGTATTAAAAATGCACCCTCTCACTATCAAAGAATGATGAATACCATCTTCCCACATGAATTATCAAAGGGATGGTTAATCATTTATATTGATGACATTATCATTTGTTCAGAAACCTGGCAATTCCATTTGGAGAGACTTTCTGTAAGATGTGACTATGAAACTGGTGATAATATTACTATTAGTCAACAGTACTATGTCTGTTCTTATGAAATATAATAATAAAATATTATTATAACCACAATTAAATAATTAAAAAATTATTTCTTTCACGTGTTAAGCACTACTAGTGATTTTAACAGTGAGCAAGTAATTGTCTACAAGAATCAATTACAAGAAGAATTTAATAATAAAAACTTCTTTATTAAAATAATAAAATTATTTTAATATATAATTATCTTTTGCAAGAATAATTATAAAGATAATTCTTGAAGAAAACTATTACTAGAGAAAAACTTTAAGAATTAAGAACAAATGACTCACTAATACTCCAAAGAACTTATTTAAAGGTAAGAGTAGAGAAATTTGACGTGGAATTGTGGATTTAAGGGATCAAAAGGATTTATAACAGTATTACAACATAATATAGTTGGATTCTATGATTTCACGTCTTTCTGGATGATTTTGAAAGATTTAAAACACTTAAGAATAACTTTAACTAATACTTACTTGTTGGTAATAATGATTTAATAAATTGATAAGATGATGATGAGGAAAAAACAGCAAGAAGAGGCTTCTTTTAAGTCAACAACAGCTCACAGAGGTGTGCCATGGAGCAAACTGAAAAACCAGTGAGTGAGAAAACAATAATCCTTTTTGGATTAATGATTGCATCATCTGTTGTCACGTAAGATTATCATAATTACTTAATTGATGCTTTTACGTGACTACCAACCCCAATATGGTTAAGAATAAAAGGAGTAACATCTGTAAATCTTCTTTTATTCTAAAATAATCATTGATTTCTCAAACTTATCAATGTTATTGCCAATTTCATCACAGGTTGTAATTACTGTGAATTTTTGAAGATTCAGTGTTTCACGTAGAATGGTCAAAAATGGACTGTAAGTAAAAATTTTAATTTTACTAGTAAAACCATAATTCTTTTTGGTTTTACCATAGATAATACAGTTCTTCATTGGTCCTGAAACTTTCAGGAAGATTCATTAAGAATTGTATTTTTAATGAATTTTTGAAGTTTTTACCTCATTTCTACGTAGAATTGCAAATAGCAGTATTTTGCTGGTTGCTATGAGGTAAATCAATGAATATGGATCCCAAAAGGGTTTAATTACTCTTTTAGGGTCTAGTCATGGAAAGTCATCAAGAATTGACGTGGTTACAGGAGCCTAAGTAGCTTATTACCTCCTTGGCACGTCAAAATAGCAGGTTATTTGCTATTTTTCTTATGATTACAGTAGGTGTAACTTGGTAACCAAGTTCCCAAAGAGTTTTAGTTTACCAATTGGGCCAAGATGAGCCATGGATCCATGCTCTGGAGCTATCCACGCCTCTGAGGCCTCAGAAGTTGGGTACCCTGGCTCTCTTTGATGTCTTTTGTCCCCCTTGCTTAATTTTTACGTCAAAATAGTAATTTAAGCTTAAAGTGAGATATCCACTATGGGTGTACCAAAAGTCCATGTAAGAATACCATAATATTAAGTGCTCAAAACATGCATAACACTATTCTTAGTGTATATGTAACATGGGATTTCTCACTTTCCCATTATTTTGGCTAAAAATCAAGAAAAACAAAAATTTTCACGGATCTTTTATGTGGTATTAATGATGTGGTATTGAAGTATTTTCCATTTTACCACCTCAAATACTTAAATTGAGCTTATTCACTCTATGGAGCTACCCTAGGTGAATTTTTGTGTAGAATCCAAATCTGGTCTTAAATCCATGGATTTACTTACTCAATAAAAAGTTATTCATCTTTTCTGAAATTGAAAATGATGAATTTTGGATATATGCATGACTTATGAGTTTTGCATAATTCAAAATTTCTTTTTAAGATAATTGTGGCCTATTTGGGTATGTAAAATATACCTCAAGGCTCACACTTTCATTAGTACTTAAGAAAATTCTACAAGTGAACATGAAAATTTCTCTTAAAAAATGTAATTTTGGGGTTTCATGAGTTAAAAGCTCTAGGACATGTAGTCTCAGGACTAAGCCTTGGTGTTGATAAGAACAAAGTGGCTGCAGTTTTACTGAAACAAATGCCCCAGAACAAAAAAGAAATCATGTCTTTCTTAGGGTTTGCCAGTTATTACAGGCAACACCTTAAAGATTTTGCAATTCATGCCAGATCATTATACAGAATTTGTGATCAACAAACCGTTTTTGAAATGATGCAGGAGAGAATTCAAGCATATGATAAAATCAAGTATTCCTTGACCAATGCACCATTATTATTGATGCCAGACTGGAAACTTCCTTTAAAGCTGTATATTGATGCATGTGGTGAAGGTTTAGGAGCTTCTCTTAATCAAGCTCAAATTGTCAATGACAAGCCTTATGAAGGTCCAATTTGTTTTATTTCAAGAAAAATTAAACCTACTGAGGCCAGATATGGAGCTAGCAAAATGGAATTCCTTTGCCTTGTTTGGGCTCTGGAAAAACCTCATTACTATCTTGATGGTAGTGTGTTTGAAGTAAGTACTGATTTTAATGCAGTAAAATCACTTCTTAACATGAAAACTCCAAACAGACACATGTTAAGATGGCAGATTGCTATACAGGAGTATAGAGGTAATATGACTATAGTACATAAAGCTGGAAATATTCACAAGGATGCTGATGGCTTAAGTATATGGGCATTACCCAATACACCTGACAATCCTGCCTATGTTCCCACAGCTTCAGAACCTCACATTCCAATTGAATGAATTAACATCACAGATGTTGGAACAGAATTCTTTGAATAAGTTAGAGATAGCTATAAGCTGGATAGGAATTGTCATATCCTTACTGCTCTACTTGACAAAGATTGCAAAGATGCAGCTTTGGCTGATTCTCTGGATGATATTTGGAAAACATCTTATGACAACGGAAGATTCCATTTATTTGATAGTATCTTATATCATAGATCTAAACACACATGTGGGATGGTCCTCTGTAGTAGAATGTGAATTAACACAATACTTCTAGAATGCCATGATAACATTTATTCTGGACATCTTCATGAAGACAGAACAATGGAAAGAATTAAGACATGTGCCTGGTGGCCATCTTGGAGAAAAGATGTCATTGAGTACTGTCATAGTTGTGATAGATGTCAGAAAGCCAATGAAGCTACTAGTAAAATATTTGGTTTGATGATTCATATCCAAGAAGCAGGTAACCCATGGGAAGTGGTTCATATGGATTGGGTAACTGCCTTACCACCTGGAGGTGATAAAAGTTACAATGCATTTCTTGACATTGTAGACAGATGTAGCAAAACACCAATCTCTTTACCATGTCATAAAGATGACACAGCTATGGATACAGCTCTTTTGTTCTGGAATAGAGTAATATCCCATACTGGTCTCTTTAAAAACATCATTAGTGACAGAGACCCAAAGCTTACATCAGCCTTATGGACCAATAAGCTTAAATTTAAGGTTGCACAAGGCTTATGCAAACTTACCAAAATTCTAGTTAAAATTGAGGTGTTGTGTATATTTACTGAATTGGCTAAGGATTTTCAATACAGAATGTAAATCCTGCATGAGCTCAATTTAAAAGTGTTGAAGGCCATAGTATGGCTTCAAATAAATAAAATGGCAAAATTCACGCAAAAAGGTGGGACAAAGGAAAAAGAACAAACAGAGCTGGAGTACCCACCTTTTAGATCTGCAAGGATTCAATTAAGGTTGTCCACCTGTATTGGAGGATTTTCAATCTTATTTAAATTTTAAGATTAGACTTTGATCCAACCTTAAATTTTAAACTGGTTTATCCCAATCTGGACAGGAATTTCAAGCTTCCAAAGGGTAAATCCCAATATGCAGGCTTGGAATTGAAGTTTTGAGACCTGTCAAAGCTTAAATAAGCTTAAAAATTAGAAGTTACAAGAATAAAAACCTTATCAAAATTAAGGTTTAGTGTGTATTGCTATTTTACATGGAAAAAAATCAATAACTTCAAAAATTCATTAAAAATCCAATTCTTACTGGATTTGATTTGATATTTTACACAGCTTACAATTTAATCTTATCCATATATAAGTTAAGTTTTAAGTATCTTCAGGAGTATAGAGGCAATATGACCATAGTACATAAAGCTGGAAATATTCACAAGAATGCTGATGGCTTAAGTAGATGGGCATTACCCAATACACCTGAAAATCCTGCCTATGTTCCTACAAGTGCAGAACCTCAAATCCCAATTGAAGGAATTAACATCACAGATGTGGGAACAGAATTCTTTGAGGAAGTTAGAGGAAGCTATAAGCAAGATAAAAATTGCCATATACTTACTGCTCTACTTGAAAAAGATTGCAAAGATGCAGCATTGGCTAATTCTCTGGATGATATTTGGAAAACATCTTATGATAATGGAAGATTCCATTTGTTTGATGGTATGCTATATCATAGATCTAAACACGCATGTGTCATGGTCCTATGTAGTAGAATGTTTATTAACACAATACTACTAGAATGCCATGATAACATTTATTATGGACATCTGTCTGAAGACAGAACAATGGAAAGAATTAAGACATGTGCCTGGTGGCCATCTTGGAGAAAAGATGTCATTGAGTACTGTCATAGTTTTGATAGATGTCAGAAAGCCAATAAAGCTACTGGTAAAAGATTTGGTCTGATGATCCATATCCAAGAAGCAGGTAACCCATGGGAAGTGGTTCATATGGATTGGGTAACTGCCTTACCACCTGGAGGTGATAAAAGTTACAATGCATTTCTTGTCATTGTAGACAGATATAGCAAAACACCAATCTTTTTACCATGTCATAAAGATGACACAGCTATGGATACAGCTCTTTTGTTCTGGAATAGAGTAATATCCCATACTGGTCTCTTTAAAAAGATCATTAGTGACAGAGACCCAAAATTTACATCAGCCTTATGGACTAATTTAACTAAGCTTTTGGGTACAAAATTATCATTCTCAACAGCATACCATCCACAAACAGATGGGTTGGCAGAAAGAATGATTTAAACCCTTGAGGACATCATCAGACGATTTTGTGCTTATGGCCTGGAGTTTAAAGATTCTTATGGCTTTACCCATGATTGGTGTACTCTTATACCAGCATTGGAATTAGCCTACAAGACCTCCATCCATTCTTCAACAGGAAAGACCCCTGCAATGTTGGAAAAAGGATAGAACCCCAAAATTCCAATTGATACTTTGAAGAAAGATCTGGTTGACATTCATCCAACTGCTTCAAGCTTTTAACTATTGCCTGATAAAGTGAGACATCATGCAATTCAAAGCATTAATGATGCCTTTGAATATGCTAAGCAGAAATGGGATAAAAGTCATAAAACCCCAGAATTCAAAGTAGGGGACTTAATAATAGTTTCAACCTTGAACTTTAATAATATTAAAGGTCCAAAGAAATTGAAAGATTCCTTTGCAGGACCATTTATTATTAAAGCCCTTCATGGGACAAATGCAGTACAAGTAGAACTGTCAGGAGAACTGGAAAATAAACATACAACATTCCCTGTCAGTATGGTAAAGCATTACACTTCAAGTGATAAGGAACTATTTCCTTTAAGAAATGAAACACCCTTAGAAGTACCCCCACTACATCTAAGTGAGGAGAAAAAGGTACTAAAAGTCTTGAAAGAAAGAAGACTTAGGGGAAAAAATGAAAGAGAATACTTAGTCAGGTATAGAAATCAAAAACATGAAGATGAATGGATTGTAGAAAGCAAAATACCTGATTCCCAAAAGTTTCTCAGAAGATTCAGACATGAGAGAAGACCAATTGCTCAATAAAAAGTTTGAATTGTGTGCTTTACATACTTAAAAATATAAGTAGAGAGGTTGGACAGTGGATTATACCCCCCCCCCAAATAACTTGGGGGTAAACTACAAAAGAAAAATTGTGGTACAATTTATTTTTGGTGGTAGGGAATGTGAGCCTGTGAGGTATGTATAACATACCCATAAGGCCACAAATGATTTTATAAACAGTTAATTTTGTCTTAAACAGACTTTTTAGTTGAAATCAAAATAAAAAATAACAAAAAATAAGTTTAACTTTTTTTGGATAAACAAAGTTATAAATATTATGTCATTTTTGGATTCTACACCAAAAATGACCTAGGGTACATCCATAAGGTGTTATACCCAAAAACACTTATTTCTTGTGTTATTAGAAGATTTAAGAATCTCACAGTATTAATGTAACTTTCTTTACATTTTTTTAAAATTGTTAAATTTAAGCTTAAATAAGCTTAAATTTAAAGTTGCATAAGGTTAATGCAAGCTTACCAAAATTTTAGTTAAAATTGAGGTGTGGTGTATATTTACTGAATTGGCTAAGGATTTGCCATACAGAATGTGAATCCTGCCTGAGCTCAATTTAAAAGGATTTAAAGCCATGGTATGGCTTTAAATAAATAAAAGGGCAAAATCCACGCAAAAAGGTGGGGCAAATGAAAAAGACCGAATAGAGCTGGGGTACCCAGCTTTTTGCATCTGCAATGATTCAATTAAGGTTGTCCACCTGTATTGGAGGATTTTCAACCTTATTTAAACTTTAAGATTAGACTTTGATCCAACCTTAAGCTTTAAACTGGTTTTATCCCAATTTGGACAGGAATTTCAAGCTGCCAAAGGGTAAATCCCAATATGCAGGCTTGAAATCAAGGTTTTCAGAACTTTCAAAGCTTAATCAAGCTTAAAAACCTTAAATAAGCTTAAACCATTGCAGCTACAAGAATTGAAACCTTATCAAAAGCTAAGGTTTGGTGTGTATTGCTATTTTACGTGGAAAAATAGAATCAACTTCAAAAATTCATTAAAAATCCAATTCTTAATGGATTTGCTTGAACGTCTCACACAGCTTATAATTTAATATTATCTACATATAAATTAAATTCTAAGTATCTTTTATAAATAAATTTCCTGGGTAATTAGCCTGGAAATTCACTTTTTTAATTAAGCTCAAAGAAAATTATGATTTATTTAAAAATTAATTAAAAATTGAGTTTAAGAGATTTCTGCTTGAAACTCTATTTTTAAGTTGTTCATGTGATGAACTTTAATAGAAATAAGCTTATTTATATTGAAAGCTTAAAATAATTAGTTTAAATGAGGATTAAAGCTACATGGAGTTAAGAATAACACTGTTAACATTAAATTGGAATTAAAAACAAGTTGCCTTAAGTTAAGAACTTTGTTTTTAAGCATGGTTTTTCAGTTTTGACCTGAGCACGCCCTCTATATTCATTGTGAATCATGAGAGCTGCTCTGAAGACATAAAAAGAGTCTTTTCATCACTGTTTTTGTCCATTATTCATCATCAATCCAATCATATTGGAAATTTAAACAGGTAAAGTTTTATTATTTATAAAATCTTATTATTAAATGTAATCCTTAAGTTATTTTATTCTTTATTAATTGTAAATTAAAGGATTGAAATAATAGAATTCAGATTATTGCTGTAATCATCAATAATATATTTTATATTATAAAATTATCATCTTAAATATCTTTTAAAATCCACAAATTCCTCTTAAAAACTCTTTAATCTTCAATTTTATTATGAAAAGTTGTTTTATCTTTCAAATTATTAATTTTAGGCGTGTTTTTAACTTATAATCATTATTTAATATAATAACTGTTGTTGTTTGACTTGTTGTATTAAATAAATATTATAAGTAAGTTTTCTCTAAAAGCTCTATATCTTTTTTATCTAGCATTAGTTTTTTTATATAGAATTTTTATTCTATAAGAATTATTTCTGCACAGTGTGTGTTATAATTCTTTTATAAATTATATTCATATTATTTATAAGTGGTTAATATTCATATTTCCATGTGCAATTGTCTCATTAAGAGATTTACACTTCTTATTGTTATAACTGTCAGTGACTATGACAATAATAGAATAATTATAATTTATTATAATTATTATTATTATTATTTATTATTAAATTTTTTTTTTTATATAATTATTTTTAATAATTATATTTAAATTTGTGGTTATAATATTTTATTATATTATATATTTCTACTGAGTACAGTCATAGTACTCTTGATTTTGCTGCTATTATCAAGAGTTTCATAGAAAAACCTTACACCCAAGCTCCTTGCTCACATGCATGGGATGTCAAATTTATGCAGACATTGATCACCTTTTTCCTGGAATCGAGTCACAGGGTCTGTTACTCAATTGATGATGAGGTTTCAATACTAACAAGGGCAGTTTTGACTGTTGTCAAGAGGGTGAAACTGCCCTCAAGTTAGAACAATCTTATTAAAAACAGTTTTAACTGGGTTTTAGGTTTCTTACACACTTTCTGAAATGTTTTTCAGTATTGAAAACGAGTATTACTATATCAATGGCTGGTTTAAGGGACTAAAATGGCTAAAACCAGCCCTTTTTTTGGTCTAAACCAGGGCTTGATGATGCCATAATTGCATTTTTTGTCAGTGTGTTTCTAACAACCTATGAAAGTAAATTTACTTTCTCAGTAAGAAAATTTGTTGCAATAAAGGAATGTCTTCTTTGCCGCAATTTTCTCTTCATATTAGAATCCTTCCCTTTTATAATTAGTTTAGCACTGATAAATCAATTGATAAATTATTCCAACCACCCTCAATAGATCATTAACTTCCTGCTTGATTCCATAAATAAGGTCTATGTGATTTCACATCACACATTATTGGTTTATTTTAAGTCACATCTCCTTGTTGATCTATTCCCCATTTGATTTTAAATCAACCTATATAGATTGGATGAAATAATTTCTATTATATCAACAGTTGTATGGTTTGTTTTTCATGAACATAAGTCTGCTAACATAAAATAGATTATAGGTTGATGTAATATAAACCATAGTTTGATGTAAATTGAGTACACATAACAAGGAGTTGATTACACATGATAAAAAATTTATTCCACATGATGAGGGATTGATTCCACATGATCAGGATCTGATTCCCCATGATGATGAATTGAGAACCCATGATGTAAAATTTATTCCTCATGATGGGAAATTGATTTGATATTATGAGGAATTGGTTCCCCAATTAAAGATTTTATTGATAATATATAAACCTATGGTTGATATTAAATCAAATTAAAGTTGATATTACATCAACCTATGATCTATATTATATCAACTTATGGTTGATATTACATCAAAAACCTGAGGTTCAAATAAGAAATGCCAATGTTTATGTGATAAAAGGTATTTGTTTTGATTTATCTAGGTTGATTTAAGATCACATGGGGAATAGATCAACAAGGATCTGTGATTTAACATAAACCAAGAATGTGTAATGTGACATGGAATGGACCTTAGTAATTTAATAATTCAGGAAGTTATTTTAAAAATTTTAACCACGTGAAAAATCATCTTAATCATTTCTTGTAGCTTTTATAATCATTTTTACCCTTTAACCACCCCAAAAGTGAATTAAAGCATCTTTCATCACTGTTAACCTTGCCACTTTGTTTTCAAATCCACTCCTGTCACTTTTGGTTGTTTTTTATCTTTAATATTCCTTTTAGATACTCTGTTCTCATATATATCTCCTGTAGCTCTTTGCTCACTTAATTCCACTTAAAATTGCTCTTGAAGAAATTTCTTTTGTAGCCATTAATATCTCTTGTAGCGTATTTTTGGGATAAATGTTTATTGTTGGTAAAACAATAAATCTTTATAATATTACTTTTCTATAAAAACCAAGTTTAAAACAATTAATTTGGCATGTTTTTTCTTAAAACTTGTAAAATTTACTACTTTGGATTAAATTTCTACCTTATACAAGTTTTGAGGACAGGAAAAGTACTTTATTTTTAATCAAAGTTTCATATCCACACCTTACACTTTCTGTCAGCTTTCAATACCTGATATTATAATTATACCCTTCAAATTCTGAGGGTACCACTTATTAAGTGTTATACCACATAAGAATACTAAGAACAGGATGATTTCTTTTTCTTTTGGTGAGGGAAAGACTCTTTTTATCTTGTTCAAGGGTGGAAGGAGGTTCTTTACCTCTGCACACAACAAAAGAGTGAATATTTTATTATTGTGGGCTGGCTTGTAGTCCCACACAATCAATAAAGACTGTTATTGGGTGGAAATGTAGCTTTAGAGCCACAAGTTGTCATTTTTACCCAATGCAGGGTGAATTGTTTCACCAATAGAGCTTACAGGTAGGCTCTAGTGGTTCTGATGAATCAGGAAATGTACAGTAAACGTCTTTAGAACTGTTATTGGCCAGATTATGGTTAACTAAAGAGCAAATAGCATTCAATTCCAATGAATAGTTGTTAACACAGTTATATGGACAGCTGTCCCACAGTAAGATCCCATACTGACTAGTGTGGGATTATAATATTAAAACCTGGATGACATTGTCAGTTTCAAAAATGGAGATCTCAAAATGGCTCATTTTGTAGCCCTTAATTAGATTTACACAATGGTTACTCATTTGGTATACCTAGCATTGAGTATGGAAAAGTTTTACCAATTTGAAATTACATTGTAGGAATATGAATTTTGTATGAAGCATGTATTAACCTCATTCACTTAATAGCTCTTTTTATAGCTGAGCTAAAGGATTATTTAGAGTACCATAAAAATACTGGGCTATTCTCTTTGAAAAAACCCCACTTGAGGTATTTAACACTAAAACTGTAGAAGTTAGATGAGAGGTGAATATTCTATTCACCATTATTTGGCATATTATTGCATCCAACTTCTTTAATATTTATGCTTGACAAATTTGGGATATACCATTTGATATCCCTAATTGAAAGTTTCAATTTGAACACAAATATGATGGGGTTTTGCCTCTTTCTCTTGACTTTAGATGAGGAGTCAAATTTGAGGTTTATGCTCATCTCTGGTTTTGAACTGGAATAACCTTGATGATACTTATCCTATTGCATAATAATGATGTATTTTGTAATTTGGGAGCTTCTCCTTTTAGACAGATACAATAATGAGTCATTTGGAACCTTTTTTATTTTATGAGTATCCTGTTTTAATACCATTATATATGGTATTGGGGTGTCAAACTTGTGCTCTGGGTTTGAGTCACAGGCTAAAAAAAAATATCCATGATAAATATTTTGAACACCTCTCTTTTTTTAAAAAGAACACAACCCAGAATAAGAAAAGGTATCTGTATATATTTAAGCAATGGAAGCAAATATCATAGAAAATAGTCTGACAGAAAGTTTTGAAAAAAAACTTCCTGAGATATAAATTAGTCTTTCATTAGTATCTATCCAATCATGGAACACAAATTGTAAAATTCCAAAGCTTAAATCAATATATTTTTCCTTAGGCTTACTTGCTGATTTTACATTAAATTACAATTCAAAATACTATGAAACTTCCAAATAAAAAGATCTGATACTTTTTTTTATTTTCAAATCATGATAATAGGTGAGAAAAAGAGCTCAAATACTCTAAGTATTCTCAGAAAATGTAACATCAGTTGAAACTTCACATTCTCAATCAACCCTCAAATATGCTTTATTAACATTTTGACTTGGAATAGAGGTTGAATAATAATAATTAAAATTTTAAAATTAATGTATCTTAATGAGTGTAAAAAATTTCATTAAATAGATTGATAAAAAAATAAGTCCCCTTCTTTGGAATTTTGGCGCAATCCACTTGTGAATGGCTCTTTTCTCCTTTAAAGACTTATATTTAATTCTTTCCTCTTCTCATTATTATTTATCTCCTTTTTTTATCAAAATGTACATAAATGTTTCTGTCACAATTGATACATTTTCTATAATGAGAAGTATTTGTTGTAGATCAAATTCGTGAGAGAAATATATATTTCAAAGTAAAATTAAAATCTTTATTATCTTCAATCATTTTTGTTCTTACTGCTAGCACATTACCAGTCCCAATTTCTCAAAAAATTTGAAATTTATTTTGAGCTGAGGAAACCATGTGTACCATTTGCTTATGAAACTCTTTATAATATCACTATTAGTAAAGAGTACTATGACAATTATTATTGAATAGAATATATAAATCAATTTCAAAAACACATAGATAATTAATTTCTTAATTATTTCTTTTACTTTTTATACACTACCAGTGATTATAACAGTAAGCAGTAATTGTCTACATGACTCAATTACAAGTATTAATAATAAAACTTTTTATGAAAATGATGATATATAATTTTGATTAATAATTATCTTGAACAAGAATAATTATAATAAACTCTTGAGGAAACTGAAAATTTAATAATTTAACAAAAAATCACTGATAATTGAATAATACCTTGAAAAGGATTGGTAGAGTGATTTGACACATTATTTTTGGATCTAAAATATCAAACTTATTTATAGCAGTAATACAATAGTATAATAGTTAGAAATTATTGGAAATATTCCATTTCTTTGGTTTCAAGTCTTTATCATTTATTTTGAAAGATTAAAAAACTTAAGGATTATAGCTAATACTTAATTGTTGGTATTAATGATAAGATCAAAGAATTAAATTATTCTGGAAAAAACAAAAATAGTAGGCCTCTTTTGAGTCTTCAACAGCTCACAAAGGCATTCTATTGAGAAATCTGAAAAATTTATGAGTGAGAAACCATCTATCTTCTTTGAATTATTGATTACATCACAATTTGTCATGTAAGATTATCATAATTACTTTATAAGTTATTTTACATGACTACAAACCTACTTATGGTTAAGAAATAAAGGAGGGACAACTGTAAATCCTCTTATATTTTTAAATAAACATGGTTTCTCAAAGTTATCAATTTTATTGGAAAATTCATCACAGGTTGTATTTCCTGTTAATTTTTGAAGATTCAGTGTTTCACATAAAATCATCAGAAATGGGCTACAAGCAAGACTTTGAATTTGAATGACGAAGTCATAATTCCTTTTAAATTGATTGTGTGTTACCTCTTTTTACATTTTTCCTGAAATTTTAAGAAATAGAAACCACTAATTTTATTTTTAATTAATTTTTGAACTTTTCCCTAATTTTCTTTGTGGTATAGGCAAATGGCATAGAGATAGCTGGTTTTCAAGAGGTAGTCTCATGGATAATAGTGCTAAAAGGGCTTTAATTTCTCTTTCTGGGCTTATCAATGGGGAAAAAATTAATAATGGTCATGGTTACAGGAGTCAGAGTTGCTCACTACCTCCTTGTCATGTCAAAATAGCAGCTTATTTGCTATTCTCTCATGATTTAAGGAGATTTTGACTTGGTAACCAGGTTCCCAAAATACTTCAATGGACTGATTGGGGCATAATAATCCATGGATCCAATAATTAGAGCTTTCTATGACTCAGATGCCTCAGAGGTTTGGTACCCTGGCTCTCTTTGTTGTCTTTTGTCCCGCTTAGTTATTTTCATGTCAAAAATAGTAATTCAGGCTTATAGACTGATATCCACAATGGGTGTGACAAACCTGTATGTGATAAAACAATATATTAAGCTCCTCAAACATTAATAGGAATATTCAGAGTGTATGTGTAACATTGTATTTCTCACCTTCCCATTATTTTGGTGTGAAATTGAGAAAAACAAAAAAATCACAATTATTTTATATTTTATTAGTGAGTTTAAAATTAAAAATCCCCAAAGGGTGGTTAATGTCCACTTTCCAGCCTTTCTATATTACTTGTATTAAGTAATTAAAGCACATTTAAAGGAATATTCATGTTTATGGCCTTCTTTAATGACTTAATCTTCTCAAAATCTTATCTGAGTCATGTATGTATGATACTACCAGCCATTCATATTCATGAACTGGTTTTCTATATCTGACAAGATATTCTCTTCAAGTTTTACCCCTAATTGTCATTCCTTTAATGACTTTAATTATTTCTTTTCCCTGACTCTGTTCCTCTGGTGGTACAATGAAAAGAGTGAGGTTCCTTAAATAAAACAATTCTTTATCAGCTGGTGGAAAAGTTTTAATCAGGCTTCCCAGAAAGGTGGGTTTTTTTCTCCAATTCACCACTCAATTCCACTTGAACTGCATTGTTTCCATGTATGTCAACAATAAAAAAGGGTCCTACATAGAAATATTTAAGTTTCTTTGGGCTTTTAAAATAATTAAGATTTAAGGTTGAAAGTATAAATAAGTCCCCTACTCCAAAATCTGGTACTTTATGACTCTTTTCCCATCTCTTCTTTGAATATTGAAAAGCATCATCCATGATTGTTCTTTTATGGTGCTTCACTTTATCAAGACTTAACTTGAAGCCAAAAGCTGTAGGATGAATTTCAATAAAGTCTCTCCTAAGTGTATCTGCTTGGAATCTTGGATTCCATCCTTTCTCTAACAATGCAGGAGTTTGTCACAACCATGGAAATCCACCCTCTTGGACCTCAATATGGCATATCCATGCCATATCCAATATATGGAAATTTGGCCATATCCATAATCATTGGACAAATTGGCCATTGTCATGTTTTATGGCCTTAATGGTCATTTTATCATCTGTGGCCAACCTGGCCCCTTCACCATCATCAACCCATCCTAGGCTGTCTCTTTGCTTTTGGGCATCTTGGGTATTCTCCAAACAGGGAAAATACAGCCCAAAAGCCTGTATTTGGCCTTTTAAGCTTTAAATACAGTTTGCGCACTTTTGCGCATTTGGCTGTATTAAGCCATTTAGGCAAAATTTCTCATGTATTATGTGAAATATGCCCAAAAGGCCATATCAGGCCTTTTGGGGCTTAACTGCCAGATTTGTGCATTTTGCGCACTTTGCTCAAATACAGTTTTAAAGCTGTATTAGCTGTATTTAGACAAAAACCCAAAAATGGCCACATCACTCAAAAGACACTTTCTCACCTCTGAAGCCTTTCAAAAACTAAATTTCATTCATATCCTCCTGACATCACCTCAAAAGACCTTTGGCCCATTTCAACCTTCAATAACCCAAAGTGCCATATATGGTGTTATACACCATTATGCATCTTTTTTCAGCAGCAATCAAATGGCAGAAATTTCAAATGGTTATTTCAACTTTTCAACAGGTCATCAAGGCACACCTTCCAGATGATTCATCAAGGCTCAAGGGCAAGTGTCATAATCTCAAATACCAAAGACACCATCAAGCAATCAATGGTTATTCTCTCTCACAGTATTCCTCCAAGGGAATACTGGCTGTTCATTCCAAAGGGATATTCAAGAGGCAGTTCCAAAACAATGTGTCAAGGGTCAATGCTCCACCAATCCACCTTGGCAACCCAATTAATTCAGTACAGTCTTAATTCCTCAAGACCTGTATTCTTCATTCATATACCATGGGAAGATCATTCAACCCATTTCATTTCCCAATCTGGCAAGGTATACAATTCATCAAGCTGTCAATACACCTTCAAGTATTCAATACAAACCAGCTGCCAGCCTGAAGGAGTCAAGCTCTCAACCTTTCACATATACCAGCCTCCTTTGACCCTGGGGGGTTTTTCCCCAGTTAATTAATATATTATGATTTTATTTTATCTTTATTTATCTTACCATTTTTGTTAAGTGAATACTGATATTATCAAGTCAGTCATTTAGCACCTTTTCTCTTTTCTTTCTTCACCTGTTAATGGATATTTGGTGGTCATATCCTTACTAATTCCATTGTTCATTTTGGCAGGTTGAAACAGTGATTAAGGACTTACTTGGTTGGCTCTTTGGCCATTTGGCTTCCCATTTCTCTTATTGCATCTCATCTTTGTACTTGCATTCTTCTTAGAGAAATTCAATTCTTTATTTTTACTTTCTTTATTCTTTTGGAGTCTTCCAAGTGAGTTCCCTGATTTCTGAGTGCCAGGCCACTCTTGTGTTTCTGTCCAAGAGCCCCTGTGACATTATATTAATTAACTCATAATTTCTTTTTATTCTGTTCATTCTTTCTTTATAATTTCATTCACTAATTTCATCAAAATTATGACTTTTTAAGGCTTATGAACCTTATGATTCATCATCACCTCTCAATTTTCTCTCATTCATTCTTCATTCTGAACATTGAAAGCTGACCCCAATTTTATTTTTTGTTTCTCTTTTGTGAAATCTTATCTCAAATCATCATTTTCAATTCATTCATAATTCAGGTGTAATCTTAATTTTCATTTGATTTTCAAATTTTTCATCAAGTTATTCAGACATATTCTTCACATCAAGATTCATATTTGATTTAGTCTTCAAAAATTTTGACTTTTAAAGAAGAACTCACTTGATTTTGTTTTGATTTATTGATTTGACATAAATTGATATTGACCTCAAGAAAATTGATTGACCTAAAGATTTCATTGCTTTTGCTGATTTTTCACATCAAGAATTTTGACATAAATTGATTTTGCCTCAAGAATTCATTTTGATTGATTGATTTTCTGCAAGATTTTGTTTTTGATTGATTTGACATATTGATTCATTGACTTCAATATTTCATTTGATATTGATTGATTGATTTTCCTGAAGTTTTCATTTTGACTTATTTGATTCATTGACTTCAAGGTTTCATTTGATATTTAATTGATTGATTTACCTGAAGATCTCATTGATTTATTGATTCTCTTCAAGATATTGATTTTAACTTTTTACTTCAAGCATTATTTCCAATTGCCTCAAGTTTTTATCTTCAAATCTTGATTCTTGTTAATTTTATTTCATTTTTATCATTAAATAATGCCCATCCAACACTCAGCTCCTGCAAGGCAGACAAGATCTCAGGCCAGAACTCAAGCTGTTCTCACTCCAACTCCAAGGGCTCCTCTTGATGGCACCCCATGTGAGCCTGTGAGGTATGTATAACATACCCATAAGGCCACAAATGATTTTATAAACAGTTAATTTTGTCTTAAACAGACTTTTTAGTTGAAATTAAAATAAAAAATAACAAAAAATAAGTATAACTTTTTTTTGGATAAACAAAGTTCTAAATATTATGTCATTTTTGGATTCTACACCAAAAATGACCTAGGTTACATCCATAAGGTGTTATAACCAAAAACACTTATTTCTTGTGTTATTAGAAGATTTAAGAATCTCACAGTACTAATGTAACTTTTTTAACATTTTTTAAAATTGTTAAATTTAAGCTTAAATAAGCTTAAATTTAAAGTTGCATAAGGTTAATGCAAACTTACCAAAATTTTAGTTAAAATTGAGGTGTGGTGTATCTTTACTGAATTGGCTAAGGATTTGCCATACAGAATGTAAATCCTGCATGAGCTCAATTTAAAAGGGTTTAAAGCCATGGTATGGATTTAAATAAATAAAAGGGCAAAATCCACGCAAAAAGGTGGGACAAAGGAAAAAGACCAAATAGAGCTGGGGTACCCAGCTTTTTGGATCTGCAATGATTCAATTAAGGTTGTCCACCTGTATTGGAGGATTTTCAACCTTATTTAAACTTTAAGATTAGACTTTGATCCAACCTTAAGGTTTAAACTGGTTTTATCCCAATTTGGACAGGAATTTCAAGCTGCCAAAGGGTAAATCCCAATATGCAGGCTTGAAATCAAGGTTTTAAGAACTTTCAAAGCTTCATCAAGCTTAAAAACCTTAAATAAGCTTAAGACTTTGAAGTTACAAGCATTAAAACCTTATCAAAAGCTAAGGTTTGGTGTGTATTGCTATTTTACGTGGAAAATTAGCAATAACTTTAAAAATTCATTAAAACTCCAATTCTTGATGGATTTGCTTGAAAATTTCACACAGCTTAGAATTTAATATTATCTACATATCAATAAAATTTCAAGTATCTTTTACAAATACATTTCCTGGGTAATTAGCCTGGAAATTTACTCTTTTAATTAAGCTCAAAGAAAATTATGATTTCTTTAAAAATTAATTAAAAATTGAGTTTAAGAGATTTCTGCTTGAAGCTCTATTTTTAAGTTGTTCATGTGATGAACGTTAGTATAAATAAGTTTATTTATATTTAAAACTTAAAATAATTATTTTAAATGAGGATTAAAGCTACATGGAGTTAAGAATAACACTGTTAACTTTCAATTGAAATTAAAATTAAGTTACCTTAAGTTGAGAACTTTATTTTTGAGCATGGTTTTTCAGTTTTTGACCTGAGCACGCCCTCTATATCCATTATGAATCATGAGAGCTGCTCTGAAGACATAAAAAGAGTCTTTTCATCACTGTTTTTTTCCATCATTCATCATCAATCCAATCATATTAGAAATTTAAACAGGTAAAGTTTTATTATTTATAAAATCTTATTATTAAAGTAATTCTTAAGTTATTTTATTCTTTATTAATTGTAAATTAAAGAATCGAAATCATAGAATTCAGATTATTGTTGTAATCATCAATAATATATTTTATATTATAAAATTATCATCTTAAATATCTTTTAAAATCCACAAATTCCTCTTAAAAACTCTTTAATCTTAAATTTTATTATATAAAGTTGGTTTATCTTTGAAATTATTGGTTTTAGGCGTGTTTTTAACCTATAATCATTATTTAATATAATAACTGTTGTTTTTTTGACTTGTTGTATTAAATAAATATTAGAAGTAAGTTTTCTCTAAAAGTTCGATATCTTTTTCATCTAGTATTAGTTTTTTTATATAGAATTTTTATTCTATAAGAATTATTTCTGCACAGTGTGTGTTATAACTCTTTTATAAATAATATTTATATTATTTATAAGTGGTTAATATTCATATTTCCATGTGCAATTGTCTCATTAAGAGCTTTACACTTCTTATTGTTATAACTGTCAGTGACTATAGCAATAATAGAATAATTATAATTTATTATTATTTTTTATTATTATATTTTTTATAATAATAATTAAATAATTTTATATATAATTATTTTTAATAATTATATTTAAACTTGTGGTTATAATATTTTATTATATTATATATTTCTACTGAGGGCAGTCATAGTACTCTTGATTTTGCTACTATTATCAAGAGTTTCATAGACAAACCTTACACCCCAGCAGTTTCTAAACTGAGGGCCAAATTGGACAGAGGACCCATTTTGGAAAGAGCAGCACCATACAGGAAAGATGGAAGAGGGCCAAGAAGATCAAGTTCATTTTCAGGAGTAGTTGGCGGATTTCCAGGAACTTCAAGGACCATTTTCAGAGGTCCTGGGTAAGATGGTGAAGAGGAGGAGGAGGATTCTGTGGAAGAGGAAGAGTCTGATGGTACTGATGGTGTTCCTGCTCCTGTGGGGGCATCCCAAGTCACTGAAGGAGCAACTCTAGCCCAGTCTAATCAGCCTGTCTCTCATCAGTCTGAACCATCTTTATTGGCCATTATGCAGCAAATGACTCAGAATATGGCCAATCTTCAAGCAGCTTCATCCTCTGAAGAATCAAGACCACCAGCCTTCAAGACTCCATCTATGAAGGCACCAGAATGCTTTGATGGGACTTAACCCTTCAAAGTTAGAAGCTTTATTCAGTATTTTCAACTGATTTTTCATAATGGTCCAGAAAGCTTCTCTCAAGACAGAAAGAAGGTCCTTTATGCCACTTCATTTCTCATTGGCAGGGCTGCAAAATGGAGTGAGCCTTATCTTTCCAATCTCACCAAGCAAGATCCAAATTACCTTCTCAATTCATGTAAATTATTTGAATCTCCACTCTTCACCTTATTTGGGGACCCAAATGAAGTCAGAAAAGCTGAAGCAGAATTGGATTCTTTAAGAAGAAAAGAAGGTGGGCATGTATCTTCATACATTTCTGATTTCAGAGTTCTTGTCTCAGGAATTGGAGATTGGGGTGAAAGGGCTCTTATCCATCATTTCAGGAAGGGATTGCCATCCAGGATTTTGGATCAATTGGCCTCCCATCCTTCAAGAGTTGACTCTCTTCAAGACTTAATGGACATTACCCTGGATCTTGATACCAGGTACCATGAGAGGCAGAATGAGAAGAGTCATCATCAAGTGAAGAAGCCAGAAGCCTCAAAGTCAAATTCTTCTCATCCTCAAAATTCTTCAAGTTCAAGTCAAAAGAAGAAGAAGAATTTTCAGAAGAGAGACAAGCCCTATTCTTCTTTATTGAATGAAGACTTCAAGTTTATGAATTCTGAAAAATAAAGAAGAATCGAGGAGGGTTTATGTACCTATTGTGGTGGGAAGAATAGTCTTGAGTCCTGTTTCAAAAGGCCTCAAAACAAGCTTACCCAACAGTCAGGCAAATTTCCCATCCAGGGAAAAGCCTGAGTGAAGATCATGTTGTGTTCAATGGTCTTCACTGTTTTCCATCCAGAGCACAATTGTGCACTCTGAATACTGGTGTCAAAAATTCTCTTAAATTATTTGTTTTCTCTTCTCTCTCTGATATGTTTTACAGTATTCTCATTGATTCTGTTACTACCCACTCATTTATTGCACAGCTGTTTGTTCACAAGTATTCTTTGACCATGTCAGAACTCCAAGAGAAGATTCCCCTTATTATTATTGACTCCTCAGAGTCTCCTTTTTCATTTGTGACTCACCATACTAAGTATATGCTTGAGCTTCCTTCCTTCCCAAGCTTTCAATGGGACTTTTTAGTCATTGATACTCCCAAGGGAGAAGGCCTCATATTGGGCTTTGACTTTCTCAATCATTTTAATCCATCTGATGATTGGAGGAAAGGGCTGATCACCTTTAATGCTGATCATAAGGACTATCATGATCCTTCAAAATCTATCAGTAATGCCTTTTCTTCTTCCAAATCATGTGCAGCTCTGGTTGGTGATTCTAGAACAACATCATTTCCATCTTCTGTCCATATTCCTTCCCTTAATTCCCATCAGTCATTACTATCATCTAGAGATTAAGTCTTCAAAGAGATTCAAGATTTTGGAGAAGATAATTCTGTATCTTCACTTCATCTCTTCTTTGGGAATATGGACCTTCCTCCTTCATCTTATCATGACTCCCTGGAGGAGTTTTGGGATGAAGTGGAAGAGCCAGAAGAAATAGAAACCATGATGAAGGTTGTTCCTTCTGTTTATCACCAGTACTTGGATGTATTCTCCAAGGTGAAAGCAGAGAAACTTCCTCCTCACCGCGCCTGTGATCATCATATTGAGCTGGAGGGGTCTCTACCTCTAGTTGGGGTGATCTACTCTTTATCAAACCAAGAGGCAGATACACTCAGGTCCTACATTTTAGAGGATGTAGAGAAAGTTTTTATCTGGCCAAGCTCCTCTTCAACAGAAGCACCTGTCATCTTTGTCAAAAAGAAAGATGGTGGCCTCTGTTTGGCGTTGATTACCGCAAACTCAATGCTGTTACTAGGAAGAACAAGTATCCTGTACCTGCTATTAATCAGCTCCTTACTGTTTTCAATGGTTCTTATATCTTCTCCAAGATTGATTTGCATGGTGCATATAGCCTGCTCAGAATCAAGGAGGGTGATGAGCATTTGACATGTTTTACAACTAAATATGGCAGCTATGAGTATTTGGTTATGCCATTTGGGCTCACCAATGCTCCTGCCTCTTGTCAATGATATTTTTTATGATCTTCTTGATATTTATGTTGTGGTTTTTTTGGATGACATTATGGTCTTTTCCAAATCTGAAGAAGAACATGTTGCTCATGTGTCCACTGTTCTTGCCAGACTCAGATCCAATAACCTCTTTGCTAAGGCCTCCAAGTGCCTGTTTCATGTTTCTAGTGTAGAGTATTTGGGTTATGTTTTTTCTTCTGAAGGCCTCAAGATGGACCAAGAAAAATTCCAGCAAATTCTCAACTGGCCACCTCCAAGAAACCTCAAGGCACTTCAATCATTCCTTGGCTTTGCCAACTTTTACCGCCGTTTCATCAAGAATTATTCAAAGAAGATTAGTTCACTCACAAGCTTCCTCAAGAAAGATTCCCATTTTCCCCTCAATGAGGAGGCTCTTAGACAGTTTCATCAACTCAAAGAGGCATTCACCATTTCTCCAATCCTTTCTCACTTTGATCCTTCTCTACCCACCATTGTAGAGACCGATGCATCAGATTATGCCTTGGGTGCTGTACTGACTGAGATTTATGACTCAGGAAAACATCCCATTGCATTTGATAGCCATAAGCTCCTCCCAGCTGAGCTCAATTATGATATTCATGACAAGGAACTCCTTGGCATAGTCTGGGCTCTCAAGCGCTGGAGAGCTTTTCTGCTTTCTCTTTCTTCCCCCTTTAAAGTTCTCACCAATTGTTCCTCACTTCAATATTTCATTTAATCAAAGATTCTCACTCTCCGTCAAGCCCGCTGGGCTGAGTTTCTCTCTGAGTTCCACTTTTTATTCACCTACATCCCTGGCCGCTTGGCTACCCTTCCAGATGCATTGTCACATCGGGACAATGTTTACCCAGAGAGGGGGGGAGATTTCATCAGCAAGAATCCAATGAATTATTAAAAAATAATCAAGAAAGATGAAATTCAAGCCTCAAAATTCTTTGCAGTCAAGGTGGAAGCATTTTCAAATTTGATTGAATCAATTCAGAAGGCATTATGGCAAGATTCTCAATATAGAAGTATCTTTCAAGATTTGGGTAAAGGTAAATCTGTCCAAGATTATTCTCTTGATTTCTCTTCCCAACCTTTCCTGTTCAAAGATTGGGTGGTGGTCCCAAATAACCCCGCAATTCAACTCAGCATACTTCAAAAGAGGCATGACTCTCATCTAGCTGGACACCCTGGCCAAGAGAAGACTCTCAAACTTGTCAAGCAGGATTCTCACTGGTCTGGCATGACTCAATTTATCAAGGATTATGTATCATCCTGTCAACAGTGCTCAAGAAACAAAAATTTACATCACAAGAAATTTGGACTCCTCAAACCTCTTCCAATTCCAAATGGTCCTTGGATTTGTCTTTCAATGGATTTCATCACTCAATTGCCACTGTCCAATTCATTTGACTCAATCCTTGTCATAGTGAACAGATTCTCAAAAATGGCAGTTTTTATTCCAACAATGTCTTCAATAACTTCATTAGATTTGGCCTATTTATTCATCAAGAATATTTTCTCAAAGCATGGACTTCCTTCAAGCATTGTTAGTGCTAGAGGTTTTTTTTTGGTTCTTCCTTTTGGACCAATCTTTGTCAGCAGCGCAAGATTTCAAGAGATCTGTCAACTGCTTATCATCCAGAAACTGATGGACAGACAGAGAGGGTAAATCAGATACTAGAACAGTACCTTTGGATGTATGTCAGTTATCATCAAGATTATTGGAACACCTGGCTCCCGCTGGCTGAAGTTGCCTACAATAACTCTGACCACTCTTCAACAAAACAATCACCATTTTTCACTGTTTATGGAAGAGATCCACATTTTGACTCAGTTCACATTACTCAAGATACTCCTGCTGGAAAGTTATCAACAAAAATCCAATCATTACAGCAAGATGTCAAGAGAGAACTTGAAGTTGCCATAAACAGGTTTAAGAGGTATGCAGATAAAAGTAGAGCAAGTCCACCTGTTTTCAATCCTGGTGACATGGTATGGCTTTTTTTCCAAGAACATCAAATCAATTAGACCCACCAAAAAACTATCTGAAAGATTGTTGGGTCCTTTTCCAATCTTACAGAAGGTCAGCACTAATGCCTACCACCTCAAGCTCCCATCTCAATGGAAGGCCATCCACCCAGTCTTCCATATTTCACTCTTAGAGCCAGTCAAGACATCAACAATCCCAAATAGGCATCAAGAGCCTCCTCCTCCAATCATCATTGAAGAACAAGAGGAATAGGAAATCTCTCAAATACTGGACTAAAAGCTTAATAGAGGAAAATTATGGTATTTGGTGGAATGGAAAGGTTTCAGTCAAGACTCAGAAAGATCCACTTGGGAACCAACTGAAAACCTCAATAATTTTCCTGAACTGGTTAAGGAGTTTCATTCTTTATATCCTGACAATCCAGGACCCAATTCTTCAAGAGCTTGATTTTTTATGGTGCTTGGTGGGGAGAGGAATTACCAAACGTAAGTCCCACTCCTGGTATGCATGTTTGGGGGTATTTTACCCTTTCTTGTTGTAAGCATCACCTTGGTCACTCTGTGAGCATTCTGCAATTTTTGAACGCAGATCTTTGGCCTGTCTTTCAACATCAATTCTAAAATTACAGCCATCTTTCACTTGGGCAAATGGACCTTTTTTTCATTTCACTTCCAAGTCCTTCCAATTCCAAGTCATTCTTTCAACAAATTCATTTTCTTTTATGGCACTGGCGGGAGTGGTAATTACCAAAAGTAAGTTCCTCTCCTGGTGTGCACTTCCCTGAGGGGTCTACAATCTGTAAAAACATCACCTTGGCCACTTTGTGAGCATCTGGCATCAAATTTCTCTTTCCAGGTCCTTGGGCAATTTCAAAATCAGTTATCAACCTCTGTGATGAAGATTGGAACCTCCTCAAGATTCATTTCTCTTTTATTTTTTCTTTTCTTAGTTTCATTTTCATTCTTCTACTTTTTTCTATTTTATTTTCATCTTAAATTTTCGCTTATCATGTCAAATTTCACGTCAAGATTATCATTCATTTCATTAATCATCAAATCTTGAAGCCCATGTCAAAAGAAGATCAAGAAAGTCCCACATCATATGCCAACACTTTAATATCAGTATCAAATTCATTTTTCTGAAAAGAGCTCCTCATTATCCCTCTCTCAAACCCTTTTCAATAGCCTCAACAGGCTTCACCTTGTATTGGTGCTCAGGAGCTCATCATTTCAAGGTGGGGGTACTGTCACAACCATGGAAATCCACCCTCTTGGACCTCAATATGGCATATCCATGCCATACCCAATATATGGCAATTTGGCCATTGTCATGTTTTATAGCCTTAATGGTCATTTTATCATTTGGGGCCAACCTGGCCCCTTCACCATCATCAAGCCATTCTAGGCTGTCTCTTTGCTTTTAGGTATCCTGGGTATTTTCCATACAACAGGGAAAATACAGCCCAAATGCCTGTATTTGGCCTTTTAAGATTTAAATACAGTTTGTGCACTTTTGCACATTTTGCGCACTTTTGGGCATTTGGCTGTATTGAGCCATTTAGGCCATATTTCTCATGTATTATGTGAAATAAGCCCAGAAGGCCATATCAGGCATTCTGGGGATTAATTGCCAGATTTGTGCATTTTGCGCACTTAGCTCAAATACAGTTTTATAGCTGTATTAGCTGTATTGAGCCAAAAACCCAAAAATGGCCAAATCACTCAAAGGACACTTTCTCACCTCTGAAGCCTTCCAAGAACTAAATTTCATTCATATCCTCCTGACATCACCTCAAAAGAACTTTGGCCCATTTCAACCTTCAATAACCAAAAGTGCCATATATGGTGTTATACACCATTATGCATCTTTTTTCAGAAGCAATTTCAAATGTTTATTTCAACTTTTCAACAGGTCATCAAGGCACACCTTCCAGATGATTCATCAAGGCTAAAGGGCAAGTGTCATAATCTCAAATACCAAAGACACCATCAAGCAATCAACGGTTATTCTCTCTCACAGTATTCCTCCAAGGGAATACTGGCTGTTCATTCTCAAGGGATATTCAAGAGGCAGTTCCAAAACAATGTGTCAAGGGTCAATGCTCCACCAATCCACCTTGGCAACCCAATTCATTATGTACAGTCTTAATTCATCAAGATCTGTATTCTTCATTCATACACCATGGGAAGATCATTCAACCCAGTTCATTTCCCAATCTGGCAAGGTATACACTTCATCAAGCTGTCAATACAGCTTCAAGGATTTAATACAGACCAGCTGCCAGCCTGAAGGAGTCAAGCTCTCAACCTTTCACATATACCAGCCTCCTTTGACCCTGGGAGGTTTTTTCCCCAGTTAATTAATATATTTTTATTTTATTGTATCTTTATTTATCTTACCATTTTTGTTAAGTGAATACTTATATTATCAAGTCAGTCATTTAGCACATTTTCTATTTTCTTTCTTCACCTGTCAATGGATATTTGGTGGTCATATCCTTACTAATTCTATTTTTCATTTTGGCAGGTTGAAACAGTGATTAAGGACTTACTTGGTTGGCTCTTTGGCCATTTGGCTTCCCATTTCTCTTATTGCATCTCATCTTTGTACTTGCATTCTTCTTAGAGAAATTCAATTATTTATTTTTACTTTCTTTATTCTTTTGGAGTCTTCCAAGTGAGTTCCCTGATTGCTGATTGCCAGGCTACTCTTGTTTTTCTGTCCAAGAGCCCCTGTGACAGTGTTTGACCTGTGGAAGAATGAAAAGATGTCTTATATTCCAATTCCAATTCAGGTGTTTGAGCTGCACTAGTCATGGATAAAGCCATCTGAAGCTTTAAATTCTAAACCATAGGCACAAAATATCCTTACAATGTCTTCTAAAGTTTGCATCATTATCTCTGCAAGCCCATCAGTTTGAGGGTGGTATGCTGTAGAAAATGATAACTTGGTCCCAAAAAATCTCTGATGATTGGCCCAAAGTGCAGATGTGAAATTTTGGTCTCTTTAACCTATGATATTCTTAAATAACCCTGTGTGAAAATAACTCTATTCAATAGGAGGAGAGCTGTATCCATAGCAGTGTCATCTTTATGAAATGGTAAGAATAAGGAAATTTTGCTATATCTGTCGACAATGAATATGAAATCATTATAAATATTTTCACCACTTGTAGGTAGTGCTGTGACCAAATCAATGTGAACAACTTCCCAAGGAAATTTTGGTTTTTTAATATTAATCATGAGTTTAAATTTCTTGCCTGTTCTCCTGTTTTATTTTTTGCATCTGTCACAAGTATGGAAATATTCAATGGTTTATTTTCTCCAAGATGACCACCATGCATAGTTGTTGACTTTCTCAATTTTTCTGTCCTCTGACAGGTTCCCAGAATAGATTCTATAATGACATTCATGGAGAATTTTATTGATAATAAATCTACTTCATAATTCCATTACACAATAACATTTAGTCTTGTGATAGATTATGCTGTCAGACAAGTGAAATATTCCTTAATAATAGGACGTTTTCTACATTTCATCCAATTAATTAACCAAATCTGTGTCTTTAAAGTATTTATCTGATAAGAATGCTAATATGTGGAAATTCTTGTCTTTATTGTATGACTATCTGAATTTTTGAAATAATTAAGTCCCAGTGTCAGTTATGTCAATTCCTTCAATTTTAATCTATGGTTCTACTTCTGGAGGTGCTTACGGTGGTTTATCAATTATATTTGCTAGTGCCCACCTGCTAATTCCATCAAAATTTCTATGTATATTTAATTCCTTATGAGCTATGTTCATATTTAATCCATATTATTGAATGGTGTTTGCCATCTCAACAGGTGCCTGTTAATTTTCTATTTTCAGAAGTGATTTTACTGCATAAAAGTCAGTTATCACTTCAAAAATACTTCCACAAAAATGATAGTGCAATTTATCAAGTTCCCATATCAAAAATAAATATTCCATCTGGCTTGAACCATATCTGGCTTCTGTTGGTTTGATTTGTCTTTATATAGAATGAACTGGTACTTCCGTTAGTTTTTCATTAATAATTTAGACTTGGTGTAGGGCTTCCCCCAATCCATATCCACATTCATCAATGTACAGCTTGAAGGGTATATTCCAGTAAGGCGTTTGGATTAAAGGTGCTTCTGTAATGGCTTTCCTTATATTCTAATATTCTCTAATTATTTATTGGGTCATCTCAAATACTGTCTGTTGATCACATATTTGATAGAGTGACTTGGCTATAGTTTCAAAATATTTCAGGTTTTGCCTTTAATAAATGGGAAATCCAAGAAAATAAATCATTTAATTCTTATTATGGGGTATTGGTTTAAGTAAAAATTCTGCCAATTCTTTTTGTCAATACCTAAACTTAAACCAGAAACAATAATTACAAGCTCTTTGAGTTCTTCAAAGCCAAAATTGAATTTCTTAAATGAAATCTTCATATTAAATTCTGAAACTTTGTTTAATAATCTTTCATATCTTTCAAAGGCAAAATACCGTGAGGCTGAAAATATGATTAAATCATCAATATAAACAATAAGCAATCCTTCAGAAATCTCTAGGGAAAATCTGGTATTAATCATTCTTTCATAATGAGATGGGGGAACCTTTACTACCAAATGGAGTTCTCAGAAACTCATAAATACCACAGTGAGTGATAATTCTAAGTACTTCTTCGCTTTTGGTGTCAATACATTCTGATGAAGACTTTTTAGTGCATGCATTGAGGCTAAATACTTGGCTTTAGACAATTTGGTCAAGATTTATTGGATTTGAGGAATTGGATACCTATCTGGAACTTTATACATATTCAGTGCTCTCAAATCTCCAACCATCCTTGATTTATCATTGCTTCAAGCAATAATGACAAGAGTTGTAACTTCAACTTCTTCATTATGGCCTACTTCTCTTAGTGAACCAAGTTGTGTTAGCTCTTTGATATCTTTTTCTAAATCTTCCACAGCTCTGGGGCTTTCTTGGTAGGCTGGTCTCCTGAGCACTTTAGGGTATGGTCTGTCAATATTAAGATTAATATGCACTTCATGCCCTCTAATTGCACTTAAATTTTCATTGTATGAAGCAAAGTAATTATTATATGTGTATAACACATTAATGATCTCTTGCTCCATTTTTAGTGATAAGTCTGGATTAATTTTTGCATTGCTAAGTTGATTCAACACAAATTCCTCTTTATTCTTATCTCTAATTGAAGATAATACTGATATTTCTTTGGGAATATTAGAAAAAGCAAATTTTTTTCTTTTTTTTTCTCCAATTGTAAAATATCTATCTTTATTCCTATTTATATCAATACCATGAATAATGAAGTAGTCATTTCCAAGAATTATATTTTGAGAAATACAGTTATCCACTGCCACTATCTCTGTTTCAATTCTCATAGATCCTGCTGGGTGTGGAAATATCAATTTAGTGTCTAATATACTCAAATGGTACATATGATTACTGGAACTGCTGAACTGGACACCTTCTATTTGTAATCTACTGTTTTCCACAGGGGAATTATGCTTTGAAGGTAATATTTTCCTACAAAAGTGCGAAATTCTCATGTTTCTAGATTAAATTTGGATTCTACATCATTTATCAAAATTGATGTAATACAAGATTCTCCAGAAGTGTAAACTTTGCCTCTGCAGATTTAGTTTTCCACATTTTGAAATCCTGGATATTAATCAGGCTATAGCAGTCTTCACTATATTATGGTAAATTAGTATGGACTTCAGTAAACTCAAAGAGTGCTGTCATATTTTAAATATGGCAGTCCTCTACCGGCGTGTAATCAGAGATTTAAGAATCCTGGTCAGCTTTTTGTTTCTCCTCAGTACACTGAGAATCTCAAATTACTTGAGCTTCATTGATTTTTTGCTAAATTTGCAGTTCTCCCACACTTACAGCAATTAAAGATGGGTCGTTCAGGTATCCAATCTTCTCTCAAAGTCTTAGGCATAATTTTGGACACAACAGGGTTTTTAGTACATATTTTACAAATTATTGTCCTAGTAATGATACCTCCCATTGCATTGATATATTCTTCTGTTTAAAAGGATTCTACTAATCTGCATTTTATAGCATGTTCTAGTTCACCTCCACATTTACTTAATATTTTCATATTAAACATTGAGTCAGACATATCTGGGTATGAATTAGATTTTCTGTATCTCTGTTTGAAGAACCAAGTAAGTGGTTTATATTTTTCTGAATTAAAAATTTCACTCTAAAAAGAATTTCAAATTTTGAATATCCAGTAATTGCTTACCCACTTGGTTATTATCTCATATTTCCACCAAAGCCAAGTATTTTGGCCATTTTCTTGCCTAATCTTGTAATACCATTTCTTTGAAGTCCTGGTAAAAAAGGAGTGTAATTTAGCTACTATTATTTCCTCAGGTAGGTTAAAGTTCTCTTTCAATATATAAATTTTTCTAATGAATTCAATGTGTTTATATTCTCCTTCACCAGAGATTGTTGGACATTACTCTAGCTTTTGAATCTTTCTTTAAGTGATTGAATTTTCTCTTGAAAAAGGGGTCAGACTTTTTTTTACAGAACGTTTTCCTTCATTTAAGGGTGTGTAGTGTCTGGGAATATGTGAATCAGGTTCATATTTTTTATGAATTTGATTCACTTTTTCAACTATCTCTTCTTTTAGCTTTTTAATTTCATTATTACGTCTCTCCAGATGTGTTGAAAAAAAGATTTGTGTTATGAACTATGTCAAAAACATTCTCTTTTGATATTTTTAGTTTTTAATTGATATCATGAATGGAAAAATTATCCAATTCATCATTTTTAACCTCACATCTATTGGAAATTGGCTTAATTCTTGCATTTGGCACTTTACACCATTCAGTGAAAGTTCTGTCATTTTTTACCAATTCCTTTAATTTTGCTGTTAATTTCTTTAATTCTTTCTCAAAATTGTCAATTTTTACATCAATAATGGACTGAATATGTCTTATTTCATCCATCATTTGTATGGAAATTTCCTATTGAGCCTTTCTTGTTACTTTCCTGTGAGCTCAATAAGAGTCCTGGACATATTGAGAATGCTTTCCATGGATAAAGGCTCAAATTTGGTAATCTTGTTCCCTTGTGGGTAAGGTCTGTTCCAATTGTATTCTCCTTTCCCATTTCCTTTATTGCTCCTGGGACCTTTCTGTTTCTTCTGAGGTCCTCTGGATTTTTTTTCTTGGGAGTTTTCAAGCTGGTTTTGAACTGGTTTATGCTAATTTTCCTTCCTTTTCCAAACCTGGCTAGATTTCCAGTTCCTTCTTTTGGTCTACAGATAAAATAATTTGGTTCTTCAACCAGCTCCTAATTTTTTTTTACTTTGGCCTTGAAAGGCAATTTTCTCCAACCTCATAAGAGTTATGTGTTCTTCTCCTGACCTAGAAGCCTCTTGATGTGTAAGTAGGAGATCATAGCCCCCTGCCAAAGGCTTGGGCATATTTCCCATTCTTCTTCCTTGGCTTCTCTGTACCATTTTTTGGACTGGTACTGATATATTTCTTTTCCCTCCCTTTGGAAGTGGTTCAACCCTTGAAACATTACTTTGGATCAGTTCAGGCTCAGAGTTCATGTCAAAGGTTGTTGGTACAGACCTCCAGGAATAGGGAGAAACTCTGGCATCCTCCAAATATGCCTTTATTGAGGAAGGCCTTCCAGGTCTGGCTCTGGTATTACCTCTTCCTTGTCCAGATCCATCTAGTTGAGCTGAATAGGTGCTTCCATTTCTATTATTCCCCATTTTCATGTCAATTTGTGGGAAAATTAAGAATAAAGACAAAGAAAATATACCTTTTGGTGGTTGTTTAGATAGCTCTGTTTTGAATGAAGGGCCTCTTTTGGAAGTTTTCACTTCAACAATTTCTTCAGATTCTAGACTGGTGATATATCTCCTACTTAGCTTATTAGAAGATGCAATATAATTGATTAAAGACAATAGAAGATAGAAATGATCAAAGAAGAAATATTTTTTGTGAATTTTTTTGAATATTTTTAATATTTTTTATATATTCAAAATATGATTATTTTTGAAGAAAAAAATATAAAGTTTTAAATCAAAAATTAATGCAGAGTAACTCAAAGAAGAACTTTATAATTTTTTGGATTTGGAAAGGCCAAATGTAAAAACAATATAAAAATAATCAAAATTTCTCAATAAAAAATATTTTTTAAGAAAATTTCAAAAATGAAAAATAATTTCACTTCAAAATGAAACAAAAAAATCATCAATTAGTATATTGTAAAGCTTATAAATATATTAATCAAGGGTTCAATGTTAAAGGAATATGGCCAGGCCCACAGATGTAAGATTTTTCAATGAAACGCTTGATAATATCAATATGAATCAACAGTAATATGGCTGTTCTTATTAAATAGAATGAATAGATTTGGAAAAACCACAAATAAATAATTAATTTCTTAATTATTTCTTTTAATTTCTATAAAGTACCAGTGATTATAACAATAAGGAGCCATTGTCCACTAGAATTAATTACAAGAATATTAATAATAAAACTTCTTATTGAGATAATGGTAAATTATTTTAATTAATAATTATAATAAATTTTTCAATAAACTACAAATTCAGAGGGAACCTTTATGCATTTGACAAAGATCTAAATAATAATCCAATAATACCTTGAGTGAAATTTGTAGAGTGATTTGACAGATTATTTGTGTATTTAAACAATAAAACTGATTTATAGCAGTAATACAGAAATATAATAGTTAAAATGTATTAAAAAAATTTATTTCTTTGTTTCCAAGTCTTTATGATTGGTTTTAAAATATTAAAACACTTAAATAGTATGATAACTAATAATTACTTGTTGGTTTTAATGATAAGATTGAATAATTGGATTATTGTGGGAAAAAAAGCAATAGTAGGCCTCTTTTAAGTCTAAGGAATCTCACAGAGGCATTTTATGATAAAATCTGAAAATCAATTAGTGATAAACTGTTTATCCTCTTTGGATTATTGATTACTTCACTTGTTGTCACATGAGATTATCATAATTACTTAATTAAGCTATTTTACATGACTACAAACCAATTTATTGTTAAGAAATAGAGTATTAAAGACTGGAGATATTCTTTTATTTCAAAATTTTATCAATGCTATTGGACATTCCATAACAGGTTGTATTTTCTTTTAATTTTTGAAGATTCAGTGTTTCACATGAAATCATCAAAAATGGATTATAAGTGAGACTTTTAGTTTGAACTATAAAGTTGTAATTATTTTCAATTTTAGTGTGTAATTTACCTTTCACTATTTTTCCTGAAAGTTTCAGAATTATCGATTAAGAATTTTTTAATGAATTTCTGAAGTTTTTACCTCATTTCCATGCAGAAAAGCAGATAGTATAGTTACAGCTGGCTTCTATGAGGTAAATTCATGGATGATAGTCAAAAGAGGCTTTTATTCCTCCTTTTGGGTTTATCCATGGAAAATCATTAATAATTGTCAAGGTTAAAGGAGTCAGAGTTTCTCATCATATCTTTGTCACATCAAAATAGCAGCCTACCTGCTATTTTCTCATTATTTTTGATATTTTAACTTGGTAACCAGGTTCCAAAAAGGTTTTAATAGAATAATTGGGCCATGATAATCCATATATACAAGCTTTAGAGCTTTCCACACTTCAGAGGCCTCAGAATTGGGTACCCTTGCTCTCTTTGATGTCTTTTGTCCTCCTTAGCTATTTTCATGTCAAAAATAGTAATTTGGCATTCAAGACTGATATCCACAATGGGTGTATCAAAATGGTATGTAATAATAAAGTTAATAATTTTAATTTCAAAAAAATGCATAACACTATTCTTATTGTATAGATGTAATAGTTGATTTCTCAAATTCCCATTATTTTGGTGTGAAATTTAGAAAAGCAAAAATTTTAACAATTCTTTTATGTAGTATCTATGATGTGTTAGCAAATTATTTTACATATTACCACCTCATGGAGTCAATTTAAGCTTCTTAACTCTATGAAGTTACCCTGGGTGAATTTCTGTGTATAATCCAAATTTGGCCTTAAATACATGGATTTACTTCCAAATAAAAGCATTATTCATCTTTTCTTAGATGAAAAATGATGAATTTTTGATATAAGAATAACTTCTTAGTTATTCAAAGTTCAAAGGTTATTTTTATATTAAATGTGGCCTATTTGAATATTCAAAATATACCTCAAGGCTCACCCCATACGTGCAAGACCTGTGGCTTGTATCACATAAATGTACATTTGTCATTATATAATTTATTTCTTCATTTTAAGAGAAAATAAGAATAAATCCTACAGGGTGATTCACAGAGTTTTTAATATCTATCCTACTGGCTACTAGAGCCAAAAATTATTGAATAGAATTGATTAATCACAGAATCTCATTTTTAATGGTATTAAACTGCAGGGAAAAGATATTTAAATTCATCTCATATAATTAATGAGGCTTAATGAATGTTTCATTTACCCCTTTCTTTCATCATTGATCATTTGCTTCAGATAAAGACTTCACTTTGGCTACAATAATGAGATGGGAGCTAAAGAACATGGTAGATTTGGATCTCATTTCAGAAACCGATTATAAGGTTAGAGAGATTAAAGAAATTTTCAATAATAACAGATATAGCTCAATTGTTTAATATCTAAATTGAGAAAAAAAAACTCCTTTTTTTAAATTATACTTGATAAAACTTATAACAGGAATGATCAAGAGATTTGAAGCATATTGAAGTAAAATATATATTTTGAGTGATATTCCGAGTCAAACTCTTTCTTTCTCAAAGCTTTTGGAGTTTATATTAATTTTTAAGTTGTAATTTATTAAAAATACTAGAACTAATTCCAGAAAAATATGAAAGGTAGGATTCAAGTTGGAAAAACCAGAATTGATAACCATTTTTCTCAGTAAATTTCCTGAATAACTAAATTGATTTTTTTAAGGAATATAAAATGGCTTCCACAATGGAAAATTTGTTTTATTTTTACAAAACAAGACAGATATCACATTCAAGTAATATAGAATTGATATAGTCATCAAGGAACTAATGCATTTTACAGGAAAGAAAGACACTGAATTGTAGAATCAAAAGAAACACTGAATTTTACATCCAAAGAAAAAAGTGGTGTTGAAATTATTGAAAAAAGATATTATTACAGAAGAGTACAGTTGTAAAAACTATCCTGAAAAGAAGCTGACCAATCTTATCATTCAAAAAAGCTCTAGTTTTAATCATCTCAATGGTGAGGAGGAATTTTTCAGAATCACCTTGTTAAACAATACTTTTCAATTTCAAAATTTCATTTTTAATTATTTTTTCTTTTCATTTTTATTATTTTTATTTTTTTATTAAACATAAATTCATCAATTTTTTTATTTTGTGAGAATTCACCGTATTCTGTAGTACTTGAAGAGACAGAAATTTGTTTTCACTTGAATGTGTTAGATAAATCTATATTTTAAATAAGAGTTCAAATTATCATCCTTTTCATTATCACTAATCAATACATAATAGATATTTAACTTCAAAGAGAATGGAATAAGCTACTAAACTTATAAAAGCTCTCATATATAGTGAAGATAAATGTAAAAATCCCTTTCTTATGCTTTTTTAAAATACTTTCTTCTGGGTTGAGTTTTCCAGGAATGTGTTTTATGGAAGTAAAGAAATTACCTGCATAGACTGGACTTCAAAATGTTTAATTCTTAGAATTTTAGCATGTTTTCAAGTATTTTTTTTTGACTTGTTTGGAAAACCTTAGCACATTATATTATGCCAATGATTACCACATTTTTCCAAAAAAAATAAACTATTACTTTAATCTTCTTTCTTTGTTGTGTTCACTTTGTAATATAAAAAAAACAAATATTAATAGTGTGAATTAAGAATCAACTTCTCAAGAGAAGGAAATTCCACAGGAGGATGTTTAAACCCATGGAATGTCTGTACAATTAGGAAAGAATTTTATTGAAAGTAAATGATATAAAATACTAAAAAATACAAACAAGAATCTGAATCAGAAATAATATATTACATCAATATCATTTATTTTAGTACAAAATATTAATTTTCACATAACAATTTCTTGTTGGTAATTACAATGATCATTTAAATATCTTAGTTATTGCATATTGATATAATTTATTATTATTATTATTTATTAACAATAATATCTCATTGTATTTATTATTATTTTATATGATAAATGATATCTTTTATGATTAATATTTCTCTAAAACAATTTTATTATTATTATTATTTCTAAAGATATGGACAGTCATAGTACAATTATATAAAAAAAGTGTATTTTTGTATATTGTTCCATAGGCACACCTTACATATTATATATACTCCACAGATCTAATGTTCATAAATACTTTAATGTTTTTTTCATGGCTAGCATAAGTTATTCCATAGGAAAGAGCAGGCTATATCTAAAAGATCTAACTTATTCCCTCTTCCAAAAAAGATATGCTTTTAACCTATTTGAAAGCAGTTGAAAATAGCTCTAAAATGACATTGTGAAAGGGTATATGGATACTGTACATTGGTTGTAAGAGCATTTCTTTAACACAAGAAATCTCCCCCCCCTGGGGTAAGGTTTTGTCTTTTCCCAAGCAAAAGTGACCATTTTAGCTTCAAATTTCCATTAGAGTCCTTATCAAAAATTTTCAACCTGTCTTTTGATTGCTTCATTATTTGGCATAAGAGTTTCAAATGGCTTATTTCCCTTTCATCCTTGATATTTTTTGCTGATTGTAATTTCTCAGCCCAGACTTAAATGCTATCAATTTTTTTGCAAGCAAACTTTTCCCTGGCTTAAACATGACATGGAATAATTAGAGAATTCACACCACCAAATGAAAGTCAGTCCCTGAAAAATTCTGAATACTAATACAATTTGAGTTATTTACCCATACATCGAAATTCTGCCATATTGTTAGCAATTTGCTTTATAGAGGTGTTTGGCAGATTTCTAGGTATATATACAAATTTGTCTTCTATGTATCACTGGATTGAATGCTTAACTACTAAAGCCAAGAACAGTTCTAAATTCAGCTTCATTCATAAAAATCCTGGTTGTGCTTGAATTTTATCTTTTTTTTACTTCAAAGGCATAATTGTTGACATTTTGGCACCTCCCTATGCTTGTATATGTTTTCAAGTCTCCCAAACAGACACTTGTTGTTGTACTAATGTCCTCAGGTTGTGCAATATTGCTTAGGGCCGCTCTCTCCTTTCAGTCAACTTGGCCCTTTTGGGTACTTAAATAACATCTCACTTCCTTCCTCTCAAACTATTTTCTTCGTCTTACTTCTTTCTCTCTACTACCTTGTCTCTTCCTTCTATTTTCTTTTTAAGCTCACATCCATACTCAGGTAAAGTCTCTGAACTACTCAAGCCGTATTACAGTTCTAAAACTTACCCACGACTTCAAATAGTCCTGTTATTTTCTTCTTTGTTCTTTCTCTATTTTCTCAAAACTGTCGATTAAAACCTTGTAATCCACCTCTAAGGTACAAACCACTCATCTTTTTGTTTCCTTTTTAAAACTTCTTACTAATTGTAATCCACCTCTAAGTTTTTGTGTTCTAACAGTTAGATCTTCCTCATTTCCCACTTGCTGACATAGCGAACGGCAGCAAAATCAATACCAATTTGCTTAGTGAGTAATGGTGAGGTGATATCGATTTTATTACGGAAAACCCATCAAAATCGTACAATTTTGCGTTAGACATAATCTTATGTTTTCCTTTTGTGTGCTATACCAAACAAGGTTCAGGGCTATAGCAGGGTTAGAGACAGATAGAGATACCAACCACTCAAACCCATTTTTTCAAACAGCTAATCGTCTCTTGGTGTTTCTGTATTATGATGGTTTGATCCCATGAGGCATAAATTGATATCAAGGTAATAGGCAAGGCAGTCCAATATCAAATGCCTTAGCATTCGGTGCAAGGCTTAAATAAAAGTTGATTCAAGCAACGCTGAGTTGTGCATATGTCACCAATCAGTTGAGCGCTGCTGATGCTTCATGAGCAGATAAAACTAAACAGCAATATCTCAGCACTTCCCAAAAGCATAGACTTGTCAATTTTTGCAAGTGCTTACTTAGACGAGTTTTGCAATGTCAGGATAAACATCGAAGCGTCGTTGAGTAGTTATGGGTAGGCCAGCTCGGGCCTTCACGATTTCCTTCATATCGATGGTGCCGACCACAATGCATTCATTTTCGTCCGTGGTGGACACCACTCGAGCCCTAAAACAACACAATTTCAGATTAATATACTCGATGACGAAAAGGGAGAAAAGAATTTGTTTAAGATTTGCATTGGATCCACAATAGTTGAATGTCCCCAAGCATGATATCCACTGGACAGATCACGAGCAGGTGAACATGTTGCTACGTAGATTTGATTGTCGATAGCACTAAAAGCATACAAAAGGATAATCCAAAGGTTTAAGCATGTCGTCAATAATTGGAAGAATGAGCAAACTGTCATACCGGGCTCTTTGAAGCAGCTCCCAATGTAAAGGGCCAGTCGTAAGATTAAAAGCACCAGGGTAAATCATTGCGACGCATCCTGTTTATCCACCAAAAACAAGTAATATGTTTGGCTCAAGGCTTCTAAGAGTTTATTTTTTACAAACCAGCGGACCTTTTCGAGCAGCGATCATGGCCATTTCAGGAAATCTCATGTCATAACATATGGCCAAACCAACTTTTCCGAATGCTGGAGGTAAAACAAGGGTTGGTGACATTCCGTACGAGGATGGTCATGACTACGAGATGAGAATAAAAATAGCGAGCCACTTACGAGTTTCAATAATTGTCACAGGGGCATTGCCTGCAGAAAGCGTTTCACTTTCTTTAAACGTAATTTGATTGGGGATGTCTATATCGAACAAATGCAGCTTCCGGTGCAAAGCGACAAGTTGTCCGTCCGGGCTGAAGACGGGGGCTGAATTGTAGAGAACCTTTGCGTCGCTGGGGCTTCTCTCGGGTATGGAACCTGCAGAAGCACGCAAGTTGCCGCTCGAGCGTCAGACACCAAACTCGCAACACCCAGGGAAGTTAGACGGGCTACGACTGACCTCCAAACAGCCACACTTTTGCTTCCTGTGCTGCTCGACTTAGCATCTTGACACTTGGGCTGGAGCACAATTCCACGTCCCAGCTCCCATCTTGGGCTTCGTGCCATCCAATGACTTCTGCGTATTTTTCAAAATGTGCCGAACCATACGGACTATTAAAAACCTCAGGCAAAACCACCACATCGACTGCCTTGTCAAGTTTGGTGTTTGCGGCTGCTTCGGCTATTTTTTGACGCGCATGCGCCAGGTTGGCATCCTTATCGGCAGAAATGGATCCAAGTTGAATCAGGGCAATATTGAAGGAGCGTCCGATCACATTATGCGATGGGCCGGGCAAGTTAGCCTGAATCCGAACTGACATGGCGCGAGAAGCAAAAGCAAGCTGCTGGCGTCTAGGAGGAAACGGCAATCTTGTTGCGAGTGCTCTTCGAAAGTGTGTTTGCGATCCGGTGGTAAAACGGAGCCAACGGAAAGTGGGTCCTAGCGATCCAATCCTCACTCCCGTCAGCGCCATGACAATCGGCATAATTTCCGGCCACGTTCGGCGACTGCTCTTCCGATTCGGGTGAGCAGTGCGCGCAGCTGGGGCGGCGCCGAAGGCTGCTTGCTGTGCTGCCCACGCAGCACTGCACCTGCCTGGCACCCCTGTGCCCGTTCTTGCGACCTCCGCAAAAGGTCAGAATGGTACAAAGTGAGCGGGAGAGCCAGGCAAAAAGGTTTTCCGAGTACGGGAATCGAACCCGTCTCTACCGCGCGCGCCCGGATGAGAGGCGGTTATACTAGCCGATATACTAACTCGGAAAAATCGCTGTCGGGTACCCGAAGACCACTCTTACTCAATTTGAAGGCTGAGGATTATCACAGGTTGGTATAATGGATGATTGCCTTTGCAAGATACCTTTTCCGCAATTGACACCATAATAAAGACTCGTCAGTCTTTTCTTGCTATATGGCCCTGGTGAACAGAATTGGTACTTTGAACTCAAATTAAATCAAGAATTTTTACAATAATGAGTAAAAGTTTGATTACAGTACTTGCATTCAGAAATATCCTTGCACGACATTATTTTGAAAGGTTATAATGACTTGGTTTTAGTGAACTAAAAACGGACTTAGTCTAGCTTTTGTTTGATTCAGCATATATATTTTCACTCAACCATAGACAAGATACTGTTCTTCAAGTTCATAAAAAAAGGTTTGTGGGAAAGCTAAATCTAATTGTCTAAAAGGGGATGAAATGAATGAAGCTTCCTATTGTTAGTAAGCTTTTGAAAGCCAAATTTTGGGATAAACTTTTGGATAAAATTAAATTATTTCAGCTTTTGAATATTAGCTAAATATTCTCAATAATATTGGATGTTATTACCAAATTTATAATTTACAAAACTTTAAACATGGAATTAGGTAGAGTATCAGTTTATCTTCCATTAAGCATAAAAAATAAATTCATCGTCTTAATAAATTATCGATTTTGAGATTAATTTATGAGTAATATTTCTGGTAAAAATATTGCAAAAACAAACGAGAATGTTCAATATCAAATGAGATTGATAACAGCTCAGGTATAATGTGATATTTTCCAGGAAATGTGCTGTATTATTTCCTAGTAGTCTGGATTACATGAAGAATTTTCAAACCTGGATTTTGTTGGTACTAATAGTCCATATTCTGGTGTTCTATTCTTCAAGAACTAGGAAATTTATTTTTTCAATTTTATATTCCAATATAAAAAGAAATATTGATTTCATTGATTTTTTTGTTCTCTAGAAAAAAGCTATTTTTTCACTATGATTTTCTATTCTGTATTCCTGTCTTGGTTTAATTACTACCCTCATGAAATTCAGAGAACTTACATTATAATATCTTAAGTTTACTTCTGGGAGACTATTGATATATTGAATTTCCAGAAGACTCTCTTAATCTCATATTTTATGATTACTGGATGAAAATTAAACATTAAAAATGAAATGAATCATGAGTGTTATGAATAAATATTTGGTAAAAAATTCATAATATAAGAATTATAACCTTAAGATAATTAGAGCTTAATCATAAGGAGATACCCCAAAAAATAGGAACCATAAAATAGAAACGTACAAAGGGTTTTTTCCTATGTAACTCATAAAAAAAGGAGAAAAATTTAGCTTTGGTTAATTTCAAAAAAATTGGTTAAGATTTAAGGTTTATTTTAGAATTCAATAGTAGGGTTGGAATACAGTCGATGAGATGTGAATGATATTATTAATTACTTATCAAAATTTCTTTTTTAGGTATTAATATTGATATTTATAATAAATATCTAAGATATTTGTTCTTCTTTAGCATATCCACAATTATCTTTATTAAAAAAAATTAAAATAGTGTTGATAATTCATTACCTATATGGCACACAAGAGTCTTCTTTTTTTGAAAAAACTTTTTTTTAAGTTTTGGTGAAAACTCTCATATTTTTATGTAAGCCTGAGTTAGGAATCTCATTAAAACAAGATTTAATTTGAGAATATTAGGTCAGTATCAATGATATTCAATCTAACTTATATCAAAAAATCCTAATTGGTAATAGAAAATTAATAATATGTAAATTGATTTCTGAGAAATTGAATATAAAATTTAATTGATATGCCCGAATTGTGCTAATTTGAGCTTATGGGAAAATATTTATCTTCTTAGAAATGAAAAAATGGATTTTAATTTAAAATATTCATGGTTAATTTGAGCTCAAGTTATTTATATATTTTGATCTTAAAGTCACCCTAACTATCTAAAAAAATAATCTTAATGATCTATGTGAGCCTTTGAGATATGACCAAATATCCAAGAAAAGGTTAAAAAAATATAATAAAACTTATTTTAATAATAATAATTAAAAAAAAATTCTTAAAAACCATTAAATTAAGTAGAAATTCCATAAAAAGGCAGAAATTCTTGATTATCTTAGAAAACAATGGATGAAAATCGAATGATTTACACCTATAAATATTTCATTTCATATCTTTAAACCCAATACTTACTGGAATACCTGAATAGATGCACTTTCAGGATCAGTGCATATATTGATGGTTTTCAGCTCATATATTTTAAAATACTCAGAATGAAGATATGAGAAAGAATTGAAGTTACCAAAAAATAACTTTTAAAATAAATTCATAAAATTTATATGTCAAGTTAGAAATAAGCTTATTAATAATAAAGAGAAACTTACTGAAATAGCAATCCCAGTTGACCACTTAAAACTAAAAGTATGCCAAACTTAAAATAAAGTCTCTATTCAGATTTTAATACTTCATAAGTCAATAATGGGATAATCTTTATCATTATATTAATTTTATAATCCTATTAAATTATGGTTCAAAGTCTAAAATAGCAAATTTTGATAGAAAAGATTAAATAAAAGAAAAATAATCAAAAGTGGAGTTTTGATGACATAATAAAATACTCTTGGAACCTTGGTAAGAAAATGAAAAGATATTAGAACTAACTATGTGAATTTTATTTGTGTGAAAAACCTAAAAGTTATTAATGATTGAAGTTAACAATAAAAAAAAATCATTTTTGATCTTTAGCTGTAATATTGATATAAGATTAACAGTTTAAGAAGAGCTGAAACTGGTGAATTTTGATATTTTATTATTAAAGCTACCTTAATATATTCATTTAAATAGATTTACATGCTTATGATTCTAGAAAATCAGATTTATAGTAACAACTCTAAAATATGGAATAATAGTGAACTAAGAAGGTTTAATAATGTTGTAATCATCACTAAACCTTAGAATATTGATCAATTAAAGTTGATAGAATCAGTAAAATTCTTCTAGGATGTATCTGTTTACTAGAAGGAATGATATTTGCTATATAAAGACCCCTTCTTTCTCTGTTTCTCCCTCAGGTGAATCAAATTCAATAAATCACTAAATAAAAAGCTAATCCACTCCATTCTTCTAAATATAACTATTATATTGTAAAAGAAAAAATTCTTAAATTGTAGTGATTACTTGAATTTATTTTATATATAAATATTCCTTTATTATTTGTTAAATTCTGTTAAATTTTCTAAATCCACATAAAAATAGTAAAATATGTATTTCTCTCTATTTTTTATTGTAACTACATTCTGAAACTGTTTTATTTACTTATTTAGATGTAAAATAATCCAAAATTATTATATTAAGAATTAAAAGGAAGATATTTTTATCTTATTATAATATCTCTCTATAATACCATTTTTTATAAATATAAATAGTATTTATATTGAATTGTAACTTTAATATTGATAATATTCAATTTGTAAATTGCTATTCATTATTAAATAACCATTTCTTACCCCTTCTCTATTTATTGGTAACAATAATAAATTGCCATAATTTATTAATTATCAACTTATTATACCATTTCTATAATATAAATTATATAATATTCTTTATGAAATAATTATAATAGTATATCAGTATTATAATTATTTTAAATATTATTATTCATGATAATTAGGAAATTAAGAGTAAAATGAGCTAAATATGAGTGATTTTTTCTTATTGTTTCATAGTCAAACCTTACAATTTTGATTCAAATATGGGGCTAGTTTGTGAAACTTATTATTATGAGAAACTAATATATAATAGAAATAATGGGTTATAAAAATAATAATGAAAACAAATTCCATACTATGAATAAGAAATTTTTCTAATTTCATTTTTTTGGGTTCATGGGATATTCACCATATCTTTTTAACATCTATGGGTAAGTGATCAAATCAAGAATTATTTTTACTTTATCTAAATATATGAGAGCTATCAATAATTATGCATAATTTATAGATATATAAACATAGGTTATAATAAGATCAATCATATAATAAAATCTTGATAATACAATAATTAAGCTAAATTCACATAATAATTATATTCTTGTAGCTATTATACAGGGTCTATGATCTAAACAATTGGAAATTTTACCATGTTCTTTAAATATTTTTCTTTGTTTTAGAAATGAAATTTTTATTAGCTATCCATATTAAATGGAAGAAATATCTTCTTTCAAGCTATTATGGGTAGGTTATTGTAAGGTTTGTCTACGAAACTCTTGATAATAGTAGCAAAATCAAGAGTACTATGACTGTCCTCAGTAGAAATATATAATATAATGAAATATTACAACCATAAATTTAAATATAATTATTAAAAATAATCATATAAAAAAAAGAATTTAATTATTATTATAAAAATATAATAATAAAAAATAATAATAATTATAATAAATTATAATTATTCTATTATTTTTATAGTCACTGACAGTTATAACAATAAGAAGTGTAAAGCTCTTAATGAGACAATTACATGTGGAAAATAAGAATATTAACGACTTATAAATAATATGAATATTATTTATAAAAGAATTGAACACACACTGTGCAGAAATAATTCTTAAAGAATAAAAATTCTATATAAAAAACTAATACTAGATAAAAAAGATATAGAACTTTAGAGAAAACTTACTTATAATATTTATTTAATACAACAAGTCAAACAACAACAGTTATTATATTAAATAATAATTATAAGTTAAAAACACGCCAAAAATAAATAATTTAAAAGATAAAACAGCTTTTTATAATAAAAATTATGATTAAAGAGTTTTCAAGAGGAATTTGTGGATTTTAAAAGATATTTAAGATGATAATTTTATAATATAAAATATATTATTTGATGATTATTACAATAATATGGATTATATGATTTCAATTCTTTAATTTACAATTAATAAAGAATAAAATAACTTAAGAATTACTTTAATAATAATATTTTATAAATAATTAAACTTGACCTGTTTAAATTTCTGATATGATTGGATTGATGATGAATGATGGACAAAAACAGTGATGAAAAGACTCTTTTTATGTCTTCAGAGCAGCTCTCATGATTCATAATGAATATAGAGGGCGTGCTAAGGTCAAAACTGAAAATCCATGCTTAAAAACAAAGTTCTTAGCTTAAGGCAACTTGTTTTTAATTCCAATTTAAATTTACCAGTGTTATTCTTAACTCCAAGTAACTTTAATCCTCATTTAGATTAGTTAGTTTAAGTTTTAATATAAAATAAGTTCATTTATATTAAATTTAATCACATGAAAAACTTAAAAATAGAGTTTCAAGCAGAAATCTCCTAAACTCAATTTTTAATTAATTTTTAAAGAAATCATAATTTTCTTTGAGTTTAATTAAAAGAGTAAATTTCCAGGCTAATTACCCAGGAAATTTATTTATAAAAGATACTTAAAATTGAATTTATATGTAGATAATATTAAATCTTAAGCTGTGTGAGATTTTCAAGCAAATCCATTGAGATTTGGATTTTTAATGAATTTTTGAAGTTATTGCTATTTTTACACGTAAAATAGCAATACACACCAAACCTTAACTTTTGATATGGTTTTAATGCTTGTAACCTTAAAGTTTTAAGCTTATTTAAGGTTTTTAAGCTTGATTAAGCTTTGAAAGTTCTTAAAACCTTGATTTCAAGCCTGCATATTGGGATTTACCCTTTGGCAGCTTGAAATTCCTGTCCAAATCGGGATAAAACCAGTTTAAACCTTAAGGTTGGATCAAAGTCTAATCTTAAAGTTTAAATAAGTTTGAAAATACTCCAATACAGGTGGAAAACCTCAATTGAATCATTGCAGATCCAAAAAGTTGGGTACCCCAGCTCTATTTGGTCTTTTTCCTTTGTCCCACCATTTTGCGTGGATTTTGCCCTTTTATTTATTTAAAGCCATACTATGGCCTTAAACCCTTTTAAATTAACCTCACGCAGGATTTACATTCTGTATGGCAAATCCTTAGCCAATTCAGTAAATATACACAACACCTTAATTTTAACTAAAATTTTGGTAAGTTTGCATTAAACTTATGCAACTTTAAATTTAAGCTTATTTAAGCTTAAATTCAACAATTTTAAAAAAATGTTAAAAAAGTTACATTAGTACTGTGAGATTCTTAAATCTTCTAATAACACAAGAAATAAGTGTTTTTGGGTATAACACCTTATGGATGTACCCTAGGTCATTTTTGGTGTAGAATCCAAAAATGACATAATATTTATAACTTTGTTTATCAAAAAAAAACTTATACTTATTTTTTGTTATTTTTTATTTTAATTTCAACTAAAAAGTCTGTTTAAGACAAAATTAACTGTTTATAAAATCATTTGTGGCCTTATGGGTATGTTATACATACCTCACAGGCTCACAGTTATATTATGAAATTCCTCTCCTTGAAGATCAATAATATATATATTTAAATATAACATCAGATAAATAATCTACTCAGAAGAAATACCATACCACTAAGGTAATACTAAATTAAACATACAGACTCAAGAATACTACATATTACAGGGGTAATTCTAAGATGACTGGATTTTAGTATAAAATTCTCTTAATAAAAAAGAAAATTGATGATAGATTGTAAGAAAAAGGCAAAAAAAGTGAGATACAACAATTTAAATGGAAATGAGCTAACCAAAGAAGTTCAATATGAAAGAACTTTCAAAATTTGACATGAATCAAATAGCTTATATAAACTAATAATTAATATCTTGAGGAAATCTAAAACATTTCAAGTGAGAAAAATTAGTATGCTTATTTTCATCATAAATTAATGAATTGAGACATTGTAGCCTCTTCTAAGGGAAAATAAAAAAAACTTTGTGATAAAAGGGAAGGATTTATCATAAAATATAAAGTAAAAGAATGAAATTTTCTGCTTTTAGAATTAAAGTAGCTTTTATCTATAAGGAAAACTTTTTTCATTTTTCTTGTGATTATATTATCTAAAAATATTCTTGTTATTTTTTTGAAGGAGTTTCAGCTGATTTGGGTTTTTAATTTACAATTAATTGTACAGAATTATATTTTCTTTCTGCTCTTATTTGTCTCTATGAGAATATAAGTGTTTAATGATATATTATTGAAAGTGTAAGTGGTTTGTGGCTTCTAACTCCCCCAAAGATCAATTGTGGCTCTTTCTTTCTTAATATCATTATTCTTTGATTAAAGGGATCTTTTCCTTTCTTTATTTTATGGTTCTGTTGTTTCTGATCTTTCATTAAATTTCTTGTGATTTCTAACTTTTACCTTTAAAATTCTCTAGCTAGTTGTTTTTGACATACTGAGCTTTGATATGAAAGTCTCTGGATCTTTGAAAAGAGAAAAGAGTTTCATTGTATTTCAAATGTTTTCTTTTCATATATTCACTAAAATAACAATATATCTTCAGTGTATGTTTAAGTCAAAAAAGAAAATGATAATTTATTGGAGATAATGGGGTTAACTGAGAAATATTGTTAGGCTAATAAATTGAGGAAGCTAGTAGTAAATTTTTGTTTTGCTTTGATGATTCATTCAAGGCTTGTGTGACCTCATGAGTGGATTTAAAGGTTATTTAAACCAAGAAATTTTGTCCATATAGGCTTAAATTTATTCTATGATCCCTTTTATAAGCTCGAATTCTAATTTTTATGCGTTGTTTCAGCCACTTTATCTCACTAATTTCAAATTTTGATCAATAATTAGAAATTTAAAAGTGTGTTTTATTTTATTTTATTGTAATTTATGTAGGTATTTATGAATTTGATGTGGCTAAAATTCTATTTATAAATAGTCTTTCTTTCAGTTTTTGTCGTCAGAGATTTTACCTTTGGTATGTGATATTCTCCATAATCTTATCCGAAAGTAATATTGGGTTTACCAATTACTTTCTGATAGATCCCTTTTCCTCAGGTCTAATAGAATGAATTCTTTTCCTCAGGCTAATGATCTTCTTTGTGAATTCATTTTTTTATTATAAGGTATTTTTATACTCTGCAAAAACACCTGTCATTAATATCTATTTTTTAGTTTCATAGAGGAACTTTATTAATGAGTACCTTGTGTATCTTCTTTCAGATTTAAAAACTCTCTATTTGTTGATAAGGTCCTGTTTAAGTTAAGAACAGATTTCCTCTTAATAACCTGCCATGAACTCAATGAAACCACTAATATTTTAATGTGATTTCCAAATCTCTAATTGAATTGAAAGAGATTTTTCAGATGATCCTTAAAATTTAGAAACATTCTCTATGTTCTTGTTAAGCCTTTCCACTCCGTGTCCATATAAATTTCAGCTGTAATCCTCATCTTTACTCTTGAATACATCTTTACATTATTTTTTTTGCTTAATGTTTTTAATGTATTTACTCAATAAAGATTCTATCATTCATTATATTGCGAAATGGTTGTACTATTTGTTCTGTAAGCGATGTGGAGGTTATATAGACCTTCTTTGTGACTTGTGATATTTGAAGTCTAAATTGCCCTAGAGATTCTATTATTTCTAATTTTTAAATACTAACTGGTGTTTAAGCCTACTGTTTTTTTGCTTACTCTTATAAACACTCTAATATTTCCTTCTGAATCTATAAAATAGCTTTATAAATCAATTGTTGTCTTAAATTACCTTATATCCCTTTCAAGGCTTCTTAATGAAGTTGCTCTTTTCCTTTTTAAATATATATTGTGGTAAATTTTTCTCCCTGGTAGTTTAGTATTTTGATTTCTTTGGATGAATAATTATTACTTTTTAAATCCTTGAATAAAATTGGAGAAAATGCCCTTTAATTATTCCTTCTAATTCTTCTCTGTTCTTAGTTCTGCGATGAGTATACTGAGATATCTATGTGTTCAAAATTATGGTGCTCTTTTTTAAAATAGATGGTAAGATTTATATTACTGAGCTGAGGAGATTGATAGTTATGATCCTAATTATGGCTTGGTATTTTGTATAGTTTTATGTAAGGTTTTCAAGTCCTCCTTAATTATTTCTTGATATTGATAATTAACAAATAGAAAACCTGATTTTAATTTATTCTTTATTTATGATTGAATTATTATTTCATATTGAAGTCAGAAAATATACTTTTTTGACACCACATATGGGACTAAGATATTCATAAGACTTGGTAAGGCAGTTATTGAGGGGAATATAAATTGTAACAAGGTTTAAATGGATGAATATAAATTTAAAAACTTTTCCTAGTAATATTTTTCTTTCCTCTTTGAGTATACGAAAAAAACTCCCCCTATTTACCAGAATAAAAGTGGCTACACCTGAAAGCAGGTGTTTAATTTTGAAGTCAGCTCAGGAACAGCCTAAATTAAGCTTGGGCCCTTAGTAGGTTGGAGCTATAATCTAGGAGGTTTTCAATATTGCAAGTTACTCTAAGACAGTGCTATATTTCAGAATTCATAAGTTGAATTTTCTCTATTATAAATTGTATAGAATACATATGTATTATATGATATTTAGTATCTTCAGAGCTTGGAATAAGTTCATAGCTCTTTCATTTACTTTTTTCCTTCTTCATGAGACTTTAACAACTATCATCTAAATTTAAACAATTAAATTTATCTTTTGAAGGTCTCAATAAAGAAATTACAGCTTTCAAAATGGATAATTCCTTGATTTTTCTTTTTTAGATATATATTATTACGATACAATAGCATTACTTCTTATCTTTGCTTTATAAGATGACTGAAAAGAGAAAAAAATGTTTAATGAAGGCTTTACTTGAAAAACTTAATGACTCTGTTTTTCTTGTTTTTTAGATATAGTGAAAATTCTTCCAAATTAATAGAAAAGATATTTTTAGAGTATTTTTGAAAAATATATAGAACATGTATGTTTTTTCTTCTTTATTGAATCAAATTCTTTTAGTTAAGTATCATTATGATTCTTTTGTGATTTTCAAATTTCTTTCCTAATTGCCTGTATTTAACATAAATTTTTTTGAGTTATTAAGACTAATATTCCTCCCTTTTCCAAAAGAGCGCTCTTGAATTTTTTTGAATGTTTTTAGCTTATTGAATTATTTCTTTGAATTTATTAAAACTCTGTCTTAGTAATATTTCTATTTGAAGGGGATGTATCAAGCTAATTTTATTTTTAGGAAGCTTTTTATTTCAAAGTCAATGAAAAAATTAAAAAAAAGGAAAGAAAAATCCAAAAAAAATAATAATATAAAAAACCACAATAATCTCAATAACAATAGATAATATGATTAAGAAAATGACAGAAAAAAAATTTTATGAATAGAAATATGATATTTGTTTCTAATTATTTCCTTATGAAAACTATAAAAAGCTTTGTTATAATTATGAAATGATACAGCTCAGCTCTCATGAATCTTTCTATTATTAATTTTGTGATAATATTATTCTTTTTTTTGATAATTTTATTCTTTTTTTTATATTTTTAAATCCATTTTCTGTGGGTTTTTTGTTCTCTCTTTTCTTTCTCATCAATAAATTTAGACAAAATTGTAATCGTAAATTAAACTCCTTTTAAGCACTAATGAGAAATGAATCACTTCAATATACTAAAAATCATTCCACCTAGAGATTTCAAACTTTTGTTTGATTCCAAAGAATGAAACCCAAGTCACTCAGTGTTTGAGATATTTACGCACATATTAATCATACAATTGAGTCATAAATATTTACAAAGTCTAATTTAACCATAATGTTTGTCACAGAAAGTCAATATTAGGGGTAAAAAGGGATTTGTTGATCAAAAGGTTGATAGAAAAACTTCTATTATTTACAAGAGATATTTAAAAAAGTTGATAATATTATAGTTTACACTCGAAAATGATTCCTCATCTAAATACAACATGAATTAAGTGTTAAGTTTTATTTACCCATGGGTTTGGAAACCTATTACAGGAGAGCTTCTGTGAATTCTTCCCACCAAATTATCTCAAGATATTAGTGAATGCCTTTGAAAATATTTAGTGATAAAAGGGAAGCTATTTATAAGTTTATGTGACTATTTCTTGAATCTATTTGAACACGGATTTGAATTTATATTCATATGGCTTCAAGCTTACTTCTAAAAGATTCCAGATTTTTCATTTACTCTCATTTGAAAGAATATTGATTGAAATCAGCTTTTAAGTCCCTTTTTTAACGTAAATATAAGAATTTTCCTTGTATTAGATCTTTAAAATCATTAAATAAGATAAATATATAATTCTATGAACCACACTTTATATACAGACTATGATTATAAGTTGATTAGACTTTTAGATAGCATGACTGAACTGAATCAAAATTAAATCAATAAGCTTATTCGTAGATTTATGAATGAATTTGGTAAGATAACTAAGTTATTCCACATCATTGTCTCTAAGGCTATATAAGATACTAATAAGAAATGATATAGGTATTCCCCATAAATCTGAGAAATTATAAAATCATTTTCTTGATTAATCTTAGGAATTTGAGTTTTTTTGTGTATTATTGCTGAACTCACACGATTGTTTTGAGGTGATAAGCTCTCCCAAGCCATATGATAAAGATATTATATTTAGGCTTTCAGTATTTGAGAAAATATAAATACATCCTCATAATCAAAATATAAAAAAACTTAGAAAAATACAAATAATGTTAAATATACTCTATCAAGTACTGAGGGATAGCTATAAAATTCATAGAATAGAATGTGAGATAAATGGATAGTTTTAATTGAAGAAATTAACTAATATAAATGAGGGATACGCATATCAATTTATGAATTCCTCCTTTCTTTGAATTTTTCAAATACTTGAACTGTCTTCATATTCACTATGGAAATTTAGGTGTTAAAGATTTAAAATACTATTTGTCACAGAATCTCTCCCAAACTTAATGAAATGAAAAATCGCAAAATAAACAAGAGTTTGAGAATATGTTTTTGTTTGTCTCATGCTAAAATAACAAACTACATAGGGAGGATTAATTTAGAAATCTCAATTTTCGAAATTTAAATTTATCAACAGGAATAGGTGCATTGAGATATGTATTGGTTTCATAGAAAAAATCATTCAACATCACAAAGATTAAGCAGCTAGATATTGAATAAAAAAATGAGAAATAGCTATTGAATTATTAAGCCATTATTTCCCTTTCAATATCAGAATGAATTTTAACTTACAGCTGGGGCTTGTATAAAAAACCATCCCCACCTATCATATAAGTGACTGAAATTTTCCTACAGAAGTTCTTGGGTTTTAATATCAGTAATAATTATTTTACATAAGTGATAATTTGATAATCCTTTCCTTATGATAGCATTGTGTAGTCTACCTTGAGAGTTTGGTCTAATCTCAAATGAAAAAGTATAAATTCAATGAGAAGAGAAAAGTAAGACATATAATGTTTTGGTCAATAAAAACCTTTATTAAAGAAACCACATTTATTTCAAGGTATCTTTTTCATATTGTATATATTTTAAAAAGAGCCTTAATTTAAAAAGAGATTTTCTGGCTCATAGAGAAATACTTCCGCACCACAAGGGCCCAAATTTGAATCTTATTCAGATATGGATTCCAATAAGCTGGATGGAGAAAAGCTTCATAGCGAAATTTCAATACTCATTACAAACCCATTAAACAGACCTAAAATGTCAATTTGTTTTCAAGTAACTAATTTTCAGTAAGAAGGAAAATAAAAATGCATTGATAAGGAAAATTGTTCTTTTTACAGGTGTTGTTGAATAATTAAGATTTCGAAGCTCCTGACCAAACACTGATATTTAGGCAATCAAACTGAAGCTCTATGGCTTGAATCTATTCCGAAAATTGTACTTCTGTATTTAAATTCCGTTTCATCACTCACCTGAATCAAGTTTTTCTCTAATTTCAAACTCCAAATGCAACACCTGTTATCAGGTGGGGCCACTGTGCTCTTGGTAATTGTAATCAATAATCAATTTTGATCAAGATGTTATACTTGAAGCTAAAGAAGACTACTTTAAAAATTCATATTAGCCCTAATTAATAGTTAATCACAGTAGCTTTGGTGAAAAATATAATAAATACAATAATTTGGGATACTTGATAGCTTTGATTTTCAATGAATTTTTTTTTTCATAAGAATATGATTCAATTAAATTAATAATGGAGAATATCAGATAAAGTATGAAAATAATTAGTGTTAAATAAATTATTTGAGCTTTCAAAATTGGGTGTTGGTTATTTGATTTTTGAGAGTCATATAAAGGATACATAATAAGATGCATTGATTCTGATTTCAGGTGTTTTATATTGGTGATACGGAATTCGGGGAGAATTCACATCTTTCATGTGAGATAATTATGTAAAAATATTTCACAGAAAATGAACCAGTTATTCCACACTTTTATTTTGTTTTCTATTCTTTACTGAACGAATTCCACAAATCTTTGTCTAAGTATTATAGATTTATTGCACAACTACAGAATACAGGGTGCCTGTAAGAAAAAGTCATTCTAAAAAATGATATATTTTTTCTATCTAATATTTCTTTGAGATATAGCTTAAGGTTCCTTTTCAAATTAATTCCAAGAAGAAACAAAGAAACAACTTCCAAGCTGGTTTCCTTATCAGGAAAAGAAGCTTAAATAATTGTGGATTTATGTCAGAAAATATCGAGAATTAGGAGAAAACAAACAGGAAAGAGATCTTGTATGAAGAGGACTGAGATATTGAGTCTTTGAATGATACATATCAATGTGATCCTGATCAAATTCCTTTTTTGTATGGCTTTTATTTTTACTATATAGTACAAACTACCATTTACTTATTTTTTTTTGAAAAAAAGGCTCAATTTGAATGAATCCACACTAAATTATTCAGCTATAAATAACAGGCCATGTGAAGGTCCTCCAAGTGGATCATATCCATACAATTGGATCAAAATTGAAACATAGTTAGATAAATCTAATAATGAAGAGGCACAGCTTAAGCTAAAAATAGCTAGAGGAGTGGTTCATAATTTACCCAAATGAGCTAGAGAGTGAATTAATTTTAAGAAAGATACTTCCATGAAATATTTATGAAAAAAAATAATATCAAAGAAATCAGAAGATTAAAATTAAAAAAGAATCTCTATTCAAATAACAACCCTCAATTTCCCTTTGCAACCTGTTTTATGGTATTAAATAAATGAAAATGGGTGAATTTGAAATCTTCAAGTTATTAAACTCTCTAAAAAACTTAGGATTGTGCACTTTTAGTTCATGAGAAACAATTAGAAGCTATTTGGAATATTTACTGAGATGTACAGTCTATGTTTTATATTAAAATATTATTCTCACTTCAAGACAAAATAGAATTGTTTAAGGATAAATATTAACATATGGCTTATGATAAAAGAAAGGAGATATTAAAATGAATAAATCACATAATAAAAATCAAATATGAGAGTAAAATTTAGCACTGAGTTAAATGATGTTATTTTTATTCTTGAATTCAATGTTTGATTAATTGGTGTATTTTAGATCTTTTAAAAGTTCATGATGAGGAAACTAATGTTTAAGAGTAAAATTATGTCAAATATGTAGAATGAATTTATAAAAGAGCTCAGGATCATTATTTTAGAATGCTATTGAAAATTATTATCTAGCATTTTCTTCCATGAGTAATAAAAGATAATTATTTTTCTTCTCAACAATAATACTGTGTAGAAAGATGCAGAAATATTTTTCACAAAATAATGTCAATAAAAATCATCTCCATCATCAATATATAATAGCTCATCATGCCTGTAAGAGCTCAAATAATCAATGAATATGCAGTTAAGAACTATGTTATATTTCTGGAGATAAAATTTGGGCATAATGTTAGGAATGGGGCATAAATTTTAGGAAATATCTCCCATTTGGATATATTTCATCCAAAAGTCAATTAACATTCTTGTACTAATTATTTTTCAGTTGCATTTTGTGAGCCTTTGAGATATGACTACAGATCTAAAAAGGTCACCAGAAAAATTATATAATAATTATACTTATAATGATTATATTAAAACTAGTGAGAATACCATAAATAGGTATGAGATCTGAATGAACTCATAATCTAATGAGTAAACATGTGAGATGAATTACACCATTAGATTCTTCATGGTAAAATACACATATGTTACCCTAAAAAAGACACAAAAACTTATTTAAATCAGAAAGAAATGAAACATAATGTAAAATAAGTTGTACCATAGGGCTTTACATAAAAAAACACACATAAAACACTTATATGGAAACTCTCTAAGGTCAATACTTAAGGAATCAAGCTGTATATATGCACTTTTTTTGGTCAATGCATATATTCATGGTCTTTAGATAATATCTCTTGAAATATATAAGATGGAGAGTTAAGCCAGAAATACAGTCACCACTTAATTACTGTAATATCACAGATATGAACTTTATTTTACAAGTTATAAACAAGGTTAAAACTTGTAATGGTTTATTGAACAAAATCACTGGAGCTGTTGGCCACTTTGTTGTGAAAGTGGTCCAAACTTAAAAAAAGTGAACAGTAAGATGCTACTAGCTCATACATGAATAATTATGTAATTTTTATTATAATATTCAAGGTATAACCCCTTGAAATCAAGGTTTGAAGTTTAAAATATTGAATTTTGACAGAAAAGATGAGTTACAAGAAAAATCATAAAAAATAGAGTTTTGATGATGTAATAAAATTCTCTTGGCAGTTTCATAAGAAAATTCCAAGTCAGCTGAATTCACTCTCAGAATAGCTGTAGCGTGTATAACTTCAAAGTTATTAATGATCAAAGTTTAAGCTTAAAACTGATCATTTATGATCACTCACTGTAATCTTATTTTAAGCTTAACAGCTATATAAGTGATAAAGCTGGTGAATACTATTAGATTATGATTAATAATATTAAATTCCACACATTTTAGGCTTCTTCCAAGCCTATGATGTCATCAAACTTAGAGCTATAGTGATAACTCTAAATAATGGCGTAATAATGAGATAAGATGGTTTGATCATGACGTAATTATCACTAAACCTTGAAACACTGATCATTTCCAGTGGATACCATTAGTACACATCTACTAAAAGTCTAATGGACTCTAGAAAGGAGGTATTTACTATAAATAGAGCTCTTTCTACTCTATTTTCCCCTCAGACGCATCAAAACAATTAAACAATTAAATCCAAAGGTAAAATCTTTTATTCTTTATATATAAATCTCTTATATTATCAAAAAACAAACATTATATTTATTATAATAATCATTTTTGACGTGATTACTCCAATTGTTCTCTTGTTTTGTTATAATTCTCTCAAAAATCTCATTTCCACATAAAACCAAGAAAATTTGTAATTTCTTTTATTTTTATTTGTAAATACAATTTAAATAAGCTGTATTTAAATTATTTGGCGTTGATTCATTCAAAATTATTATATTAAGCGTCAAAAGTAGGTTATTTTCTCTTATTATAATAATTTCTCTCTATTATTACTATCAATAATTCTTTAAATTAATATAAATAGAATTTATATTGATATATGACTTTAATATTAGTAATATTATTGTTATCAATTGTTTTTTATTATTAAAAAAATAATTTTCTATGGCTTTATTATTTGTTGGTAACAATAATAAAGTGCTTTCAAATATATTAATTATCATATATTAATATATTTCTTTATTATATTATTTTTTCATAATATATATTATATTATTATATTTATTTAATTATATAATTATCTTTTATGCCACAATTGAGATAATTATTTATTATTATAGTATTCTTTATCTTATTTATTTTATTTGTAAGGACATTCATAGTAAAATAAGTAAAATATTAGTAATTTTTACTTGTTGTTTCATAGTCAAACCTTACATATTTTGACATGGTATCAATAAATATACATTGCTAGTTTTTGAAACATAATCATATCCTAAGAGATATTCCATACTTTCAAGGAGTTTTCAAAAAGTGAGCCTCTATCTGAGGGATTGATTCGATTGAGTGCCTTGGGGGTACAAAGGAGAACATTAAAAGAAACTATGGAAGGTACTGCTTGCAGAATTACTTTCATTTTAAGCTCATAGCATGGAGGCAGAGATTTATATTAAGCTTTCAAATTCTACCAGGCTCAAGGGTTTGATAAAAAGTCTTCAATAATACTTTAAAGCCTTGCTTATTTTATTTCAAGGTTATGAAACTCAGCTCATCAGTTTCTTACAGCCATATCTAATTATGACCGTATATAGAAATGATATCTTTTTCAAAGAATTTGACATAAAAAACTGGTTTAGTTCATTTAAGTCTGATATTTCAATATAATAAAGAATCATTAGCTCATAGGATATCCCACAAATTCCTAATTATATTTTATGGTATGTTAATAATACCAATTTCCTAAAGCAATATTCATCAAGTTATCCAGAATGCAAACAGCAAATTATACCACAAAAGATACAAGTATTTTTCTCCAGATATCATCATTTCAAATGATATATTCAGCAATAGTTAAATGAAGTGATCCTTGCATATGAGATTTCCATTGAAATTTACAATCCTTGTAGGAAATATTTCTTCTAAGCTGATATTTTCCTAGTATTTCTGCACTTGGACCTGTTTTGATGGTCAAGTTATAAGTAAGTTCTCTTTGGGTTATTATTATTTGTAGTTAGGAACTCGAGCTCCTCATTATCATCATTAATTAGTATGCAGTTACTTTCAATTATTTGGTCTTTGAGCTTTGACAAGTTTTCTTGGATTTCTGTGGGTTTTGAGAACCTTTTACTAAATACTGGTAGATGTTTTTTGTCCATGTTTCACCTGCATCAGTAACTTTAGCTTGCTTATTCATCTTAAAAGGACTTAAAGTAGCCTTTATGAAAAGGAGTCTATTGTTCACAGCCACCTATTCAATCATATGACCAGCTATTATGGCTTACGTATTGTTTTTTGATAATTAATTCTGTGAACTGTGGCTTTTCTTTGTATATATTATGTATAATTGCTTCCTAAATTATTGAATTAGGTCTTTTTTTGAGATCAAATGATTAATTTGTATGGTTTAGTCGTAAAATATGCATAAATGGAGCCTGTGCAGTTGTGTGAAGGTTTTTCAGTTTCAGTATTTGATCTGATCTGAGGATTTCTGCAGTGATAATGATGTTGAATTTATTATTATTTGGAAACCAGTGTATTTTTCATTTCAAAAACTAATTCCATGGATTTATAAGTAGCTATGGGAAAGGCTCTATATATTTTTAAAGTGGTTAATTTTCTTGGAATCAAATGCAGTTGAGATAATGTAACTTCATTTGATTCATGCTAGTAGATATAGATATAAATAAGCGTGTGAAGTTGCTTATGTTTTCTCTCCATATAATAAAGTATTTGTGATTGAAATTCAAGAGCTTCCAAGCCAGAAAATTTCTCCTTTGTGGAATAATTAATTTAAGATGAAATTGTGTTCTTGGTAAATTTAGAGTTTTCAACAGAACTAAAATTTGAATATAAATACCCCAAAATGAATCAAACTTTTTTTGAGATATTTTATTCTTTTAACTTCAAAATTTTCATTTAATTATTCTTGATTTTTTTCTAAAATTATTGCTTAAAGATTTCTCTGTAATCTTGCAATCCTAAGATATATCCCTTTACCCTTGATTGATTAATTGAGCTAAGTTCATTAATGATGATCAATTATTATAGTTATCTTATTCCTTTATGATAACATGCTTATGGAAGCCATTACTTCTAATTTCAAATTTCTCAATCATTAATTTTTCTTGTGCTTTGATGAGCTAGGGTAAATATTGAAGAACTTGAAATAACAGAATATATGGAGAGAAAAAAGGGAAATAGATATTTGGAATAAATGTAGGAATTTTCTATGAATATCTTGATAATATTCCTATTAATCTTGAGTACTATGACAAATATAATGGAAATATATAATAATAAGATTATCCTAATCAACTATAAATACATAATGCTAAATTATATATTTGACTTGATATATAATAGTAGCTATACTGTAAGAGTTTTCTATGAATCTCTTGATAATGCTAATATAAATCAAGAAAAATATGATAAGATGAAGCTATTATAGAAGCAAATAAACAAATGAATAATTTCTAAATTCTTTATTTTACTTGTTATACATCACTACTGACTACAAAAGTAAGCAGTAATTTTCTGTGACAATTGATTACAAGAAGATATGATGCTAACACACCTTATTAAAAGAAAATGGAGGTATTTTTATTAGCAATTATTTTTTGAAAGAATAAGAATTATAAATTCTTGAATAAAATAAAAATTGAAGAAATGACTTACTGATTCTCCAAAGAGAACCTCAAAAAATTTGGAAAGTTATTTTTGATGGATTATTTGTGTATTTAAAGAATAAGAGGTGTATAAAAAAATTGATATAAAAATGGCAGTTAAAATAATATTGGTAATGATGATACTACTTTATTTCATGTTCTTCTTGCTTCTCTGAAGAAATGAAAAGATCTACCAATGATATATGACTAAAAATTAATTATTTTATCAAATATTTCATGATTTAACTTAATGATAATGATGAATATCAGAAAAAAAGCAACATTATGTGTCTTTAAAGTCTCAAAACGCTCACAGAGGTGTGCAGCATTGTGAAAAAAAGAAGGTTGAAAGCCTATATACTATATTCATATCAATAATTAAATCACTTTTTGTCATGTAAAATTATTGTAATTACTTTATTTAATAAGGCTAAAAATGCATTTATGGTCAAGAAATAACAATATTTCATGAGTAAATATTTTCTCATTTAGAAATGAACACTGAACTTCAAAATATATAAATGTTTCTGGAAATTTTATCACAGGTTGTATGTTTTGTGAATTTTTAAATATTCAATGTTAAACATGGAATCATCAAATAGCCCTAAGTAAAGCTTCTAATTCATTTTAAAAATTCATAATTATTTTTGGTGATAATATAGCTTAAAAAATTATTCATTAGGCCTGAGGTTATCAGAAATATTCATTCAGAATTTTATTTTGATGTTTTACCTACTACTCTATGGGATTCAGGAAAATAGCATAGTGACAGCTGCTTGCAATGAGGTAATATCATGGATTATGATCCAAGAAAGGCTTTTATTTTTTGAATTTTGGCTTATAAATGGGAAATAGCTAATAAGGTACATGGTTTTAGGAGTAAGAGTTGCTAATCACCTCCTTGTCATGTCAAAATAGCATCTTCTTTGCTATTTTCTCATAATGTTATGGGACTTAGCCTCAGTAACAAAATTCAAAAATGTATTAATTGACTAATTATTCCATTAACAGACATTTATAAAATCTCTGACACCAGATATGCTTCAGAGGCCTCATGAGTTTAGGTACCCTGGCTGTCTTTGAAGTCCTTTGTCCCCCTTGGCTAATTTTATGTCAAAAACTGTAATTCAGGCTCAATGTGTACTATCTGCTATGAACTTAGCAAAGCCTTATGTGAAAATGAATTATTTTCAAGCTCTAAAAACATGAATAACACTCAGACAAGTGCATATTTAAAATAGGAATTTCCATTATCCCTTTATTTTGGCATAAAAATCCAAAAAGCAAAAGATTAAACAAACGGTTTATGTGGTAGTAATGATGAGGTGTTGAATTATGTTCCATATTACCACCTCACAGAGTCAATTCAAGTTTATACAGATTATGAAGCTACCCCAGGGGAAGTATTTTCTTTTCTTTGAGAAAAATAATGAATTTTGAATATGAATATGACTTATGGTTCATGAATATCAGATTTGTTATTTGAGATTATTTGTAGGAGATTTGAGTATGTAAGATATAACTCAAAGCTCATATATACAGAAATAAGAAATTACCATCTACCATTATAGGCTACAAGAAACCTTCATAATAAATGTAAGATGTGTCTATGAAACTGTTGATAATATTATTATTATTCAACAGTACTATGACTGTTCTTATGACTTTTAATAATAAAAAAGTTGTTATAACCACAATTAAATAATTAAAGAATTATTTCTTTTATGTGTCATACACTACTAGTGATTATAACAGTAAGCAGTAATTGTCTACAAGAATCAATTACAAGAAGAATTTAATAATAAAAACTTCTTTTATTAAGATAATATAATTATCTTTTACAATAATAATTATAAAGATAATTCTTGAAGAAAACTATTACTAGAGAAAAACTTTAAGAATTGAGATAAATTACTCACTATTAATCCAATGAACCTTTTTAGAAGATAATAGTAGAGAAATTTGATGTGGAATTGTGGATTTAATGGATCAAGATTGATTTATAACAGTATTACAACAATATATAGTTGATTTCTATGATTTTAGCTCTTTCTTATTGATTTCTGAACAAATAAAACACTTAAGAAATAGTTTTAACTAATACTTAATTGTTTGGTAATAAAGGTATAATATAATAACGTGATGATATGGAAAAAAAAGCAAGAGGAGGCGTCTTTTAAGTCTAAGACAGCTCACAGAGGCATTTCATAGAGCAAACTGAAAAACCAATGAGTGAGAAAACAATAAACCTTTTTGGATTATTGATTGCATCATCTATTGTCATGTAAGATTAACATAATTACTTAATTGAGGCTTTTACGTGACTACCAACACATTTATAGTTAAGAATAAAAAGAGTAACAACTGTAAAGCTTCTTTTATTCCAAAATAATCATTTATTCCTCAAAGTTATCAATGTTATTGGAAATTTCATTGCAGAATGTATTTACTGTAAATTTTTAAGGATTCTGTGTATCACATGGAATCATCAAAAATGGAGTGTAAGTAAAACATTCAATTTTACATATAAAAGTATGATTATTTTTGGTTTTTATATGAATTATACAGTTTTAAATTGGTCCTGAAAGCTTCAGGAAGATTAATCAAGACTTGTATTTTTAATGAATTTTTGAAGTTTTTACCTCATTTCTATGTAGAATTGCAAATAGCAGTATATGGTTGGTTGCTATGAGGTAAATCAATGGATACTAGTCCAAAAAGGGTCTTAATTACTCTTTTGGGGTTTATCCATGGTAATTAATTAAGAATTGACATGGGTACAGGAGTCTAAGCTGTTCTTTACCTCCTTGGCATGTCAAAATAGCAGGTTATTTGCTGTTTTCTTATGTTTTACTGAAGTTGTAACATGGTAACCAAGTTCCCAAAAGGTTTTAGTTTACTAATTAAGCCAAGATCAGCCATGAATCCAAGCTTTGGAGCTGTCCATGCCTCAGAGGCCTCAGAAGCTGGGTACCCTGGCTCTCTTTGATGTCTTTTGTCACCCTTGCCTATTTTTCACATCAAAATAGAAAATTAAGCTTCAAGTGAGATATCCACTATGGGTGTACCAAAAGTCCATGTAATAATACCATAACATTAAGTGCTCAAAACATGCATAACACTATTCTTGGTGTATATGTAACATGGGATTTCTCACATTCCCATTATTTTGGTGTGAAATAGAGAAAAACAAAAATTTTCACGGATCTTTTATGTGGTATTGACGTATTTTCCATATTACCACCTCAAAGAGTTGATTTGAGCTTATTCACTCTATGGAGCTACCCTAGGTGAATCTTTGTGTAGAATCCAAATCTGGCCTTAAATCCATGGATTTACCTACTCAATAAAACATTGTTCATCTTTTCTGAAATCAAAAATGATGAATTTTGAATATATGCATGAGTTATGGGTTATGTATAGTTCAGAATTTATTTTTAAGATAATTGTGGCCTATTTGGGTATGTAAAATATACCTCAAGGCTCATATTCCCTCCCACCAAAAAAATAAAATTGTACTACAATTTTATCAATGGTATAAAGAAGAAAAAGACCCCAAAGGGGGTTAATGTCCACTGTCCAACCTCTTTTCATTACTCAGATCAAGTAATCAAAAGCACATTTATATACATATCAGGCTTGTGGCCTTCTTTCATGTCTAAATCTTAAGAGTTTATCTGAGTCAGGTATTGCTGATTCTGCCAGCCATTCATCCTCATGTACTGGATTTCTATATCTGACAAGATATTCTCTTTGATTTTTACCCCTAAGTCTCCTTTCTTTAATGACTTTCTTTATCTTCTTGTATTCATCCTGTTCCACTGGTGGTACAGTCAAAGGAGTTGGGTTCCTTAAAGGAAACAATTCTTTGTCAGTTGGTTGATAAAGGTTTATCAGGCTGACTGGAAAGGTGGGGTGTTTATTGTCCAATTCACCACTCAATTACACTTGAACTGCATTGGTTCCCTGTAAGGCAACAATAACAAAAGGTCCTACATAAGAATCTTTGAGTTTCTTTGGGCCTTTGATATTATTAAAATTCAAGGTTGAAACTAGAACTAAGTCCCCTTCTTTGAATTCTGGTACTTTGTAAATCTTGTCCCATTTCTGTTTGGAATAGTCAAAAGCGTCATTCATACTTTGTTTTGCATGATATTTCACTTTATCAAGAATTCTCTTGAAGCTGGAAGCTGTAGGATGAATGTCAATCAAGTCTTTCCTCAGTGTATCTGATGGGAGTATTGGATTCCATCCTTTTTATAACATACAAGGAGCTTGACCTGTGGAAGAATGGACTGATTTATTATATGCCAATTCTAATGTAGGTATCAAAATGCACCAGTAATGAGTAAAGCCATCTGAGTATTTGGATTTTAACCCATAAGCATAAAATCTCCTGATCATGTCTTCTAAAGTTTGAATCATTCTCTCTGCTAGCCCATCTGTTTGAGGGTGATATGCTGTAGAGAATGATAACTTAGTCCCAAACAATCTATGAAGATTGGTCCAAAGTGCAGGTGTGAACTTGGGATCTCTGTCACTTATGATATTCTTGAATAGTTGTGTATGAGAAATAACTCTACTCCATAGAAGAAGAGCTGTATCCATAGCTGTGTCATCTTTATGACATGGTAAGAATATGGGAGTCTTGCTATATCTGTCTACAATGACTAAACAAGCACCACTTGGAGGAAGTGTTTTTACCCAATCCATGTAAACAACTTCCCAAGGGGATTTTGCTTCTTGAATATGGATCATAAGTCCAAATTTCCTGCCTGTACTCCTGTTTGCTTTTTGGCATCTGTCACAGGTATGGCAATATTCAATAGTCCCCTTTCTCCAAGATGGCCACCATGCACAGCTCTTCACTTTCTCAAGTGTTCTGTCCTCTGACAGGTGTCCGGAGTAGATTCTATCATGGCATTCATGAAGAATGGTACTGATAAGAAATCTGCTACACAATTTCATTACACAAGAATATTTGGTTCTGTGCTAAATAATCCCATCAAACAAGTGAAATCTTTATTAAGAATAGGAGCTTTTCCAAACTTCATCCAGTGAATTGACTAAAGATGTATTTTTGCAGTTTTTATCTAATAAGGAAGTCAAGATATTGCAATTCTTGTCTTGCTTATAAGATTCTCTGACTTGTTCAAAGAATTCAGTCCCAATATCAGTTATGTTAATTCCTTCAGTTGGAATTTGTGGTTCTGCTTCCAAAGGTACATAAGCTGGATTATCAGGAGTATTGGCTAATTCCCACCTGCTAAGTCCATCAGAATTCTTGTGAATGTTTCCTGCTTTATGAAATATAGTCATGTTTCCTCTATATTCTTGAATGGCTATTTGCCATCTCAACATATGTCTGTTGGGAGGTTTGATGTTAAGAAGTGATTTCACTGCATTACAGTTGGTTATAACTTCAAAAACACTTCCATCAAGGTAATAATGCAATTTCTCAAGTGCCCATACCAAACATGAGCACTCCATTTGGCTTGCACCTTATATGGCTTCTGTTGGTTTAATTTGTCTTGAGATGTAACAAATTGGTCCTTCTGTAGGTTTGTCATCAATAATTTGGACTTGATTTAGGGCTTCCCCTAATCCATCTCCACATGCATCAATGTACAATTTAAAAGGTATATTCCAGTCAGGCATGAGGAGTAAAGGTGCTTCTGTAAGAGCTTTCCTTATCTTCTAATAAGCTTTAATTCTCTCCTGTGTCATCTCAAATACTGGTTTTTGATCACAGATTCTATATAGTGACTTAGCTAGAATTGCAAAGTCTTTCAAGTGTTTCCTATAATAACCGGCAAACCCTAGAAAAGAAATCATTCCTTTTTTATTCTGGGGTATTGGCTTAAGTAACACTACTGCCACTTTATTTTTGTCAATACCCAAGCTTAAACCAGAAACAATATGTCCCAATGCTTGTATTTCTGCAAAACCAAAATTAAATTTCTTGAGTGAAATTTTCATATTCACTTCTGCAATTTTGTGAAGTACTGTTGCAAGTCTTTCAAGGTGAAAAGACCATGAATCAGAACATATGATGATATCATCAATATAAATGATGAGCCATCCTTCAGATGATTCTGTTGGGAAGATGGTATTCATCATTCTTTGATAATGAGATGGTGCATTTTTGATACTAAATGGCATTCTAAGATACTCATAAATACCACAGTGAGTGATAATTCTAAGTAATTTCTTGGCTTTAGGCATCTAAGGCTTTGGTGAAAGCCTTTCAATGCATCCATTGATGTTATATACTTGGATTTAGACAATTGGGTCAAGGTTTCTTGAGTTCTAGGAATTGGGTACCTATCTGGAACTGTGTAGGTATTCAATGCTCTAAAATCTCCAACCATAATTGATTTATCATTATGCCAAGCAATAATAAAAGGTGTTGTCACTTCAACCTCTTCATTATGGCCTACCTTCCTCAGTACACCAAGTTGGATCAACTATTGGATATGTTCTTCTAAGGCTTCTCTAGCTCTGGGACTGGCTGGATAAGCTGGTCTTAGAAGTACTGGAGGATATGTTCTGTCAATATTAAGAGTAATATCAACTTCATGTCCTTTTATAGCACCTAATGGTTCATTATAAGAGGCAAATGCATTATTATATGTGTATAACACATCAAGAAGTTCATGTCTCATCTTTGGTGACAATGATGGATTAATTTGTGCTTCAAAAAGTTGATTTGCCACAAATTCTTCTTTATAAGTATCTTTTTTAGAAGATACCAGTGATATTTGTTTTGGAATATTGGAAAAAGCAAATTTTTGTCTTTTGTTTTCTCCAATTGTGAAATATCTATCCTTATGGTTATTGATGTCAATACCATAAATATTCAAGTAATCATTTCACAGAATAATGTGTTGAGATGTGCAATTTTCCATTAATACAATCTCAGTCTTCATTCTAATACTTACTGCTGGGTTTGGAAATACAAGATTAGTGTCCAATATACCTAAAGGGTACATATTATTACTGGCACTACTAAATTGTACACCCTCTATTGGTAATAAATGATTTTTCCATCCAGGGAGTATGACTTGAAGATAATCTTTGCCCACACAAGTACAAAATGCCCCTGTATCCAAATTTACTTTGGCTTCAATATCATTCATCAGGATTGATGTGATACAAGATGCTCCAGCAGTGGACCCTTTACCTCTAGCAGGTTTGGTTTTACACATTCTGGCATGCTGGAAATTGATCAGGTTATGGCAATCCACACTTCACTGTGGTAAGTGAGTATGGAATTCTTTGACTTCAAAGAAAGCTGTAATGTTTTCAATGGGATAGTACTCTACTGGTGTATCTTCATAGACTGCAGAATCTAGGTCAGATTATTCTTTCTCTTCAGTACACTGAACTTCTTCAATGACTTGAGCTTCATTGATTTTTGACTTTTTGGTGCAAGTGTTGGCTAAATTTGAAGTGCTTCCACATTTATGACACTTAAAGACAGGTCTTTCAGGTTTTCTGTCCTCTCTGGAAATTTTTGGGACCATTTTAGACTCCATAGGAACTTTAGTCCAAGTTTTACCAATTATTGTTCTAGTAATGATATCTTCCATTGCATTGATGTAGTCTTCTGTTGAACAGGTTTCTATACATTGGAGCTTGATAGCATGTTCCAGCTCTCCTCCACATTTTCTTAATATTTTCATATTAATCATGGTGTCAGACATATCTGGGTGTTATGCAGATAATCTGTCTTTCTTCTTTAAGGACCAAGTAAGTGGTTTATCCTTTTCTGAGTTCAAAATGGCACTTTCAAAAGCATTTTCCATTTTAAAGGTCCAAGAATTATTGGCCCATTTGGTAATCACTTGAGATTTCCACCAAGACCAATCCTGTTTCCCATGATCTTGTCTCATCTTGTAATACCATTTCTTTGCAGTTCTGGTAAACAAACAGTGTAATTTTCCCACTATAATTTCATCAGGTATGTGAAAGTCTTCATGTAACATATCAATAGTTCAGATGAACTCAATATGGTTGTATCCTCCTTCACCAGAGAATGTTGGCCATTCTTCCAATTTGGGAATATCTTCTACAGAGATACCATTTTCTCCTAGAAAAGGGGTTAGACTTTCTTTCACAGAAAGTTTTCCTTCAGTGAAGTGTGTGGAATGTCTTGGCATATGTGGATTTGATTCATAATTCTTATGAATTTGTTCCACTTGTGCTAGTATTTCTTCTTTTAATTTCTTCCTTTCACTGTCACTTCTTGCCAAATGTGTGGCAAATTGACTTGTATTCTCAGCCACTGCCAAAACATAGTCTTTCAGAGCTCTAAGTTGATCATTGATGCTTCTTGTGGACAAATATTCTATTTCATCATCTTTGAAATGATATTTACTCTCAATTCTGTCACATGTATTGGTAAGGAATTCCAGTTTGGCAATTATAGACTTATGCATTTCAGAAGAATGTTTATCATTCTTCTTTAAGTAACCAATGTCCAAAGCTATCTTAGTTAACTTTGCATCAATTTTACCAATTTCTACATCAATACTAGTTTTAACAAAATTTATTTCTTGCATTATTTCTGTGGAAAAGTTCTGTTCATCCTTTCCTGATCCTTGGCTTTGAATTCCATAAGAGTCCTGGCCATATTGAAGACACTGTTGATGGCTGAAGGTTCTAATTTGGGAATCCTGTACCCTTGTGGGTAAGGTCTGTGCCAATTGGCTTTGCCTTTACCCTTGCCTTTATGCTTCTTCTGGAGTCCTTTGGGGTTGTCTTTGGACACTTCTGGAGCTGGTAGATGCCACCGGGCCTTCTGTCTCCAAAGCTGGAGTCATTTCCAATTCCTTCTTCTAGTCTATGGATAAAAAACTTTGGTTCTTCAACCAATTCTTTATCTTCTTGACTTTGTCTTTGCAAGACAATGGGCTACAACCTCCTAAGAGTTCTATGGTCTTCTACTGACCCAGTGTGAGCCTTAGAGGTATTTTCATATACCCAAAAGACCACAAATGATAAATTAAGATACAAATATAAATAAAATAAATTTATTTATATTATAAAAATAGAAATTGAAATATAAATACAAATTTATATATAAAAATCAAAATTTAATTATAATTTAAAAATAAAATTACAATAAAATTTAAAATTATAAAAATACATTTTTACTTGTAAAAATTAAGTAAAAATGAATTTTTAATAAAAATCATGAAATTAAAATATTTTTGGTAAAAGGTTATATAAAATATATTATAGCTTTTTATCCAATAAATAAACCTAAAGAAATTACCACACCATTGGATTCCTCATAAAAAATAAAGTGGGGTCACCTCTGGATGAAATTTCTGTAACTCAACTCTAAATAAGCTTAAATTAAGTTTTTAGTATTTTTGTACAAAAGTATGAAAATCCTCAAAACCTTAATTTAATTCACACCACATGTGGTGTTAACCATCAATTTTTGTGTTAAAATTGAGGTGTTGTGTTTAGTTTAGAAGTTATGGGGAATTGAAGTATTTTCAATTGAAATGTCAAAATATGTGCATGTATTACATAAGTGAACTTTAATTTACATATGAGGTATCAATTATCACAGATGTGTAATTAAAAACTCAATTGAATTACATGTGTAAATTATAATTGTATTACATGATGAGGAATTAAAAATAAATAAATAAATTGGAAAGATTAATTCTGGGGGGGGGGGAAAAGACACTCTAGCTCTAAGGGTGAGCTAGACCCCCAAAATCCTTGCTTACTGGCGTGGGATGTCAAAATCCATGCAAACGTTCATTACGTTTGGCCTGGAATTGAGTCACAGGGTCTGTGACTCAATTGATGATGAGGTTTTGATACCAACCAGGGTAGTTTTAACTGCTGCCAAGAGGGTAAAACTACCCTTAAGCTAAAACAATGTTAGTAAAAAAAGTTTTAACTTGTTTCTACGCCTCATACACACATTCTGACGTGTTTTGAAGGCTCTAGACCAGGTATTGCTATAGTAATGGCTGATTTAAGGGTCTAAAATGGCTAAAAATAGCAAAAAATGGCTGAAACCAGCCCTTTTTTGGTCTAAACCAGGCTTCAATGATTCCATAATTGGATTTTCAGTTTTTCACGACTGACAAGAGTAAATTTCACTTTTGGAGTAAGAAAATTGATGGCTATAAAAGAATGTCTTCTTTGCCCCACTTTTCTCTTCATGTTAGAATCTTTTCCCTTTATAATTAGTTTGGACACTGTTAAACCAATCAATAAAAGATTCCAACCACCATTTTTTAAACATTTTGAACCTTTTAACCACGTGAAAAAATAATTATAATCATTGCTTGTAACTCTTATAATCATTTTTACCCCTGAACCACCCTAAAAGTGAATTAAAGCATCTTTCATAACTGCTAACTTTGTCACTTTGTCTCCAAATTCACTCTGGTCACTTTTGGGCGTGTTTTCTCTTTAAATATCTTTTTAAAGACTTTTTTCTTCAATTAATTGCTTTCATCTCTTTGTTCAATTAATTCCAATTGAAATTGCTCTTGAACAAATTTCTTTTGTAGCCTTAAATATCTCTTGTAGAGTATTTTTGGATAAATCTTTATTTTTGGTAAAACAATGAATTTTTATTATATTATTGTTTTATAATTGAAAATTTAACAAAAATGAAATTGATGTGACTTCTCTTAAAAATACTATTTCATACTATTTTTGAATAATTTTACCTCATACAAATTTTGAAGACAGGAAAAGTACTTGATATTTTATCCAAGTTTTATATCCACACCTTACATTTGGGGGCGTATCCGTGATATTTCAACTGTGACATAGCTTTTTAAATTTTTTTAATATTTTTTCTTATATTGAAAAATTTAAAAATATATAAAAAATACTTATAATTCAAAAAATCCTTCAAAAATAATTTCTTTTTATAATTATAAGTGAGGCTTTAATTTTTATTTCTCTTTTCAAAAAAACTTTTTTTACTTAATTAACTTGCTTTTTTCATAAATTTTAATTTCTGAAAACGTGGTAAGACAAGAAAATATTGAAACGGCCTCCACAGTTACTAGCATTATTCCTGCAAGCACTGTGATTTCTGACCATAATAGCACTGTTATTATAACTCAGAATAATCAACAAGAGCCAATTTCTTCTTAATTGATCAACTTGAATATAGGTAATACTCTTCAGAAAGCTAAAAATTTGGCAAATAGTAAGTTTTTGACATAAAATTACTATTTTAAACCTTTTTAATCATAGAAAATGCCTCCAACCAGATCAGGAGCCAGCTATAAGCCCTTAAGCAGCTCCCAGAAAGGTCATAGACGTGATTATGGCAGAAGCCAATCAGTCACAGAAGGACAAGGGTCAGTAAAAGACTTCCACACCAATAAATTGTCCAATTCTGAAGCTGATGACACTATTTTACCTTCAAACCAAGCTGACACTGCCACAAGAAGCCTCAGTAGACATTTAAAAAGCCAGCCAGAAGGCCTACAACAATGCACTGCAGCACAAAGAGTACCAGATCCTTGCAGATCTGTGGAAAAACTGCATGAACTAATACCTGACGGTAAGAAAATTCCTGGGTCATCCCAACACTTGCAAGTTACTCAATGGATGGCATCCATTGATGGAAAAGAAGAATATGATGCTTTTAACAGCAGAATGGAGGAAAAACAACCCTCCACCACCAAAGAAAGTGCCAAGACCAGCCCCAGTGGCCAGAAGCAGCAATTCCAATGTGAAAAAGCAACCACAAGCTCAAAACAAGGGCAAAGGGAAGGCACCAGCCCCAAATCCTTACAGCCAGGGATACAGGATTCCAAAGATTCAGAAGGATGCCATGGAAAATGTATTTCAGATGGTCAGAACCATGATGGAATTACAGAAGAAGGAGGAAGCCAGATTAAGAATCCAGAAATGATTCCTGACATATTTGATTCCATCCCAGAGTTGTATGAAGCTATAAATGACATGAAAAAACATCTTTCTGATAAAAATTGAACCATTAGTAACAACATTAAAACAAACAGCTTGAGTCTGTGCCAAATTAATGAAACACTTATGTGTTTTGAAAAAGTTTCAAGAAAAATTAAAGCTTCCAATAATGATAATTCTATTGGCAATAAAATAAATGACCAATCTGCCATTATTAAAGAGTTAACAGACAAATATTCTAATTTCAATATTGACAACATAATTGAAACAAGAATTAAACAAGCCATAAATATTACCAAGACAGATAACAAGAAAGTCCTTGATGACATTTCAAATTTGTTTACTGAAGTAAAGACATATACCATTTCCTTGAAAAAGTGTTTTGATGCTTCACAAGAAGAAGTATCAAAATTATCAATGAAATTTAATCAAGTCACTGCTGATAATACAAGACAGACAGAGTTATGGCAAGAACTGACACATAAAGAAGACATGTATAAAGCTTAAGTAATAAACTTAATACAAGCCTTCCAACATGAATACAGGAATTCCCAAAGGTGTAACAACAGTAAAATGAATGATATTGAACAAATACTGAACACCTTACCAAGAATGTCTACACCTCTGAATCAAAATGAGGGCACAATAATCCCAAATCCACAAGTATTGTATCCTGATAATTCACAGTTAAAAAATGAATTATCCACTTCTTTTCATAACTTGGAACCATCAATGGGCCAAGCAATTTTGAAAGAAGTACCAAAACTTAAAGAATGGCCTCACTTCAGTGGTGAAGGAGAATATGACCATATGGAATTAATCAGAGGAATTGAAATGATTAAAGAAGATTTTTAATTACCAGACAGATAGGTAACAGCAAGATTTAATACCTTGTTTACCAGATCAGCTCACAGATGGTATATCAAATTAAGACAAGCACATGGACACCAAAGTTGGACTTGGTGGAAAACCCAAATTAGAAAAAATGGGCCAATGATTCTTGGAGATTTAAAGTGGAGACGGCCTTTGAATCTGCCAAATTTAATGCTGATAAAGACAAAGCTTTACCATGGTTTTGCCAACAAAAAGACAGACTAACAGTATTATACCCCAACATGTCATAATTTATGATCCACAGAAAGATTCTGAGACAATGTGAAGGTGACTTAGAGCATGCTTTCAAAAGCAGGACTACTGAACAATCTTCAGCAGAGGATATTATCAATATATTAAAAGAAGTAACCACCAGAACCAAAATTGGTTCTAGTAGGATGAATCTCAAAACAAGGTCTAATACACCTTGGAAAGATTCTGTGGACAAAAACCCCAAAGAAAATTCTAATAATAGGGGGTGTCAAAGTTACCAAATCCCACACTCAAAATCCCGAGTTTTTTTTGCCAAAATCCCGCATTAATTTTTTGGGATTTTAGAAATCCCACACCTCAAGAGGTGAGGTATTTTGGGGTACAAAAACACAGGTTTTTTGGTACCAAATACCATGTTTAAATACCAAAATCCCACCTTTAGCTTCCCATAAAGGCACATTTTTCAAACACACAACTCAGTAAGGGCATGTTAAATTGCATAAAAATTTCCTTCTCTTGCATAAAATCTAAATACGCTCATCATTTATTAAGTTATTTGATTTCAAATTGCATTTACTACCAGCCTTTTCTTCATTTACCATGCCCAAGGCATCGCAAAGGATACCTTTACTTCAGAATTTGAGCTCACTTCAGTTCATTGATGCTCTCAGCTCTGATAGTGATTCTGATATCCAGGAAGATATAATCTTATTAGATATGATAACATCACAAAGATACATCAATCCTCGTAGAAGATATCCATCTCATTACATGTATACAATGAATGATTTACAGAAATTATCATCTGAAAAGTTTCGGCAGCTATGTAAGACCACACATGAATCATTTGAAAAATTGGTTTCACAAATTCAAGCTGATAAAACCTTTTGAAACTCATCACAAAACAAACAACACAATCCTGCCATCCAATTGGCTGTGGCATTATCAAGGCTAGGATCAAATGGAAATGGGGCCACTTTGGGAAAGATTGAAATGTTGTTTGGAATTAGCCATGGGGCTATTGTGTTGTACACTCAAAGAGTCATCCAGATATTAATGAAGTTGAAGTGCAAAGTGATTGTGTGGCCAACAATAGAACAACGCAGAGAGATGTCTCAAGTAATGCAAGAAGAAGGCTTCCCTGGGTGCATTGGGTTTATTGATGGGAGTCTCATACCATTATCACAACGTCCTCCCAATGATGGTGAAGCGTATTTTGATCACAAAAAAAGGTAAGCTGTTGAATCTTTATTCTTTATTTCAATCTTACTGATGGTTTACATATAAGGTATTCTATGTCAATACAACTGGTTTGCGATATCAACAAACAGTTCACTGCTCTGCATGTTGGTTGTACTGGGTCACTTCATGATTCGAATGTCTATCAACATATGAAAATAGCACAAACACCTCAAGAGTTTTATGAAAAGGATCAATACTTACTTGCAGATTTGGCATATGCAAGCTCTCCTTGGGTTGTTCCAGCATATAAGGGAGCTGTAGCACATAATGAAGACAACCGTTCTTTCAATTACTGTCTAGCAAAATCAAGGGTCAGAATTGAGCATGCAATTGGAATTTTGAAGGGGAGGTGGTTTTCTCTAAGGGAAATGCGAAATTAAATGAGGGATAATCATGAAATTGAATATTTTGTTAGTTGGGTTGTGTCTTGCACGATATTACATAATATGTTAGCTCAAATTGGTGATGAGTGGTTTGAGTTATATGAAGATGATGATCCACCACATGCGGAAAATCTGGCCAACAATGACATTGGGGAAGATGTGGTAAATATGTGTGAAAAAATTAAACCCATCACTTTGGCATGGAAAAATAGTCTATTGTAGATTTCATCAGGACCAATGTTTCATAAACTTAATTTATTGGCATACAACGGAGTGGAGATGTTATTCATAAAATAAAAGTATTTATAATTAAGATTTTTTAGTTCTTTTTTGATCCTGCATATTTCTTTCAAAGTACCCATTGAATCTTGAATTAATTTCGGTGGGTGTCATTTTCAATAATTTGTCACCTACATTAAATAATTTATGGTTTATTTGAAAAGAACATCAAAAATGAGCAATTTCATCATGATTGATAATTTCTGGAGGTGGTTTTGTTGTATGATGAACCATTGTTGATGTCTTCCAAAGAATTTCCATGATTCCAGGTTTTTTTGAAAAATTGATCTCCATTTTTAATTCGGGGAAGTGTAAGCCATGTCCAGAGGGGGTGAAGATAGTAGGAAGTGGAAGGAAATATTTTTTTGATACAAAAGAAAATATACCATAAGTCCAGGCATTGAGATTGTTTAAATCTTTGTGTGGCTTATTGAAAAATCCATCTTGGGTGACAATGACATTGGTAAAAAATTTAAATTCTTCCTTGGGATTGGAAGAAGTCCATTCAAGTTGACTGAAGTTGGGTAATTGGGCTGCTTCCATTAATGATTGATTTTCATTTTCTGCTAATTTTGAAAAATGGGAGATTCTTGAGTAAACAAATTCGTCATATTGATGAAGCTTGATCCATTTATTGTTATCTGTTTCAATTTGATGAGGAGTTAAACCGGGTTTTCTAGAGTAAACACCTAATAATTTTGTAATTAGTCAGTAATTATTAAGGTAATATGCCAAAAATATGACACACCTGCAGATTTTCCAGCATCAGAACAAGATCAAAACCCAATACCTTTCATAATTCCACCTTGGAGTTGCTTATTGGTTTTAATTTCTTGTTGATTTTGAGATAAGGACATTAATGTCATGATGATGTTTTGCAGAATTTGAGAGTGGCCAGAAGAATTATCAAATGGGGTTATTTCATATATGATTACAGGAAAAAACGGCTTGGATGTTTTATTAATGAGGATATAAGGATGGGGGAGAGTGTTAAGTGATGGAAGTTTTAATCATGAGGCATTGGAAGATTTCTTGTCAATCGAAATTGTTGAAAAGTTTTTAAATTCATTTTTGGAATGGCCAAGGTGAGACATTATTTATTTTGAATCATGGATGTGTTGTCTTTGGCTTTGGGTGAGCTTTCTTTTATTATTTAATTTGGTATTATTATCCTCATGATGTTCTATATTTGGTTTAGTCCTAACCATTACATCAAGAGGAGTAATATGAGCTTCATCATCTTTCAAATCACTCTGATGATGTGCTGAGTCTGGTTTAGTCCTAACCATGACATCATCAAAATGATTGGAAGAATGAGAGGGAGGAGGAGATTTTTTTTGATTTTAAGGATGATGGAAGGGATGGGAAATGAAATGACATTTCAAAATAAATTCTATTAATTAATCCTCCCCTATATGAACAAATAAATAAAAAAGAGAAACAAAAATTAAAATAAAAAATCAATCAAGGGTCAGTAATGATTATAATCCCAAAAAATTAAAAAAAGGAAAAAAAAATATCATTATCAGTAAATGATTTTTGAAATAAAATAAAAAAAAATCATCAGTGTTAAATAAATCATTATCAGTCATAGATTTTTGAAAGAAAATAAATGAATAAAAAAAATCCAAAAAAAAAAATTAGTAAGATAGTATTCAAAGTCAATAAATGAATAATAAGAAAAAAAAATTGAGATCAGTTTCCAAATTCCAGAATCGAAAAAGAAAAAAAAGAGTAATGAGAATTTTAGAAAAAAAAAAAAACATCAGTATAATTTTTTATTTAAATGATATAATTAAAAAAAAAATGAAATAATCATTCTAATGGCCTCTAGGGGCCATTAGAGTGATGAAGAAGTAAAACAATGCCCAATCAATGTGGAATCAATTTGGGAGGCCTTCTGAATCGATTCCAAATTGATTCGGATTGATTTTAAGGTCTCAGGCCCTGGAACCTCCCAGGAGCCTATTTGGGAGGTTCCAGGGTTAGTGAGGTGGATGGTGATGGGTGGGTGAGTTGTGAATGATGATGGTGATGGGTGGGTGAGTTCGGGAGGTGCAAAAAATTGAATAAAAAAAATTACCTATATAAAACTAAAAAAAATTTAGCAAAAGATGGTTATGATTAAACAAAAAGAAGAGAAATTCACTTACCTGAATTTTAAAAAAAGTGGGTTTTTGTTTAGAGGGAAGTGTGAAGAGTGAAATTAGAAAAAAATTAATTGAGAATTAAAAATTAAAATTTAAAAAAAAAAATTAAAAAAAATTGGTGATTTTTTTTCAAGAGGGAGGGGTAAAAAGTCAAAATGATAAAAAAAAAGTGAAATTTAAGATTTGAAATTAAAAAAAAAAATTAAAAAAAAGGTGTTTTTTTTTTAAATTGGAGAGGTGAAAAGTAAAAATAAAAAAGAATAAATTAAAAGAAATTAAAGAAAAAAATCAACTTTAAAAAAAAAATTAAAAATTAAGAATCAAAAATCAAAAATCAACAAAACAAGGGACATTTCCCAATTAAAAGTTGAAACCCTTCAAACTGAAAAAAACAAAATAACCATTAAATTAAAAAAAACATATAGAAAAAGATGAAAAAATTAAAAAAAAACCATAAAATGACATTTTCATAAAAAAGGAAAAAAGCCATCATCAAATTTGATCTTTGAACAGACTTCATATAAGTTCTCAATGCAAAACTTGCCCAAATTTTCCAATCTGTCTGAAATTGAAAATAAATGTCATATGAAATTGAAATTGCAAGTTGGTGCCCCAATTATGCGTAAACATTGAAATTTCCACTTGGTAATAAAGTGGAGTTAGATTTCATGACATAAGATCAATCATTAAACATAAACATAAGATTTATTGAACAAGCACCACATATAAATTGATCACATTACATATATGTAATAAGTTATTTTTTATTGATTAATGCCAGAATGCGTTCCAGCTCCCTGATTGGCCTGCTTGATGACAATGTTGCTATAGTGAGATCCATCTGGCATTGCTTTTCCTTCAATTCCAATTCACGATTCCACTTTTCTTTTTCAAATTCATATTGCTTTGCATGTTGCTTCTCCTCAAACTCCATTTGCTTTTGCAACTTGACTTCTTCAAACCGTTGCTTGCTTTCTCTTCATTCCACCTCTCCCTGTCCCACTCCAAACGAGCATTGTCACTGGTTTCACGGGCTACAAATCATGAATTTAGTCAGTGGGATTGATCAGAGTAGCCATAATTCCAAAACATACCCTTTTGCCATGATTCAAGCAAACTGGCATATGTTGGTGCAAACATATCCATTGGCCTTTTCCTAGAGCCACTCTTGTCATTCAAGTTGGGTGTCAATGCTCAATTACGCTTTTGTGTTGAATGTATTATGGATTTAATTTGCTGTTCAAAGGAGAAATAATCAACAATGGATTTCATAAGTATCAGGCTTAAACATACTTACTGATTCATCTTGAAGGTTTTCCGCTTGAATCAAGTCATCTTCATTATGAACCAAAGGAACAAGATTGAGAGGTGATTCCAATCCATTATTCTCCTTTAAAAAGCACATGAACTTTAATTATCACAGGTGAAAAAGGAAGAGACAATAACTTACCTCATTGGGAAAAACATCATCATCATCACCATTTAAGCTGTCTTTTGCTTGTGAATCATAGCTTGCAACCGGAGTGACATTGGGCTTGTGGCCAAAGAGCCCATCCATTTCAGCATAGAAAGGACACATACTTTCAAGCTTTTCACTCATTGACTTTATTCCTTTACTCTCATCTTCTTCCGTTATTCCAGCCCCAGTTAAATTCTCAAATTTCTTTGCTGCCATATATTTCTTTTTATATGTTCTCCATTGATCTCGGATGCTGCTTGAACTAAGGTTTAGTCAATTACGTGATTTTTTGTTGACCTCAATCGCCATAAGCTGAAATCCATGCTGCTTTGATGAGGGAGGTCTTCCAATAGTTGTTGAACCACTAGTACCAAAACATGACTCTAAATTGGCTTTGACTGAAAGCCAATTAATTATGGTTAAATAATCTGTACGTATTAAGTGACCTGATGGATGAGGCAGGCTAGAGGTGATCTTCATATCTGTCTTGATTTGTCTTGCTTTGGATTGAGGCATTATTATATGGATGAAGAAGTATAAATGGACTGTAAGCTGTTTGTTCAGATTGTCCAAAATGGAGTGTAGAAGAATATGTTGTGCAGGTATGAATTGTGAGTACTATTTTGGGTTAGGTTTCAAGCTGAAATCCCAGATGCATGGGATTTGGTCAAAATACCAGGGGACTCAGTTAAAATGCCATGGGATTTACACATAAAAAACCCGGGATTTAGTGTTGGGATTTGGGGTCCAAATCCTGTGTTATTTTAAGGTGGGATTTGGTGACTTTGACACCCCCTAATAAGTATAAATCTGCAGATACAGTCAGAAAGTGCCATATTTGCCAAAGCACCACCCATCTAACCAATACATGTCCAAAAAGGGGGAAAATGAATGAAATTGATATTGAAAAGGAACCTGATGTTGGAAAAGATGACATAATTGAAGACAATTCAGATGATAAGTCATCAATATTTTCTGAATCTTCAAAAGCTATAGAAAATATTAATGCCACTTTTGACATCATGGAATCTTATTCCCACTTGCCACAATTGAGCAATGGTCAACTTGATTTATCAAAAGTTCAAGATGCACAACTTATGAAAACAAAACCAAACAGGGGGAAAGGTTATACAGCTGGTAACTCCTGTATAACAGAAGTGGTGATTGACAATAAGCCCACTAAACTTTTGCTTGACCCAGGAGCCTTCTGCTTTTGTGTTGGTAAATCTTTTCTTAAAACTTGTGCAACAAATTTTGAAGACCAATTGTTACCAATTGATGGTATAAAATTCAATAGTGCAAGTAATCCAATGAAAGAATTGGAAACTTTTGAGACCAATGTCATATTCCCACACATTAATGGGAATTTAAGAATCACAGTTGAATTTGTTGTTATTGAAAACTGCTCTAGTACCCATTTTATATTGGGAAATGATTATTTAATCATGTATGGGATAGATTTTCATAAAAACAAATACAGATACTTTACTATTGGAGACAATAAGAATCAGAAATTTTCCTTTTTATCATTTAAAAGACAAATTACAGTAAATAAAGTATCACCAGTCAACTTAGAATTGGAAAAATTCAAATCTGAACAGTTGAGGGAGGCTGAAATAAGCCTTCATCTGACTGATAAACGAGAAAATGAACTTTCTTCCCTTTTGTATGACCACAAAAGAGCATTTGCTTCAGAAAAAGAACCTCTAGGAGCAATTATTGGTCATGAAGTAGACATCAATCTTAATATTGAAAGACCTTATCCACCACTCTTAAGGAGACCTGCATACCCAGCAAGTACCAAGTCAATAGAAGCTCTGGAAACGCATATCAAAGAACTTCTAGACCTTGGTGTAATAAGAAAGGTTGGCCACAATGAAGAGGTAGAAATAACTACACCAGTCATAGTGGCATGGCACAACGGAAAATGCAGAATGGTTGGAGACTTTAGAGCTCTGAACACTTACACTGTTGCAGATAGGTACCCAATACAAAATATCCAAATTGCCCTTACTCAAATATCTCAAGCAGTGTATATAACAACTATGGATTCCCTAAACGGATTCCATCAAAATTTAATACAGAGGCAATATGACTATTGTTCATAAAGATGGGAATATTCATAAAAATGCAGATGGACTAAGCAGATGGCCATTACCAAATGATATTCATAATCCTGCTTATGTGCCAGAAGAAGCTCCACCACATATCCCAATAGGAGAAATAAGTGTTACAGACGCAAACAGCACCTTCTTTGAAGAAGTAAGAAACAGTTACACTCAGGATAGGAATTGTAGCATCTTATGCCAACTACTTAACAAAGACTGTAAAGACAACTCTCTAATACATGCCTTGGATGAAGTATGGAAGAAATCTTATGATGAAGGAAGATTTCACCTGCTGGATGGTATAATTTACCACAGGACCAAGCACACATGTGTCATGACAGTTGTGGACAGGTCATTAATCAATCTTGTACTGAAAGAATGCCATGACAGCCCCTTTTCAGGACATCTGTCTGAAGACAGAACAAGAGAAAAAGTGAAAACCTGTATATGGTGGCCAATGTGGCAGAACGATGTTGCAGAGTATTGCAAAACCTGTGACAGATGCCAAAAGGCAAATAAATCCACTGGCAAGAGACTTGGAAATATGATCAAAATACAAGAACCCAGCAGACCTTGGGAGATTGTCCATATAGATTGGCTAACTGGCCTACCACCAGGGGGTGACAGAAGTTATAACTCTTGCCTAGTGACTGTAGACAGATTCAGTAAAATTCCAATCTTTTTACCATGTCACAAAGATGATACAGCCATGGATACAGCTCTTCTAATATGGAATAGAGTAGTGTCATGGACTGGAATATTTACAAATATCATTAGTGACAGGGATCCCAAATTCACTTCAGCACTATGGACAAATATTCACCAATTATTTGGCACTAAGGTGTTTTTCTCTACAGCCTACCACCCACAAACTGATGGTCTGGCTGAAAGAATGATCCAGACCTTAGAGGACATGGTAAGAAGATTTTGTGCATATGGCCTTGAATTCAAAGATTGTGATGGATTTACCCATGATTGGTGTGCTCTGTTGCCAGCACTGGAATTAGAATATAAAATTTCAATCCATGCCAGTACCAATCAAACTCCTGCTATCCTAGAAAATGGATGGAACCCCAAATTACCTCAAGATTCCTTGAGGGAAGATTTGATTGAAATACATCCCACAGCTGCTAGCTTCAAGGGAATGCTAGAAAAAGCTAGAAAGCATGCAGTAAGGTTCATGGAAGACTCTTTTGCATATGCTAACAACAAATGGGATAAATCACATACAACTCCAGATTCCAAAGTGGGGGATTTAGTTCTTGTATCCACCACTAACTTCAATAACATCAAAGGATGTAAAAAACTGAAAGACTCCTTTGCAGGACCTTTTGTTATTAAGGCCCTCCATGGAGAAAATGCGGTTTAAGTAGAGTTATCTGAAGAACTTAGCAATAAGCATCCCACATTTCCAGTAAGCTTGATAAAGCCATATAAATCTAGTGATTCTGAAAGATTTCCCTTGAGGAATAGAGTTCCCCAAGCTATACCTCCTATTGAGTCATCTGGTAGTAAGAAAATTACCAAAGTTCTCAAAGAAAGGAAGTTGAGAACCGACAAAGTAAGGGAATATCTTGTTAGGTACAGTGACCCAACTTGTGAAGATGAATGGTTGCCAGCAAAAGACATACCTGAAGCTACTAAACTTCTCAGAACGTTCAGGCACACTAGAAATAACAATATTACACAGTAATATTCATTTTTAAGGGGAGGGAATGTGAGCCTTAGAGGTATTTTCATATACCCAAAAGATCACAAATGATAAATTAAGATACAAATATAAATAAAAAAAATTATTTATATAATAAAATTAAAAATTGAAATATAAATGAAAATTTATATTTAAAAATCAAAATTTAATTATAATTTAAAAATAAAATTACAATAAAATTTAAAATTATGAAAATAAATTTTTACTTGAAAAAATTAAGTAAAAATGAATTTTTAATAAAAATCATGAAATTAAAATGTTTTTGGTAAAAAGTTATATAAAATATATTATAACTTTTTATCCAATAAATAAACATAAAGAAATTACCACACCATTGGATTCCTCATTAGAAATAAAGTGGGGTCACCTCTAGATGAAATTTCTGTAACTCAACCCTAATAAGCTTAAATTAAGTTTTTACTATTTTTGTACAAAAGTACAAAAATCCTCAAAACCTTAATTTAATTCACACCACATGTGGTGTTAATCATCAATTTTTGTGATAAAATTGAGGTGTTGTGTTTAGTTTAGAAGCTATGGGGAATTGAAGTATTTTCAATTGAAATGTCAAAATGTGTGCATGTATTACATAAGTGAACTTTAATTTACATATGAGGTATCAATTATCATAGATGTGTAATTAAAAACTCAATTGAATTACATATGTAAATTTTAATTGTATTACATGATGAGGAATTGCAAAAAATACATAAATTGGAAAGATTAATTCTGGGGGGGAAAAGACACTCTAGCTCTAAGGGTGAGCTAGACCCCCAATGTGAACCTTTGAGATATGACCACATACCCAAAAAGGTCACAAGAAATATTTTATATAATTATACATTAAAAATAAGTACCTTAAAAACTATAAAAATACCATAAATTGGTACAAAATTTGGTTTAACTTAAAAACCACTGAATAAACATGTGAAATAAATTACACCATTGGATTCCCCATGGTAAAATACACATATACCATTTTTATGGCATATCTGTAAAGTCAATATTTAATAAGTTATAAGTAATAATACCTTATAAAAACCACAAATCCTTATTTATTTAAAACACTAATGAAACAAAATGTAAAATAAATTGTACCATTGGGTTCTCCATACAAATCCACACATAAAACAATTAATAAGCTAAGCTTCAAAACCAATACTTAAGGAATTAACCTGAATATATGCACTTTTTTGGTCAATGCATATATTCAAGGATTTTAGCTAATATCTCTTGAATTATACATGATAGAGTGATGAACCAAAAATGAAGTCATCACTTAATTACTGTAGGAACACAGATATGAAGCTTATTCTACAAGTTATAAACAAGATTAAAATCTGTAAGGAATTATTGATTAAAATCAACAGAGCTGTTGACCACTTTGTTTTGAAAGTGGTCCAAACTTCAAAATAAGTAGAAAGTTGGATTCTACTAGTTTATTCGTGAAGAATGGTATATTTTTTATTATAATATTCAAGGTATAACCCCTTGAAATCATAGTTTGAAGTTTAAAATATTAAATTTCTACAGAAAAGATAAGTTACAAGAAAAATCATCAAAAATAGAGTTTTGATGATGTAATGAAATGCTCTCGGAAGCATAATAAGGTTCTTTCAAGCTATCAGAATTCACTCTCTGAATTGCTGTAGCATGTAAATCTTAAAAGTTATTAAGGGTCAAAGTTTGAGCTTAATATGATCATTTATGATCATACACTGTAGCCTTAAATTAAGTTTAACAGTCATATAAGTGTTAAAATTGGTGAACACTATTAGTTTATGATTAAAACTAATACAATTCACGAAATTTGGGGTTTTGCCAAGCCTTTGACGTCATCAAACTTAGAGTTATAGTGATAACTCTAAATAATGGCGTAATAGTGATGTAATGAGGTTTGATCATGATGTAATCATCACCAAACCTCAAAATATTGGTCAATTCTAGTGGATATGATCAGTAAACGTTTACTAGAAGCCTGTTGGACTCTAGGAGGGAGGTATCTACTATAAATAGAGCTCCTTCTGCTTTGTTTTCCCCTCAGACGCATCAAAAACATTAAATAAATACAAACAAAAAGGTAATATCTTTATTCTTTATATATAAAACTTTTATATTATTAAAGACCAAAGTTCATCTTTATTATAATCATCAATTTTGACATGATTAAGTCATTTGTTTAAATGTTTTTGTTAAAAATCTCTCTAAAACTCATTTCCACGTAAAAAATCAAGAATATTTGTAATTTCTCTATTTTTTATTGTAAATAAAATTTGTATAAGCTGTATTTATATTATTTGGCGTAAAATATCTCAAAATTATTATATTAAGTGTTAAAAGTGGGTTATTTTCTCTTGTATTAATAATTTTCTCTATATTATTCTTTTAATAATTCTTTAATTAATATAAATAGTATTTATATTAATTTATAACTTTAATACTAGTAATATTATTGTTATTAATTGTTTTTTATTAATAAAAAACAATTTTTTACGCCTTTATTATTTGTTTGTAACAATAATAAAGTGCTTTTAAATATATTAATTATTTCATATTAATATATTTATTTTATTATATTATATTTTAAAATATAAATTATATTATTATATTTTTATTAATAATAGAATTATTTTTACACCATAACTAAAAGAATTCTTTATTATTATAATTATTTTATCTTATTTATTTCATTCATAAGGACATTCATAGTACAATAAGTTAAATATTAGTAATTTTTACTTATTGTTTCATAGTAAAGCCTTACACCCAAAATCCTTCCTGACTGGTGTGGGATGTCAAAATCCATGCAAACGTTCATTAATTTTGGCCTGGATTTGAGTCACAGGGTCTTTGACTCAATTGATGATGAGGTTTTGATACCAACCAGGGTAGTTTTAACTGCTTCCAAGAGGGTAAGACTACCCTTAAGCTAAAACAATGTTAGTAAAAAAAGTTTTAACTTGTTTCTACGCCTCATACACACATTATGACGTGTTTTGAAGGCTCTAGACCAGGTATTGCTATAGTAATGGCTGATTTAAGGGTCTAAAATGGCTAAAAATAGCAAAAAATGGCTGAAACCAGCCCTTTTTTGGTCTAAACCAGGCTTCAATGATGCCATAATTAAATTTTCTGTTTTTCACGACTAACAAGATTAAATTTCACTTTTGGAGTAAGAAAATTGATGGCTATAAAAGAATGTCTTCTTTGCCCCACTTTTCTCTTTATGTTAGAATCTTTTCCCTTTATAATTAGTTTAAACACTGTTAAACCAATCAATAAAAGATTCCAACCACCCTTTTTTAAACATTTTGAAACTTTTAACAACGTGAAAAAATTATTATAATCATTTTTTGTAACTCTTATAATCATTTTTACCCCTGAACCACCCCAAAAGTTAATTAAAGCATCTTTCATTACTGTTAACTTTGTCACTTTGTTTCCAAATTCACTCTGGTCACTTTTGGGCATGTTTTCTCTTTAAATATATCTTTAAAGACTTTCTTCTTTAATTAATTTCTTGCAGTTTTTTGCTCAATTAATTCCAATTGAAATTGCTCTCGAAGAAATTTCTTTTGTAGCCTTAAATATCTCTTGTAGAGTATTTTTGGATAAATCTTTATTGTTGGTAAAACAATGAATTTTTATTATATTATTGTTTTTTACTTCAAAGGTTGAAAAAAATAAAATTGGCTTTTTTTCTCTTTAAAAATACTATTTCATACTATTCTTGAATAATTTTACCTTATACAAATTTTGAGGACAGGAAAAGTACTTGATATTTTATCAAAGTTTCATATCCACACCTTACACCCAGAAAGCTCTTGATGTGTAAGTAGGAGTTCATGGCCCCCTTCCAAAGGCTTGAGCAAATTTCCCACTCCTCTTTTTTGGCTACTCTGACCCAATTTCTGTATTGGAATTGATAAATTTCTATTGCTGCCACTTGAAAGTTGTTCAGCCCTTAAAATATTATCATGAATCAGTCCAGATTCAGAATTCATGTCAAAGCTTGTGGGTAAAGACCTTGAGGAATGGGGGGAAGTTCTGGCATCCTCCATATGTGTCTTTCTTGAGGAAGATTTGACACTTCTGGATTTGGTCTTGCCTCTTTCTTGTCCACATCCATCTGGGTGGACTGAATAGTTGCTTCCATTTCTGGTATGCACCTCTTTAACGTCATTTCAAGATAAAATAAGAATTTAAAACAGAAAACACACACCTTTTGGTGGTTGTTTGGATTGTCTTGTCTTAAACAAAGCTTCTATTTTAGCTATTTGCACTTCAATACTGTCTTCAGATTCTGGACTGGTAATGTATCTTTTACTGAGTCTGTTCCCTGCTGCACAGTATTTGATTAAAGACACTAGAAAAAGAATTTATAAGAGAAAATTTATAATTTTTTTTCATACTTTTAAGATATTTTTAAGAATTTTTGTGAAATTTTGATTTTTTTAATAAAAAAATTATCCTTTTTAAAGGAAAAAAAATAAAATTTAAGATTTTGAATCAAAATTAATTCAGAGTAACTCAAAGAATAATTGTGTAATTTTTTGGATGTGAAAAAGCCACATGTAAAAACAGTACAAAATTGAACCAAATTCCTCAATGAAAAAGGCTTTAAGACAATTTCAAGAATATAAATAATATCAACTTTAAATTGAAAGAAAAAAATTATTAAATTAACATATTCTAGAACTTAAAAATATATTAATTAAGGGTACAAGGTTCAAAAAACACGGCCAGGCCCCCAAATGTAAGATGTGTTTATGAAAATGTTGATAATATTATTATTAATCAACGGTACTATGACTGTTCTTATGAAATATAATACTAAAAATTATTATAACCAAAATTAAATAATTAAATAATTATTTCTTTTACATGTCATACACTACTAGTTATTATAACAGTAAGCAGTAATTGTCTAAAAGAATCAATTACAAGAAGAATTTAATGATAAAAACTTCTTTTATTAATATAATATAATTATCTTTTACAAGAATAATTATAAAGATAATTCTTGAAGAAAACTATTACTAAAGAAAAACTTTAAGAATTGAGATAAATTACTCACTATTAATCAAATGAACCTTTTTAGAAGATAATAGTAGAGAAATTTGACGTGGAATTGTGGATTTAATGGAACAAGATTGATTGATAACAGTATTACAGCAAAATATAGTTGATTTCTATGATTTAAGGTCTTTCTGGTTGATTTCTGAAAGAATAAAATACTTAATAAATAGCTTTAACTAATACTTGTTTGGTAATAAAGGTATAATATAATAATGTGATGATATGGAAAAAACAGCAAGAGGAGGCCTCTTTTAAGTCTAAGACAGCTCACAGAGGCATTTCTTTGAGCAAAATGAAGAGCCAATGAGTGAGAAAACAATAAACCTTTTTGGATTTTTGATTGCATCATCTATTGTCATGTAAGATTAACATAATTACTTAATTGAGGCTTTTACATGACTACCAACACATTTATAGTTAAGAATAAAAGGATTAACAACTGTAAATCTTCTTTTATTCCAAAATAATCATTTATTTCTCAAAGTTATAAATGTTATTGGAAATTTCATTGCAGAATGTATTTACTGTAAATTTTTAAAGATTCTGTGTTTCACGTGGAATCATCAAAAATGGAGTGGAAGTAAAACGTTCAATTTTACATATAAAAGTATGATTATTTTTGGTTTTTCTATGAATTATACAGTTTTTCAATTGGTCCTGCAAGCTTCAGAAAGATTAATCAAGACTTGTATTTTTAATTAATTTTTGAAGTTTTTACCTCATTTCTATGTAGAATTGCAAATAGCAGTATATGGTTGGTTTCTATGAGGTAAATCAATGGATACTAGTCCAAAAAGGGTCTTAATTACTCTTTTGGGGTTTATCCATGGCAAGTAATTAAGAATTGACATGGTTACAGGAGTCTAAGTTGTTCTTTACCTCCTTGGCATGTCAAAATAGCAGGTTATTTGCTATTTTCTTATGTTTTACTGAAGTTGTAACATGGTAACCAAGTTCCCAAAAGGTTTTAGTTTACTAATTGAGCCAAGATCAGCCATGGATCCAAGCTTTGGAGCTGTTCACACCTCAGAGGCCTCAGAAGTGGGGTACCCTGGCTCCCTTTGATGTCTTTTGCCCCTTGCCTATTTTTATGTCAAAATAGAATTTGAAGCTCTGAAGCTCAAAGTGAGATATCCACTATGGGTGTACCAATAGTGCATGTAATAATACCATAATATTAAGTGCCCAAAACATGAATAACACTATTCTTGGTGTATATGTAACATTGGATTTCTCACATTCCCATTATTTTGGTGTGAAATAGAGAAAAACAAAAATTTTCAGGGATCTTTTATGTGGTATTGAAGTATTTTCCATATTACCACCTCAAAGAGCTGATTTGAGCTTATTCACTCTATGGAGCTACCCTAGGTGAATTTTTGTGTAGAATCCAAATCTGGCCTTAAATCCATGGATTTACCTACTCAATAAAATGTTAGACATCTTTTCTGAAATCAAAAATGATGGATTTTGAATATATGCATGACTTATGGGTTATGCATAGTTCAGAATTTATTTTTAAGATAATTGTGGCCTATTTGGGTATGTAAAGTATACCTCAAGGCTCACAATAAAGCTTATTGAAGTAATGTTGAGCTATTTCAATAAATGATTCTCTTTTTAAAGTGTAATTAGTTTAAAATCTTGAAGATGAAATATGGAATCCTGAAAGAAAACCTCAATAATAATACCAAAAAAAAGGGGTTGAAATAATTTGAAAGGGGTTTTGACAGACTATTTGTGGTATTAAAGGGGAAAGAGCAGATGAAATATTAGTGACACAGATACTCTAGCTAAAGAACTGTTGGAAATAGAAACACTATACTAATTAAGCTCTCCATAATGTATTTAAAGTATTAAAAGCACTAAAGAATGATTCTAAAGTGAATATGGAAGATTTTCTCAATAATATATTAATCTTAATGATTGATAGTTTGCATATTTCAGAAAAACAGTGTCTGTAGAGCCATTTAAATTCCACAGAAGCTCACACAGGACTTTGAAGGAGTCAGCTGAGAGAAAAATAGGTAATAAATTGATTAATTTACTTAGATCTATTATTATATCACTTCCTGTGATGTCAAATCAAATTAATTACTTAACTATGTGATCTTGAATGGATACGAGCCCATTTATGTATAACAAAGGATATTATTATAAACTCAAACCCCCTTTTGTTCGAAGATGAATATTAGTTCATAAAAGGTATCAATTTCATAAGAAATTCAATCAAAGTTTATATTTTATATGTATTTTTGAATATTCAGTATTTCAAATTGAATTATGAAAAATGGACTCTAAGTGAACCTTTCAATTGAGCTTATGAAGTCATAAGTATTTATGTATCTAACTGGGTATCACCACTTTCTCAATTGGTTTGTTAAGTTTTAAGTTTCTTAATTAAGAGCTTTATTTTGAATCAATTTTTCAATTTCTACCTCATTTTCTATGCGGTGTATTCTGATAGCAAGATAACAGATTTTCATCATGGGGTGATTCCATGGAGACTAGCTCAAAGAGATTTTAATTTATTTTTTTAGTTTATCCCTCATGAATAATCAAGAAATTTGATTTTTTCAGGATTTAGAAGTGCTAATTAATCCTTGGAATATTAAAATAGCAGCTTACTTTCCATTTTCTGAAGATAAAATTGCACTTAGCCTTAGTGATAAGGTTCCAAAAAGGTTTTTATCAACCAACTGGGTTTTTATCAAAAATGTATACCAGCTCTGGGGATGGCTATACCTAAAAGACATCAAAAATTGGTGTCTCTTGGCCCTTTTTAATTTACTTTTTCCCATTAGCTATTTTTATGTGAAGAATAAAAATTTCTTCTTCAAGGATGATATTAAGTATGGGTGTGGAAAAGCTTTATGTAATAATACAGTAGTTTAAGCTTAAAAAACATGCATAAAACTAATTTTTGTGCATATATAACATGTATTTCTTGCAGAATCCCATCATTATTGAATGAAAATGGATACAGAAAGAATTTTCACAATTATTTCATGTGGTATTGATAAGGAGTTTTTGAAGTTTTCTCCATTTAGACACCTCAAAAGGTTTCCCTTTTTTACCCATTATGGATCAACCATAAGCAAGCTTTTATGTAGAATACAAATCTGGTTCAAGTCCATCTATTTCATTCCTTAAAAGCTATTAATATTTCTCTTTGTGAAATATTATAAGCTTTGGGTATACACATGACTTGTGAGTTTTTAGCTTGGAAAATTAATGCGAGTTATTTGTGGCCTATTTAGGTATGTAAGATATACCTCAAGGCTCAAACTAGAGATATTATATTCAGTATTACTATTAATGAAATATCATAAATGGAAATATTTAAATTCTACAGTTAAACATTACTCAATAATGAATTAATTAAGCTATACTGGAGCCCAAACTTCCAATATTTGTAGAATAAACATGGTGTTAAATTTCAGAAAGAAATCCTTGAAGAATATTTCCACTTGCAATTCCATCTTTCATCAAATTGCAGATAGCTTCTCTAACTCAATCTAATTATTAATGTAAGCTCAATAAATGTTTTTTGTAATACTTTCAAGGATATTCTCTTGTAATTGCTGGGCATCTATACCTCAACAACTTATGTTTTATTGTTTTATTTATATATTTGTGACAATAGCTTTTCCTTCTAGTTAAATTTCCTATGCTTCACATGTTAGTCCTTCATGTTTTAGTTTTCTCTTCTCAAGAAATTTCATCTATATGTGAGAGGAATATTTCTTCTATTAAACTTCCTTAAAATTTGCAGGTTATGGCCCCAATGCTTGTTTTGAATAAATAGACTTATTCTTTCTCTTTCAAATAGATAATTATACAATGAAAAGAACAATATTCTTTAAAATTCTTAAAAAGACAAGAAGACCATTCTGATATTTTAAAACAGGACTATTCCAAAATTTAGCTCACCAAAATACTTCACAAACACTTTAGTAAGCTTTAGATATTGAATTTCTCACAAAGGAAAGCTATCTGAAGTGGCAAGAGCGTATATATTTTGAATTCAGAGTGTGAAGAATTTACTGCTTCCTTGATAGTAGTTGGATAAAACACTTCCCAGGGAATACGAAAGAGAGAGAAAGAGCTAAAAGATTTCTAGAAGGATTGAAAGAAATATTCTAATGGCCAGTATCTAATATGAATGAGAAAAATATGATAAGCTATATGTTCAAAATCATGTTTACTGAAATACAGCTAATCTGTGGGAAAAGGTCAAATAAAAATATACCTCCACTTCAGAAGAAGATTGCTCTAATATCATCATTAAATTCTTTAATTGAATAATGGGAAAAAATCTGATTTATCTAAATTAAATTAATGCAACTATCTTGTAATTAAACTTTAAATGGTAGGAGATCTGCTATTTAGAAAAGATATCATGCTCCAGATTTCATCTTTTTATACCATAAAGTTACTTACCTAGCTTCAGTTTGTGGAAAAAAATGTTTATCAAGCCACAAGGATGTCTGGAAATATGCCAACAGGCAAGGAGATATTCTCTCAAATTTAAATTTATATGACACAAAAAATGAAAACACACTGAAAGAAGAGGCACTAGAGCTAAGGGCAAAAGTAAAGAAAATTAAATTAATTTGAGGAAAAAATAACCCAAAGGCACCACATAAAGTGTTGGAATTTTTCAGTTGTATCCAGAAAAAAAGGAAGCATTTAAAAAATGAAGAAAGGAAGAGGGGGAGAAATAAAGGGAAAACTATGCTTATCCATATACTCAGCTTCTACAGGAGACAACTCTGATATTCTCAACAATGTAGCCACATTTTCTCTTGATGAAAATCCTGAAAAAGTGATATTTAATTACAGCTGAAAGATGGAAAAAAGAATTTCAAAACATGCTCTTGGTACCTCTGTGGTCTGATGTGATGCTATTTTTCAAATTTATCTCAGAAATTCTTTGGTCCTACCCTCCATAATATTATCTCCTTTCCTCAAAAAGAGCTTCTTCTTCGAAAGAGAAGCTGATAAGGAAAAGGTATACAGATAAAATAGTTAGCTACTATTTAATGGAGCTGTTGTGGAAAATATAATTACATTCAGGCTCATTTCTACATTAGCTTCAAACGTAAAGACCAGTTCCAATCCAATTATACTACATCAAGCACTAGGGAACCAAAGTGTAATATGTTCCTTGGCGGTATGTGCTTTAGTAAATCGTTTTTTGAGTAATTATGAGGCATTTTTCAAATTTAACTGCCACAGAATGCCTTTCAAAGGGGGATCTCTAATACTCAAGTATCCTCTTGAGATAATACACATAGACCTTTGTTTCCCCATTAACCCAAGATCCAGGGGTAATAGCTGATAAATAATGCAAATAATAAATGGTTTTTTTTATTTCATTATGTATACTTTATTTCCCTCAAACTGAAAGAAACTTAAAGCACTTAAAAAGATCAAAATATTTGAAAGATATTTTAAAAAACAGACAGTTTGTGAAAAAAGGAGTATAGTATCTGATAATGGAGGGTGGTTTACAATTAAATACTTCAAAAATTACTTAATAGAGAATGTGATTAAACTGATCTCAACAGCCCCTTAAACACCTCAAAAAAGCTCAATTTCCAAAAGAGCCAACCAAATATTGATGCAAAGACCTGGGTTATTTCCTTTTCATTCTCAACTATCAATTTTCTGGTTGGGAGAAGCATCTTCTACTGAAGTTTATTTACTCAACAGAACACCATCTAAAACACCTTCCAAAGAATATTACAATCAGCAGAAAAATTGTGAAGATCTTCATCCTTTTGGACTTGAATTCTAAATAAATGTTTGTGAGTCTTTGAGATATGACCACATATCCAAAAAGTTCACAAGAAAACTTTATAATAATTATACTTTTAATAACTATCTTAAAGCCAGTTGAAATTTCATAAATAGGCATAAACTTTGAATTACCCTATATTCTAATTGGTGATCATGTGAAATAGAATACACCATGAGATTCCTTATGGTACAATACACATATATCATTTTTATGAAATATCTGTAAAGCCAATAATTACTTAATAATAAGTAAGAATACCCTGAAAAAGGCATAAAATTGTATTCAACTCAGAACAAAATGAACCAGAATGTTAAATAAATTACTCCATTTGATTCCACATGAAAAGCTACACACAGAAAATTTTTGTTCCATATTTGTAAAGTCAATATTTAAGGAAATAACCTGAATATATGCACTTTTGTGATCAGCACATATATTCATGGTTTTTAGCTCATATCTCTTAAGATATATATGATAGAGAGTTAAACCAAAAATGAAGTTACCACATACCTACTGTGAGAATACATATATGAACCTTATTTGACAAGTTATAAAAAAGGCTATAGCTTGTAAGGGTTTATTGAACAAAGTTTCTGGAGCTGTTGACCACTTTGTTGTGAAAGTAGTCCAAAATTAAAATGAAGTGGATATTCAAGCTCTAAAGGTTCATTCTATGAGAATAATTTATTTTTTCTCTTAATATTCAAGGTACAACCCCCTTAAATCATGGTTTGAAGTTTAAAATAGTAAATTTTGACAGAAAAGATGAGTTACAAGAGAAATAATCAAAAATAGAGTTTTGATGATGTAATGAAATGATCTTGGAAGTTTAATGGGAATATTCCAAGCTATCTGAATTCACTCTCTTAATGGCTTTAGCATGTATTACTTAAAAGTTATTCATGATCAAAGTTTCAGCTTAAAATTAATCATTTATGATCACTCACTTTAATGTTATTTTAAGTTTAACAGTTAAATAGGTGATAAAAACTGGCGAATACTATTAGATTAGAATTAATAATAATAAAATACACAAAGCTTAGGCTTCTTTCAAGCATATGATGTCATCAAAATTAGAGTTATAGTGATAACTCTAAATAATGGGGTAATTATGAGATAAGATGGTTTAATTATGATTTAATCATCACTAAACCTTGAATTACTGATCGATTACAGTTGATAACATCAGTAAGCGTCTACTAGGAGCATTATGGACTCCAGGAGGGAGGGATTTACTATAAATAGAGCTCTTTTTACTCTATTTCCCCCTCAGGTGCATCAAAAAAAATAAAACACTAAATCCAAAGGTAAGATCTTTATTCTATATATAAATCTTTTATATTATAAAAGATCAGAGATAATACTTATTATAATCATTAATATCAATGTGATTACTCCAATTGTTCATTTGTTTTGTTATAATTCTCTTAAAATCTTATTTCCCCATAACAATCAAGAATAATTGTAATTTCTTTTATTTCTATTTTTAAATACAATTTAAATAAGTTGTATTTACATTATTTGGCATAAGCCTCTCAAAATTATCATATTAAGTGTTAAAAGTAGGTTATTTTCTCTTATTATAATAATTTTTTCTATTATTATTCTTAATAATTATTTCATTAATATAAATAGTATTTATATCAATACATAACTTTTATATTAGTAATATTATTGCTATTAATTGTTTTTTATTAATAAAAAACAATTTTTTAGGCCTTTCTTATTTGTTGGTAGCAAGAATAAAGTGTTTTTAAATAATAATATGTTTATTTATTAAATTATTTTTTTATAATATAAATTATATTGGTATATTTATTTAATAATATAATTGTTTTTACACCATAATTAGAATAATTTTTATATTATTCATTTCATTTATAATGACATTGAGAGTACAATAAGTAAAATATTAGTAATTTTTACTTATTGTTCCATAGTCAAACCTTACATTGGGGGCCTGGCCGTGATATTTAATCAAAAAGACCTTTAAAAAATATTCAAATTGGGTTTATCCAAGAATATGTTGCCTTTATAATTATAAAATTATATAATGAATCTTTATTCATCAATTTTAAAAGCTATTGAGGCATTTGGAAAGGTATTGTACTGTCTTACATGTGGTTTTTTACATCCTTAGACTTGCAAGAAGTTTCTTTGAGTGATTCTAGTGATTAAAAAGATATTTGTAAATTAAAAATAAATTTTTATTATAGTTTAATTCTAAAAAAGAATCATCTTCATTTTTATTTTATTCTTTAAAAAGAAAAATAATAAAACATATAAAGGACCAATAAAATAGTTATTTTTATTCATTTTTCCCTTTATACATTTACTTTAAGATAAAAAAGCAATTCTTACATGGAAATTTCCTTATCTTATAAAAATAACACTTCCTTATGAAATACTTATATTTATTTGTCTTTTCAGTGTTTGCAGACAACCAATTAGAGAACAACCAGACCACTGTTGAAAGATTGGTGGAAGAAATTTTCCCAAGTTCCCCCAACACCAATTTTCACTAAGAAAAAAGAAAGCTGAGAAATTAAACCTTCCAGGACCCACCATTCAGGACTCTGAAGGTGAGTACCTCCTTTTTGAAATTTCCATAAAAAGAAATTCTTAACCTGATTTTTTTATTTTCTTAAATTATGACTACTAGAAGAGGTTCCCAATAATACATCCAATAAGATGAAGCTGGACTCAGAAGTAGAGTTGATTCCTCAAAAGGGAAAAGAAAGGGTGAAATACCCAGCGGAACATAATGCACACAAGGAAGTGCCATATCCCAAAGGCAAGTCCCAGAAATGCCCATGATTTCTGAACCAGAGTTGGAACTAAGTATGAGTAACTCCAACAGCAACAAATCACATTCCAAGGGCTCAAATACACATTTAAATGAGGCAGTACAAACAGTACTACACCATTTACAAGGACCAAGCAGTGATGAACTCCTGGAATATCCTCAAAATGTTCCTCAAAGATGATGAAATAGTGAGATACTCCAATGGATGGAATCCACTATCATCCAAACCTCAAATCAAAAAGATCACAGAATACCATGCCAAAAAGAGGGAGGGAACCAAGGAAGAAGCCCCAGTAGCTTCTACCAGCAAGCCTCACGCCAACCAGCTTCTACAAGAAGGGAAGAAGAACAAGAAAAGGAACTGGAGGAAACCATATTCCCTAAGTTAGAAAATACCAAATATCCATAAAGATGCCATGGAAAATGTTTTCAACATGGCCAGAACCTTGATGAAATTCAACAAAAAAGAGGAACAAAGAATGAGACAACCTCATTTCCCAAGGGAACAACATTGTCCCCTGATGTTATAAATACTTTATCATACATTAAAAATAGTATTTTACCTCTTAACAACATTCAAAATAGTTTATTATATTTACAAGAAATAAATAATAGCTTATCATCTTTAACCAATATTGTTGTAGAAAATAAAAAAGAAATTGATAACATTAAATTCATGGTTGAAAATAATAAACCAAAAGTTATTAATGGACAATACTCAGAAATTAATACAAGGACAACAGGAATTGTATAAATACATAAAAGATATCAAAGAAAAAACTTTGGCAATCAATTATGATGTGAGTATTGATAATCATACAGAACAATTAAATGAATTAAGTATTTCTGTAGAAAGATTTGAAGAAAAGACTTCATCATACCAAAAATTGCTTCTAGACCATGTGGAAAAAAGTGATGAAGCAAGAATGAATCTGAAATATGACATTCAAAGTGAAATAAGGCTTATTACTGAGAAAATGAATAAAATAAATGAGACTAAATTAAATATGCCAAAGTTATCAACCCCATTTTCTCACATAAGAAGTACTATTGAACCAAAAGAGTAAATAACCAATCCATTAATTACAGACTTGAGTCACCAAGACAATAACCAAGTCTTAATGAAGGAATCACTTCAATTGGAGGAATGGCCAACATTCACAGGAGAAGGTGAATATGACCACATGTCATTTATTAAAACAATTGACATATTACAAGAATATTATGCCATACCAGATCAATCAATCACTGCTAGATTACACTCATTATTTGAGAAATCTACAAAAAGATGGTATTATGGCATAAGGAAAATAAATGGCAAAAATACCTGGTCTTGGTGGAGACAAGAAATAATCACCAAGTAAGATAATGATGCCTGGAGGTACAAAATAGAAAATGCATTTGAGAATTCCTTCTTTGACCCAGACAAGGATAAAACTTTAACTTGGTTCTTAAAACAAGTTGAAAGGTTAAATGCACTGTACCCAGAAATGTCACAAAACTTGGTGCACATGAAAATACTTAAGAAATGTGAAGGAGAATTGGAAGATTCCCTGAAAAGCAGGTGCATAGAACCATGCTCCACAGAAGAGTATATCAATGCACTAGAAGTCATAGTGACAAGGGCAAGAATTGGAAGAAGTGGAAGAAATTGGACATCAAAAGTTCAAATAAACCAAGAGAACCTTTCAAGTCCAATAAATCAAACAGGAATGAGAAAATAAAGTGCCACAAATGTGGAGGTCTTGGACACTTAGCCAATAATTGCCTTAAAAAAGAAAAAATCAATGAAATTGTGGAAACAGAAGGCTAAAATAACAAAGAAGAAGAATCTGATTCAAGAACTTCTAAAAGTGATGAAGTTAATATAATTAATGCAAAAACTAATGATATTGATTTGATATATGAAGTACTTGATGTTAATTCAAACTTACCCCAATTTGGAACATATGACGCAAGTCTAACAAACATACAAGATGCTAAATTTGATAGAACCAAACCAGCAAAAGCAATGGGATATACAGCTGGAAAATAAAGTATAAGCATTGTCATGGTTGAAAACCAAGAGGCAAAAGTGAACTTAGATACAGGAGCATATTGTACCTGTGTTGTGAAGGTTATTTGAAAACAGTTGTACCACATTGGGAAAAAAACGTATACCAATACAAGGAGTAAAATTTAGTAGTGCAAGTGAAAGCCTGAAGCCTCTTGGAATAATTGACTTAACACTCATTTTTCCTCACCCTTCACAATGTGTCAGAGTGAAAGTAGAGTTTGGGGTAATGGAAAACTGTACTAGTAAACATTTCATACTTGAAAATGATTACTTTTCAATTTATGGCATAGATATCTCTAATCAAAAAGACAGATATTTTACCATAGGAGACAATAAAAGACAAAAATTTGGCTTCTTAAATAACAAAAAACAAATTAAAGCTATTAATAATGAAGAGAAAAGCCCAAAAAAGATTTTTTCATAGCAGAACAACTTAAAGAGGCAGAATTTAATCAAGAATTAACTGAAAAACTGAAAGAAAAGTTGATTGACCTCTTATTTAAATATAAAAATGCCTTTTAAACTGACAAAGAGCCACTAGGTGCCATAATTGAACATGAGGTGTACATTATTCTTAATGTGGAAAACCATTATCCACCCTTATTAAGAAGACCAGCTTACCCAGATAGCCCAAGAGCTAGAGAAGCTTTTGAGCTACACAGTAAAGAGTTAATGGACCTTGGAGTATTAAGGAAAGTGGGACATAATGAACAGGTAGAGGTCACTACACTCGGCATAATGGAAAATAAAGGATGGTAGGAGACTTTAGAGCTCTAAACCCTATAATATCCCTGACAGATATCCAAAAATCAGAATCCATGAAACATTAACACAATTGTTACAGGCTAAGTTCATCACAGCCATCTATGCTCTAACAGGTTTCCATAAAAATGTCTTAACAGAAAATGCAAAAAGACTACTGAGGATAATAGTCCACTGTGGAATTTTTGCATATTTTCAAATTCCATTTGTTATAAAAAAATGCACCTTCCTATTATCAAAGGATGATGAACACCATCTTTCCTGAAGAATTGTCAGAAGGATGGTTGATTATCTATATTGATGATATCATAGTTTGCTCAGAAACTTGGTAAAGTAACTTAAAAAGACTAGAAAGAGTATTGCAAAAAATAGTAAAAGTAAACATGAAGATTTGCTTGAAAAAGTGTCATTTTGCATACAGTGAACTGAAAGCACTAGGAAATGTTGTATCTGGACTGAGTTTGGGCATAGATAAAAACAAAGTAGCAGAAGTATTATTGAAGCCAATGCCTCAAACCAAAAAAGAAATGCAATCATTTCAAGAATTTTCTGGTTATTACAGACAGCATATAAAAAACCTTTCAAGAATTGCTAAATCATTGTATAAGCTCTGTGACCAATGGAAAGTCTATGAAATGACCAAAGAGAGAGTCAAGGCATATAGAAAGCTGAAAGATTACTTAACAAATGTCCCATTTCTTCTAATTCCAGATTGGAAGCTACCCTTTAAACTATACATTTATGCTTGTGGAGAAGGGCTAGGTGCTGCAATACACCAGACACAAATAATCAATGATAAACCCATTGAAGGAGAAATTTGCTTCATTTCAAGACAAATACAGCCAACAGAAGTAAGATATGGAGCAAGCCAAATGGAATTCCTTTGCTTAGTGTGGGCTTGAGAGAGATTACACTATTATTTGGATGGGACAGTGTATTATGTAATTGCAGATTGCAATGCTGTAAAATCTTTATTAAACATGAAAACCCCAAATGGACATATGCTCAGATGGCAACTTGACATCCAGAAATATAGAGGAAATATGACTATAGTTCATATATATTGTAATATTAATAAAAATGCAGATGGGCTCTGGCAAATAAACATAAAAATCCAGCATGGGTACCACAGGAAGGGCACCATATAGAAGGCATATATGTCACATATACTGGCACAGAATTCTTTAAGCAAGTTAAAGAAAGCTATAAAATGGAAAAAATCTGTCACATCCTATTACAAGTTCTAATGAAAGACTTCAAAGACCCATCACTTTCATCAAAACTAGATGAAATATGGAAAAAGGAATATGATGAAGGAAGGTTCCACCTCCTTCATGGAATGCTCTATCATAGAACTATACATAAATGTGTTATGACTTTAACAGATGGAACACTGGTAAATACTATACTACATGAATGTCATGATAGTGTTGCAGCTGGACATCTCTCAGAAGAAAGAACACTAGAGAGGGCAAAAACCTGCTCTTGGTGGCCAAATTGGAAGAAAAATGTTGCAGAATACTGCCAAACCTGTGACAGATGTCAGAAAGAAAACAAAGCCACAGGAAAGAAATTTGGAATGATTATTCAAATCCAAGAACTAAAATCCCCTTGGGAAATATTTCACATGGATTGGGTAACAGCCTTACATCCAGGAAGAGACAGAAGTTATAATGCATGCCTAGTATTAGTTGACAGGTACAGAAAAACTGCAATGTTCTTACCATGTCACAGAGATGACAAAGCTATGGATACAGCCATAATGATATGAAATAAAGTTATTAGACACACAGGCTTATTCCAAAATATCATAAGTGATAGAGACCCAAAATTCACTTCAGCATGATGGACAAGCCTCCATAACTTTTTCAGAAAAAAATTATCATTCTCAACAGTTTACCACCTACAAACTGATGGTATAGAAGAAAGGATGATACAGAACTTAGAAGACATGATCAGGATATTCTGTGCTTATGGACTAGGATTCAAAGATTCTGATGGCTTTACTCATGATTGGTGTACATTGATACCAGCTCTTGAGCTGGAATATATAGCATCAATCCATTCTTCAACTGGCAAAACACCAGAAATGCTAAAAAAAGGTTGGAATCCAAGACTTCCTTAGGACACCCTCAAAAATTACTTAGTGGATATACACTCAACAGCAAGTAGTTTCAAAATAATGCTTGACAAAGCAAGACATCATGCAAACAGATTTATGCAAGATGATTTCAGATATGCAAAAGAAAGATGGGATAAAAGTCATAAACCACCTTAAAAATAGGAGACTTAGTCTTAGTTTCAACTCTAATTTTGAATAATATAAGAGACCACAGAAATTGAAAGATTCCTTTGCAGGACCATTTATCATTAAAGCACTACATGGACCTAGTTCTGAGCAACTAGACCTCACAGGTGAATTAATGAACAAACACCAAGCTTTCCCTGTAAGTGTGATAAAACCTTAAAGCTCAAGTGACAAGGAATGATTTCCATTAAGAAATAAACCCCCACTTGAAATACCCCCTTTAGAGGAGGGAGAAGAAAAGAAAATTGTAAAAGTCCTTAAAGAAAGAAGGACAAGAAACAAAAAAGAAAGGGAATACCTTGTAAGGTATAGAAACCCAACTCAAGGAAACAAACGGCTACTTGAGAAAGATATAATAAATGGTGATAAACTGTCAAGAAGGTTCAGACATGAAAGAAAACCTAAATAATCAAGAATTAAGCATTATTGAGCTTCAAGACTAACAAAGTCTATTGAAGAGGTAGGACAGTGGATGATACCCCAATTAACTAAATCAAATTGTGGTACAATATTTTTTGGTGGTAGGGAATTTGAGCCTTTGAGATATGACCACATATCCAACAAGGTCACAAGAAAACTTTATAATACTTATTCTTTTAATAATTTTCTTAAAACTAGTGAAAATGCAATAAATAGGCATAAAATTTGAACTAAACTGGAATCTAATGAGTGAGAATGTTAAATAAAATAAAACATTAGATTCACCATGGTACAATACACATATATCATTTTTATGAAATATCTGTAAAGCCAATAATTACTGAATAATAAGTAAGAATACCCTCAAAAACGCATAAAATCTTATTTAAATCAAGAAAAAATGAAACAAAAAGAGAAATGAATTACAAAATTGGATTCCCCATGAAAAACCACACATATAACATTTTTGTTCCATATTTGTAAAGTCAATATTCAAGGAAATAACCTGAATATATGCCCTTTTATGATCAGCACATATATTCATGGTTTTTAGCTTGTATCTCTAGAATTATAAATGATAGAGCATTAAAAAAAGATTTACCATGTGACTACTGTGAGAATACAGATATGAAATTTATTTGACAAGTTATTAACATGGTTAGAACTTGTAAGGGTTTATTGAACAAAATTGCTGGAGCTGTTGACCACTTTGTTGTGAAAGTGGTACAAACTTAAGATAAATTTGATATTAAGGCTCTATTGGTTCATTCTATGAGAATAATTAATGTTTTCTCTTAATATTCAAGGTAAAACCACCTGAAATCATGGTTTGAAGTTCAAAATGGTAAATTTGGACAGAAAAGATGAGTTACAAGAGAAATCATCCAAAAAGGATTTTTGAAAATATAATGAAATTATCTTGTAAGTTTAATAATAATATTCCAAGCTATCAGAATTCACTCTCTGAATTGCTGTAGCATGTATAAATTAAAGGTTTTTCATGATCAAAGTTTCAGCTTAAAATTGATCATTTATGATCACTCACTTTAATCTTATTTTACATTTAACAGTTAAATATGTGATAAAGCTGGTGAATACTATTAGATCATGATTGATACTAATAGAATACACAAGTTTTAGTCTTCTGCCAATCCTATGATTTCATCAAGCTTAGAGGTATAGTGATAACTCTAAATAATGTGGTAATTATGAGATAAGATTGTTTAATTATGATTTATTCATCACTAAACCTTAAAATACTGATCAATGCCAGTGTTTACCATCCGTAAACATCTACTATAAGCCTGTTGGACCCTAGAAGGGAGGAATTTAATATAAATAGAGCTCTTTTTACTCTATTTCCCCCTCAGACGCATCAAAAACAATAAAACACTAAATCAAAAAGTAAAATCTTTATTCTCTATATATAAATCTTGTATATTATAATAGACCAAAGGTAATCTTTATTATAATCATCAATCTTGATGTGATTCCTCTAATTTTTTAATTTTTTTTGTTATATTTCTCTAAAAATCTCCTTTCCACGTAAAATTCAAGATTATTTGTAATATCTTTTATTTTTATTTGTAAATACAGTTTAAATAAGTTGTATTTATATTATTTGGCATAAAGTATCTCAAAACTATTATATTAATTGTTCAAAGTAGGTTCTTTTCTCTTATTATAATACTTCCTCTCTATTATTATTCTTAATTATTCTTTTATTAATATATATAGTATTTATATTAATACATAACTTTACTATTAGTAATATTATTGTTATTAATTGTTTTTCATTAATAAGAAACAATTTTTTACGCCTGTATTATTTTTTGGTAACAATAATAAAGTGCTTTCAAATATATTAATTCTTAAATATTAATATATTTACTCATTATATTATTCTTTCATAATACATATTATATTATTATATTTATTTAATAATATAATTATTTTTATGCCTTAATTATAATAAATCTTCATTATTATAATTATCTTTATCTTATTTATTTCATTTAGAGTACAATAAGTAAAATATTAGAGAATTTTAGTTATTGTTTCATAGTCAAACCTTACAATGTTAGAAAGAAAAAGATAAAGTCAAAGCTCAGCTCCAGGGCTTAAGGAGGTTTCTTCTTAGGGTATGTAGAAGGGCACAAAAGGATAAAAGACTTGAATAATGAAACCTTTAAGCTCCTAATTACTGATTTTTGATCTTTCTTGATAAAGGAATTAGTAGTTTGAAGAAATAGGAACTTAATGATCTCAAATTTCCTAAATGTGATTCCTCTTGTACATTAGATTGGCATCAGCATATTAGATGCAGCTGCAATAGCTTCTCCTAGTCTATCCCATCTCCTGATAAGATCATTAACTACAAATCTTTTATTTCCTCAAAAAATTCTATCCATTCCTCCTTTCCACAGGTTCATGAGCTAACGGAACAAATAGATCCTCAGCAGAAAAATGAAGAAATCCCATAAGAGAAATATAATGCACATTCTTATCCTGATCCTAACTCACAATTATGCTTTTATAGACACTTGTTGCTTGATATAACCGCAGAAATACCAGAATAAGGTCTTTCTGGTGTTCCTCTTTCTTACTTACCAGGTGGAGAAATAGAAAGTGAATCTATAGCAGAAAAATACCTTCACAAGAGCTGTATCATGGAGAATGTTCCTTGAAGAGAGCCTCACAATCTTTCAGGAAGGATAAATGGAAAAGATATAATAAATGGGAAAATGGAACACAAAAACCCTGTTTATTTTTCCACAAGTACCTGCATTCTTCCTAAAAACTATCAGCAAGCCATTAATAATACAACATCCTCTGAGGGATCAATTCCATAAATTAAAAAAACACTCTGCATTTAATACTGTTGAAATTCCTCAAAATTGTAATACTTTGGGACATATGTGGGTGTTCAGAGAAAAAGAAAATAGTGAAGGGTTAATTTTGAGGCACAAGGCTTGGCTGTATGTGCGAGCGTTTGCTTAAATTGAAGGAATCAATTTCAATGAAACACTTGCACTTACTGGAAGACTTAACTCTCTAAGATTCATCATTTCTTATTGTTCTCATAAAGACTTTGAAATACATTAAATGGAAATAAGAATGTTACTTCTGTTGGAGCGTGTTATAGATGCGCTTAAGCATTTTTGCACAACTTCTTCACCATGATTAGGGAGGGCTAATACATGGTCAAAATCAGCAATTGTTTCTCCACCAAAGACTAATTTGCAACGAGCCCTTAGCACAATCAGAAATAGAATGGCTAATGAATCTCAAAGATGAGGGCTTGAGTCTCTCAGTGCTTGATATTCTTGGATTAAGGTGGAGAGCCCAAACCTAACTCTGAAATAGTAGCAAGAGTTTATTTCTTCAATAAAAGCTCTAGAAAGTGGAAGCATTCCACTTTCCAAATGCGAAAATCTCCCAAAAGATCCATCAAATTCCATCAAATATGACGTTGCAACCCTGCACATAACAAAGAGGAGTGTTGGAGTGTGTTATGGCTTCTCTTGAGCATGCTCGCATAACAGCTTCACAATGATTAGGCAGGGCTAATAAATTTTAAAAAACAGTAATTGTTTCTTCACTCATGGCTCATTCTTAACAAGCACTTAGCTCAATTGGAAAGAAAATTTCTCATGAATTTTGAAGATAAGGTTTTAAGTTCTTCAGTGCTTGGTATTCTTGAATTAAGGTGGAGAGGCCAAAACCCACTCCGCAAACTTTTCTATGGAAAGCCTGAAGAAGATATTTTTATGAAGGATATACACATGAGAAGAAGAAAGGAGCATTTATGCAATTAGAAAAATTTCCTTATGGCTTAAAGAAGAGTCCAAGATGTTGGCATCAAAATCTGGCCACTGTATTCAAGGAGCTAGGTTTCTGTCAAATCAAGCTTGTCAGGCTGAGTCTATGATGGAGCTAATAAAGACTAAGTACAAGCTTTTCCTATGACTGTGACACAGTGAAAATTATTAAAAAAGGATTGGTTGATTATAATAAGGGTTGATGTTGAGGTATACAGGGATTTACTAGTGAGGAATAGTGGTGGTGAGCGCTGCTGAAAGCCCTGGGTGAAATAGTTATCAGTTGGTTTACTATAATAACTACTACAATAGTTAATATTATAGTTACAACCTGATTATTTTACAAGAGTAGAATTGTTTTTGACAGTTGTACTACTTAGGAACTTGAGAGCAGGATAAGGAAACCTTTTCTGGTGGAGAAAAGGTCTCCTTTTATCCTAAAACTGGGTGGAAAGGCTTCTAGACCTTTCCACATGGAGGAAAGTGAAGATTTTTCACTTCCAGGGACTGGATTGTGGTTTTCACAATTCCTGTATAACCTGTATTGGGCTCCGATGTGGTTTTAAAACCACATCTGGGCATTTTTCACCAATACAGGGTGAAAGGTTTCATCTGGGAACCACACAGCCCTCTTCTGACGTGAATTATGCATAGAATGCTTTACAGAACCTGCATGGGACCCCATTATTGTCCAAACTATGGGGTATTGAAGTATAAACAAGCTTCTTTGTCTGTTTGACACCTCATAATCAGGGCTATGGGATATTATCCCACAGTAAGGCTGTATTGGTCTAACTGTGGGATTTTGATCTTAAAGCTTCCATAGCTGTGTCAGTATTTGAGATATCATGCTCAACCTTGGTTTGTTTTGTAGCCCTGGATGTTCTCTACACAATGGTACCTTATTTGATATGGCCATCATTAAATATGGCAAAGTTATGCCATGTACAAGATTTTTGTATGTATGTGTGATATGTTTTAAAATCTGTATGGAGCTTGTTTGCCCCATAACCTTTGCTCTAAATGAGATATGGGGAAATGGATTGCACCATAAGGTATCCTGGCTTGTGCGCTTTGCAAAAAAAGCCCACTTTAGTCATCTCACACAAAACTGTAGAAGTCAGATGAGAGGTGAATATTTTATTCCCCCTTATTTGACCTTATTTTGGTCATAACTTCAGCAATTCTGATGCTAGCTCAATTTGGCTAGTACCATTAGATATCCCTGACTTGAAGCTTCATTTTCAATACCCATTCAATGGGGTTAAGCCCCTTCCTCTGGATTTCAGATGGTAGGTGAGAATTAAGGTTTATGCTCAGCATCAACTTTGAGCAGGAATAACTTTGTTATTATTTTTCCTATGATGATGGGACTTTTATATTTGGAAAGAGGTGAGTTTCCTCTTTATTTTGATAATTTTTGAGCTGGTTTGGCTCAGCTCCATGTTTTGGTGGTATCTTGGCTTTACCATTGGTTTATGGTATATGGCTGTCATGCTTGTGATCTGGTTTTGAGTCACATGCCAACATACCCTCCCTCCAAAAAAGGCTCATCATTGACAAAACGTTTCAGTCCTCCTAGAGGCCCTGAATCTCCTTAGATGAAGGTTCCCATCTGGTATGGCATCTTCTTCCAACCATTTGTGTGTATCTCCTGTTTGGTTTTTAAATCTGACCAAGTACTGTCTCTGGTCTTTACCATTCAGTCTAATATTCCTGGCCTTGGTGGTTTTCATAACAGGGCCAGGGGAGTCTTTCACCTCCACTATCTCTGGTGGAGTGGGATTTGTCTTCCTGGAGGGGAACTTATTCTCCTCTGTATGGAAGTATGGCCTAACCAAGCTCACTGGGAACACTGGGTGTTTTCTAGAAAATTTCTCTGTGAGTTTTACTTCCACTGCATTTTTCCCTATCAGCTTTATGATAGTGAAGGGACCTACAAATTAGTCTCTCATCTTCTTTTGTCCCTTAAGATTGTTGAATCTGAGTGTGGACACTAACACCTGGTCCCCTTCTTTGAAATCAGGTTCCATGTGACATTTCTCCCACCTCTGTTTGTTGTATTCTTTTGCCTCAGATATGCATCTAGAAGATGTATTACAAGCCCTCTTTCACATATCCTGAAAGTCTTTGGCTGTTGGGTGGATATTCAGAAGATTTTTCTTCAGGTGATCCACAGGCAATAGGGGGTTCCACCCTTTCTCTACCAGTGAGGGTGATTACCCTGTGGTGGAGTTCTGGCTTGTGTTGTAATCCAGTTGGACTTCTGGTAAAAGGGTAACCCAGTAATTGGTGTATCCTTTATGGTTCTTGTATTCCATGCCATATGCACAGAATCTTCTGATGAGGTCCTCCATTTTTTGAATCATCCTTTAAGCTAAACCATCTTTCTGTGGGTGGTAAGCTATGGAGAATGCAAGTTTAGTACCAAGAATTTCATACAAGTTGGTCCAAAATTCTGATTTGAACTTTGGGTCCCTATCACTAATGATAATTTTAGGGACTCCACAGGTGGATATTATGTTATTTCAAAATAACAAGGAAGTATCCATTGCTGTGTCCTCCTTGTGACATGGTAGGCACATCACACTCTTGCTGAACCTATCAACTATGATTAGGAAAGCATTGTAGTTTTCTTTTCCTCCTGGGACAAGTCCTGTAAACCAGTCCATGTTAAGAGTTTCCCATGGGTTTTTGGGTTCTTCTATGTGTTAAAGTAGCCCATACTTCTTCCTATGTTTTCTTTTTTCCTTCTGGCATCTTTCACAAGTGTTGATATGCTCACTCAGCTCTTGTTCCAATTTGGGCCACCAAGCTGTGCTTGCTACCATTCCCTTGGTCCTGTCTTCACTCATGTGTCCCATATAGCGGAAGTCATGGCATTCCTGCAAGATCAGGGATATATGGTCCCTTTCTACTACTGTGAGTGCACTTGGGTGCTTATCTTTATGGTAGAGAAGGCCAGCTATAAGGAAAACCTTGTTGTACTTATAGTCCCTCAACCAGGGTTCCTATAACTGGGATTCCAGTTCTGGGCTCCTGTACTTTTGTTGAAGGAGTTTCAACAGTATTCCTCACTGTTTGTGTTTGGCCTATGTATTTATTACTGCAATGAAGAACTCATTATGCAGTTGTGAGGAATCTATTCCCAATATGGGAGTTTCTATTCCTTCTGAATCAGTGTCTCCATTGTCTGGTGCCCATTCAGAAAATCTGAAGTTCTTACTCCTATCTATCTCCATGAAATGGATAGGAATCTTGGCTGCTACTTCAGGGTCATAGGCTGGGTTGCTTTTGACATTTTCTAGTGGTCATCTGCATTGGTGTGGCATTTGCCTTCCTTGTATATGATGGTCATATTGCCCCTATACTCTTGGAGGGCTATTTTTCACCTCAACATGTGTCTATTTGTAGTCTTCATGTTTAGTAAATAATTCAAGGCTCTGCATTCTGTGTAGACTTCAAAGACTGCACCCTCCAAGTAATAGTTGACTTTCTCTAGAGCCCAGATTAATCATAGGAATTCAGTCTGGGTGGCCCCATACCTGGCTTCTGAGTCTTTCAGTTGCCTAGAGATGTAGCATATAACTCCTTCTCTTGGTTCACCATATACAATTTGTCTCTGGTGAAGGGCTGCCCCTAAGCCTTGGCTACAGGATGCATCTATATATAGCTTAAATGGTAGTTCAAAGTTGGGTAAGATGAGCACAGGTGCATTGGTGAGTTCATGTTTGATCCTCCCATATGCATCCCTTCTTTCCTTGGTAATTTCAAAAACTACATCTTTGGAACATAACCTTTATAGACTACTAGTTATGTGGGCAAAATTTCTGATGTGGTTTCTGTAGTAGCTAGAAAGCCCAAGGAAAGATTTCATCTCTTTGATGTTATTTGGTACTGATTTCAGCAGTACTGCTCCTACTTTATTCTGGTATATGGCCAGACTAAGACCTCAGCCTTTGTGTCCCAGTTCCAGTAATTCTTGTTGGCAAAAATTGCACTTCTTAAGTGAAATTTTCAGATGGATGGGTGTGCATTTACTTAGGACTCTGTTTATGTACTGCACATGGTCTTCCAATGTTTCTGATTATATAAGTATGTAATTAATATATAATACCATCCGGGCTTCTAATATTTCTTCTTGAAATATTTTGTCCATCATCCTTTGGAAGTGGGCTGGTGAATTTTGGATGGCAAATGGCATCCTGGTGTACTCATATATGCCAATATGGCATATGATTCTGAGTAATTTGATTCAGTTTGGTTTAACTCCATTCTTGTGAAAGCCTTTCATACAATCCATCTTGGTTATGTATTTGGCTTTTTCCAGTTTATCTAGGGCATGAGGTATCCTAGATATAGGGTGCCTGTCAGCTTTTGTGTAGTTTTTCACGGAGCTGAAATCTCCACATAGTCTATATTTGCCATCATTCCAGGTGATAAGGACAGGAGTGGTGATTTACACTATTTCATTGTGTCCTATCTTCCTGATAACATCCATGTCTAGGAGTTCATTGACATGTTTTTCAATTTCCTTCCTAGTTTCCAGACTTTATGGGTATGGAGGTCTTCTCAGCATGGGTGGGCAGGGTCTTTCCACATCCAAATTCAATTGTATATCATGGCCTCTTATTTTGCCTAATGGTTCTCCACCAATGGCAAATTCTGGTCTATTTTTCCTCAGCATCTTCAGTAAACTAACTTTTTTTTACTGGTGAGGGTAGTGCTGAATTGGCCCTCCCTGAATTCATCCAGTAATTCTTCTCAAGGGTCATGGGTAGATATTTGGTATATGTCAAGTGAAAATTTCTTTTCCTTGTTTGTACCAATAGTAATATGCCTGTCTTTACTATTGTAAATATCAATGCCATACATCCTCTGGTAGTCTGTTACCAGTAAAATCCCTTGGATGTGGGCATTTTCAAGCACAACAAACTCTGGGTTGAGTCTGATATTACCTTTCCCATGGGGTATAATTGTCTCTTTGAGAATTTTCCCAATGGATTTCATCTTTCCTGATGCAATTTTGAAGTTCTTTTCCTTTATTGGCAAGAGCTTTTTTTCCCAATTCGGGAAGTGATGATCCAGATAATTTCTGGCCACTATTTAGCAGTGTGCTCCACTGTCAATGATCAATGGGTGTTGAGCATTGTCTATGCAGAAAGTCATCTTTGTGGCTGTTCCATGTATGTATGCCATTCCTTTAGTTGGTGCAACTAGGAATTTTTGTGCATTTTGTGTGTGTTTACACAAGTTTTTGTTTGCAGTGTCTTGTGGCATGCCTGCTTCTAACTGTATGTCCTGAATTTCTAGTGGAATTTCCTCTTAGTACTCCACTAGAAATGCCTCTCTTGGGTGTTGTTATTCATTATATTGTTCTCTGATGACATCACCCAGAGAGTCTGATTCAGAACCCTCTGGGGGATTTCTCCTCTGGGACTTTCTCAATAGCATAGGCTTTTTCTTTGCCTTTAGAAAGCTATTGGAATAATGGTCTGATGAACCACAATTGTTACAAGAATTCTTCTTCTTAGTCACTTCTGCCACTCTTTCTCTAGGTTTGTCTTTAAACTCCACCCTGAAAGGTTGTTTCTCTCTGAAACCACTGCTTTTATATGGGGAATATTTCCCTATATTTGTTCTTTTCCTTACATCTTGTAAGGTGTTTGCAATGTCATCTAGAGTGCAACTTTTGTTGTATCTGAATTTTACTGCATGCTCTAGTTCTCCTGGAGATTGTATCAGGAGTTTGTGATTCCTCATCTGAATATTTGTTTGAAGATCAATGGCTTTAAGTCTTTTAGACTGTCTGAGACACCACTAATATAGATCTTTGTCCACAAAGTACTTTTCATTTTCAAATGACATGATCTTCTGCCATATCCAAGTACCATTGCTGTAATTTTGGCTGATTTGACTATTCCACCATGGATTTCTTTCATCTATGTGTACCAAATACTAGCATGTCCTTTAAATTCTGTATTCAATCTAGCAGTAATCCAGTAGTCTGGTATACTTGATACATCAATGAAGAGTCCATCAATATAATCAATGAGTTCCATATGATCATATTCTCCTGTGCCAGAGAATTTGGGCCAGCTTGAGGCTTCTGGAAGCTGTTTTAATGCTTCCTTCTCAGAATAAGACATTTTTTCTTCATCTTGGTATTGAGATGGAGACCTTGCCTTATTCTCCAAAAAGGAAACTGGTTTTATGTCTTCTTAGTGATATGGATTATTTAAAAAATGGCCTTGTGGTTGGGGCTTCATATTTTGGTAGACATTGGACAGTGTGTTTAAGTCTTGATCCAGACAATCCCTACCCCTTTTTCAGTGGTGCGGCTCTTCAAAGACTTGATTCAGTCTTTTATTGGTTTCTTCAGAAGCCTTGCTCAATTGAGCATGGCCTTCTTGAAGGGTTTAACAAGTTTGTCCATGGAGGATGTCAATGTTTTCATCCTCTCATGGCTTTCTTGGGGCTCTGAAAACTGCTTTTGAGTTTGCTCTGCAAATTGGGACATTTGTAACTACAGTGCATCACTGCTTAAGTTACCCTCAGGTGTAACAACATTATGTTCTGTCTGAGTGGGGGTGATATTTGTATTAGTGGGGCTACTAATTTTAGAAATATTTACAACTATTTCTGGATATTTTATACTTCTTTCACCAAGTCCAACAGCTTCTGGATAATTAAGTCTGACTCTCTCTGCCTCTGGTTGAAAGAGGTCTTGTTTTTGCCCCTGAATCCTTTTCCTCTCTTGGAAAATCCCTGGGATTGTGAGGAATGTTTACTTTTAGCTACTTATCTGTTGGTTCCTGAATGGTGTGAAGCCACTGGAGAGCTGGTTTAGCCTACTCCTTGTGAGCCTGAAGAAATCTGAGTATACCCTGTCTGGGTCAGCTGTTCTTCTATAGCTTGGATAGTGGATTGATTCTCCCTTATTCTCATTGCCCTCTCCTCCAGGAGTCTGAACTTCATGGTGGGGTTCCAACCTTTGGTAATTACCATAAGGTTATTGAAGTCTATTATTTAGGAAATATCTTCTGGAAACTTTCTCCAAATTCTGCCCAGTGGAATGCTAGGTTTAACCTCTTGTTGTCCATGCTCCATTGAAAAAGGTCTTTGAGGAGTTGGTGGAGCTGAAGAACTTGATCCATATCCTTCCTGTCCTCTGGTTTGAGGCTTCTGTTGAATTGGAAAGTGAATGGCAGAGTGGGAATAATTTCCCTCAATGTCTTGCAATCCACCACTGTGTGTAATGTTTCCTCTTCCAGGTCTCCTGGTTCTGGACAAGCCTTCTCTGTCCTCTGGCTGGTTCCTTGAGATTCCAAGGTTTCTGAGGTGTACAGGTGACATATCAGTGTTTGCAAGAAGTCAACACCTTAATGTTCTTAGGGTATTTAACTTTGACTTTGCCTTGTACAAATTTATTTTCTACTGCTTTAGTAAATTTGCCTTTAGAGGTTACAACTGAGTTAATTATTGTAATCTTCCCTGTACAAGTGATTAAGGTTGGTTTACCTTGTATTGAGGCAGATTTTTGTGACTTTCTACTTCTCTGGGCGGCAATTTGTGTCCACTTCTTTGCTGTAATGGGGCCTTCACTATGCCTCTTTCCCTTGCCCTTGCTTCCCTCTGGTTCTGAGGGTGTCACTGCTATGTTGGCCTGTGACTGGGTTTCAAGTGGTATTAAATTTTATTCCACTGAATCAAAAAGGAAAAAGAGGGCTTATTGTCAGTTAAGACTTCTTAAAATGCTGTTGGTTGACAGTAAGAGAGGTGTCCTTCTTAATCAAAAAAGGACATTACTGATGCCTTAAAGTGTTATAATATGTCAAACACACCAAAAATAAAGGTTTTGTGGAGATTAAATTATAATTAACCATCCAACAAGGCAATTAAAATAGAAAAACACAGTGGTATATAGTAATATACCACTCAAAAAAATAAATATAAGATATGTGTTATATTATTTTTTGAGATATTTACTCCTAAAAAAGAAACAATAGTGTCAGAATTTAAGAAAATTGAAGAAAATACTCCCTTTTTGCATAAAAAAGGTCTAAAAATCCAAAAAAAAAAACCACGGCCAGGACCCCAAAATGTCAGGCTGTGTGTATGATGAAGCTAATAAAGACAAGTTACAAGCTTTAACTATGACTATGACATGGTTAAAATGATTCAAAAAAGATTGGTTTATTATAATAAGAGTTTATGTTAAGGTATACAGGGCTTTACTATTGAGGAATAGTGGTGGTGAGTGCTTCTGAAAGCCCTGGGTGCAATAATTATCTGTTGGTTTACTATAATAACCACTAAAATAATTAATAATATAGCTATAACCTGATTATTTTCCAATAGTATGACTATTTTTGACAGTTGTACTATGTAGGAACTCCAGAGCAGGGTGAGGAAACCTTTTCTGGTGGAGAAAAGGTCCGCTTTTATCCTAACACTGGGTGGAAAGCCTTCTAAACCTTTCCATGTAGAGGAAAGTGAAGATTTTTAACTTCGGGGGACTGGATTGTGGCTTTCACAATGCCTGTATAACCTGTATTGGGCTCAGATATGGTTTTGAAACCACATCTGGGCAGTTTTCACCAATACAGGGTGAAAGGTTTCATCTGGGGACCACACAGCCCTCTTCTGACGTGAATGACGCATAGAATGCTGTACAGAACCTGTATGGAACCCCAGCATTGTCCAAACTATGAGGTATTGAAGTATAAACAAGCTTCTTTGTCTGTTTGACACCTCATAATCAGGGTTATGGGATATTATCCCACAGTAAGGCTGTATTGGTCTAACTGTGGTATTTTGACCTTGAAACTGCCATACATATGTCACTTTTTAAGATATCAAGCTCAAATTTGGTTCATTTTGTGAGCCTTTGAAATATGACCACATATCTAAAAAGGTCACAAGAAAAACTTTTATAATAATTATACTCTTAATAATTACCTTAAAGCCAATGAAAATGCCATAAATAGGTATAACCCTTTAATTAACTCAAAATATAATGAGTAAAAATGTGAAATAAGTCAACCCATTGGATTCCTCATTATACAATACACATATATCATTATTATGGCATATCTTCAAGGTCAATAATTACTGAATAATGAGTAATGATACCCTAAAAAACACATTAAATATTATTTAATTTGGAAGCCAATGAAACAAAATGTGGAATAAATTGCACCAATGGATTCCCCATGAAAGCCTACACATAAAGCAATTATATGTCAATTCTCTAAAGTCAATACTTAAGGAATTAAGCTGAATATATGGACTTTTTTGGTCAGTGCATACATTCATGGTTTTTAGCTAATATATCTTGAAATATAGATGATAGACTGTTGAACAAAAAATGAAGTCACCACATAATTACTGTAAGAACACATATATGAGCTTCATTTGACAGGTTATAAGCCAGGCTATAACTTGTAAAGGTTTATTGAACAAAATTACTAGAGCTGTTGACCACTTCGTTGTGAAAGCGGTCCAACCTTAAACCAAAGTGGATATTCAGATTCTAATATTCAATAAATGAATAATTACTTATTCTATATAATGATATTCAAGGTAAAACCCCCTGAAATCTAGGTTTGAAGTTCAAAATATTGAATTTCAACAGAAAAGATGAGATACAAGGAAAATCATCAAAAATAGAGTTTTTATGATGTAATAAAATTCTCTTGTCATTTTAATGGGTACATGTCAGGAGATAAGAGCTCACTCTCTGAATAGCTGTAGCGTGTATAACCTAAAGGTTATTAATGATCAAAGTTTAAGCTTAAAATTGATCATTGATGATCACTCACTGTAATCTTATTTCAATTTTAAAACGTATATAAGTGATACAGCTGGTGAATACTATTATATTATGATTAATAATAATAAAATCCACAAATTTTAGGCTTCTTCCAAGCCTATGATGTCATCAATCTTAGAGTTATAGTTATAACTATAAATAATGGTGTGATAATGAGATAAGATGGTTTGATCATGAAATAATCATCACTAACCCTTAAAAAACTGATCATTTCCAGTGGATACCATCAGTACACGTCTACTATAAGGGAGGAATTTACTATAAATAGAGCTCTTTTTACTCTTTTTTCTCCTCAGACACATCAAAACAATAAATAAATCAAAAGGTAAAATTCTTATTCTTTAACTATAAATCTTTTATATTATGAAAAATCAGAGATAATCTTCATTACAATCATCAATCTTGATGTGATTACTACAATTGTTCATTTTTTTGTTATAATTCTCTCAAAATCTTATTTCCACCTAAAAATCAATAATATTTATAATTTCTTTCATTTTTATTTATAAATACAATTTAAATAAGTTGTATTTACATTCTTTGTCATAAACCTTTCAAAATATCATATTAAGTGTTAAATGTAGGTTATTTTCTCTTATTAGTATAATTTTTCTCTATTATTACTATTGATAATTCTTCAATTAATATAAATAGTATTTATATTAATATATAGCTTTGATATTAGTAATATTATTGTTATTAATTGTTTTTTATTAATAAAAAACAATTTTTTATTCCTTTATCATTTGTTAGTAACAATAAGAAAGAGCTTTCAAATATATTTATTATTTAAATATTAATATATATATTTATTATATTATTCTTTTATAATATAGATTATATTATTATATTTATTTTGTAACATGATTTTTTTTATCTCATTTATTTCATTTATAAGGACATTAAGAGTACAATAAGCCAAATATTAGTGATTTTTATTGATTGTTTCATAGTCAAACCTTACATTTGGGGGGCTGGCCATGACATTTACTTTAAAAGACCTTTAAAAATATTCTAATTGGTTTTATCCAATAATAAATCAGAATTATAATCATAAAATCATATAATAATTTCATATTTATTGATTTTACAAGCTATTGAGTCATTTGGAAAATAATTGTACTGTCTTACACATGGTTTTTCACATCCTTGAACTTTCAAGATTTTGCTTTGAGTGACTCTAGTGATTAAAATGAATTCTTATAAAGTTGAAATAATTTTATATTATAAATTATTTTCATAGAAGAATCATCTTCATTTTTATTCTATTGTTTAAAAATAAAAAATATTACAAACCCATAAAAAACTCATTTTTATTCATTTTCTTAATTTCTTTAGTCATTTCATTTATTCTAAGATATAAAAGCAATTTTTACATGTAAAATTGCTATATCTTACCAAAAACAACACTTTTTATATAAAAGACTTCTATTGATTTGTCTTTTTAGTGTTTTTAGACAGCCCAACAGAGGACAACCAGCCCATTGTTGAAAGATTGGTGGAAAAAATTTCCCCAAGTTCCCCAACTTCAATTGTAATTAAGAAAAAGAAAGCTAAGAAATTAGAGTTTCCAGGACCCACCATTCAGGACTCTGAAGGTGAGTACCTCCTTTTTAAATTTGCCATAAGAAGAAATTATTGTCCTCAAATCTTTTTATTTCTTATTTCTTAAATTATGAATACCAGAAGAGGTTCCCAATAATCCATCCAATAATATGAAAGTGTACACAGAGTTGGAATTTATCCATCAAAAGGGAAAAGAAAGAGCAAATCCCCCCGTGGAAAAGAATCCACACAAGGATGTGCCTTATCCCAAAGGCAAGTCCCAGAAATTCCCATAATATCTGAACCAGAGTTAGAACTAAGTATGAGTGACTCAAACAGAGATAAATCACATTCAGAGGGCTCAAATAGACATTTACATGAGCCAGTACAAGCAGTACTACACAGTGTACAAGGACAAGGATTGGGAAATGTTGCCACAAATGGACCAAGGAGTGATGAACTCCTGGCACATCCTCAAAGAGGAGGAAATAGTGAGATACTCCAATGGATGGAATCCACTATCATCCAAACCTCAAATTGAAAAGATAAAGGAATACCATGCCAAAAAGAGGGAGGCAACAAAGGAAGAAGCCCCAGTAGCTTCTACCAGCAAGCCTCAAGCCAACCCACTTCCCCAAGAAGGGAAGAAGAACAAGAAAAAGAACTGTATAAAACCATATTCCCCAATTTACAGGATTCCAAAAATTCAAAAATATGCCATGTACAATGTTCTCAACATGGCCGCAACCTTGATGGAATTCAAGGACAAGAAGGAGCAAAGAATGCGACAACCTCATTTCCCAAAGAAATAACTTTGTCTCTAGATGTTGTAAATACTTTAACAGAAATTAAAACATTATTTAGCCTCTTAAAGAAATTAAAACCAGTTGATTATATTTACAAGAAATAAATAATAATTTATCATCTTTAACAAAAATTGTTGTACAAAATAAAAAGGAAATTGATAACATTAAATTTATTGTTGAAAATAATAAACCAAATGTTTTAATTGACATTACTCAAAGATTGAGACAAGGGCAACATAATTGTATAAATATATAAAATATATCAAAGATGAAATGTTGGCAATCAATCATGACATGAGTATTGATAATCTTACAGAGAAATTAGACAAATTGAGTATTTCTGTAGAGAAATTTGAATAAAAGACTTCATCACACCAAAAATAACTTCTAGACCACGTGGAAAAAAGTGATGAAGCAAGAATGAATCTGAAAGATGGAATTCAAAGTGAAATAAGGCTTATTACTGACAAAATGGATCAAATAAATGAGACTAACTTAAATATGTCAAAGTTATCAACCCCATTTTCTTACATAAGAAGTACTGTTAAACCAACAGAGGAAATAACAAATCCATTAATTACAGACTTGAGTTATCAATACAATAACCAAGTCTTAATGAAGGCAGCACCTCAATTAAAATAATGGCCAAAATTCACAGGAGAAGGTAAATATGACCATATGTCATTTATTAAAACAATTGACATGTTACATGAATATTATGCCATACCAGAAAAATTAATCACTGCCAGATTACACTCACAGTTTGAGAAATATGCAAAAAGATGGTATTATGGCATAAGACGAATAAATGGCAAAAATACCTTGTCTGGGTGGAAACAAGAAATAATCACCAAGTGGGCTAATGATTCCTGGAGGTACAAAATAGAGAATTTATTTGAAAATTCCTTCTTTGACCCAGACAAAGATAAACCTTTGACTTGGTTCTTAAAAAAAGTCAAAATATTAAATGCACTGTACCCAGAAATGTCACAAAAAATGGTACACATGAAAATAATTAAGAAATGTGGAGGAGAATTGGAACATGCCCTGAAGGCAGGTCTATAGAACCATGATCCACAGAAGAGTATATCAATTCACTAGAAGACATAGTGACAAGGACAAAAATTAGCAGAACTTGGAAGAAATTGGACATTAAAAGCTCAAATAAACCATATATCAAGAAAGATGAACCAATAGAACCTTCCAAGCCCAAAAATTTCAACATTAATTATCAAAGAAAGTGTCACAAATGCGGAGGTGTTGGGCACTTAGCCAATAATTGCCTTAAAAAAAGCAAAAATCACTTAAATTGTGGAAAAAGAGGACCACAATGATAAAGATGAAGAATCTTAATCTGAAAAGGACACTGAAGAATCAGAAACTTCTGAAAGTGAAAAAATTAATAATATTGATTTAATATATGAAGTAATGGATGTCAATTCAAACTTACCACAAGTTGGAACATCTGACACAATCGTGACAAACATACAAGATGCTAAATTGTATAGAGCCAAACCAGAAAAAGGGATGGGATATAAAGCTGGAAAATCAGGTATAAGTATTGACATGGTGGAAAACCAAGAGGCAAAAGTGAGCTTAGATACAGGAGTATATTGTACCTGTGTTGGTTAGAGTTATTGAAAATAATTGTACCAGATTGGGGAGAAAAACTTATACCAATACAAGGAGTCAAATTTAGTAGTGCAAGTGAAAGCATGAAGCCCCTTGGAATAATTGACTTAACACACATTTTTATCATCCTTCACAATGTATTGGATTGAAAGTAGAGTTTGTTGTAATGGACAACTGCACTAGTAACCATTTTATACTTGGAAATGACTACTTGTCAATTTATGGCATAGATATCATTAACCAAAAAGATAGATATTTTACCATAGGAGACAATAAGAGATAAAAATTTGGCTTCATAAAAAGAAAAAAACAAATTAAAGTTATGAAGAATGAAGAAAAAAACCAGAAAGGGATTTTTTCATAACTGAACAACTTAAAGAGGAAGAATTCAATCAAGAATTAACAGAAAAGATGAAAGAAAAATTGATTGACCTCTTATTGAAATACCAAAATGCCTTTGCAACTGACAAAGAACCACTAGGTGCCATAATTGGACATGAGGTAGACATAATCCTTAATGTGGAAAAACCTTATCCACCCTTATTAAGAAGACCAGCTTACCCAGATAGCCCAAGAGCTAGAGAAGCTTTAGAGGTACACATTAAAGAATTGATGGATCTTTGAGTATTAAGGAAAGTAGGACACAATGAAAAGCTAGAGGTCACTACACCTGTCATTATAACTTGGCATAATGGAAATACAAGGATGGTAGGGGACGTTAGAGCTCTGCACACCTATACTATCCCTGACAGATATCCAATACCCATAATTCATGAGACATTGTGAGCCTGAAAGCATGAAAAGAATTACATTCTACACAAGTTCCAAACACTTTCATTAAATTTTCTTTGAATTATTTCAATTCATCTGTGTAAATTCACTTTTAATTTGGTTTTCTTCTATTTTTGCTTACAAGGCACTCATTCAAGATCTGTTGCTATAATAATCTTGTTACCAAGTCAAATATTCAAGACTTGTAGTTATAGGAATATTGTTTCTATAACACCATTTGACTTTGTTGATATAGTAACTTTGCTTCTATAACAACAGCATATGCTTGGTTACATATCTTGTTACTATAACAATACCCTTTCTGCTAAAAAATAATAAAAAATGTATTAGTCCATTTGTGTTTTATTTTGATTTTGCACCTACAGAATTTAAAGAGGAACATTCTCCTTGAGAATTATTCCTTAGAGCTCTTACAAATATATTTTTTTTCAAATAAATCCATAACAAATGTTTGTTATTAGATCTCTCAAATATAAGTGATAAAAATTATGTTCAGTATTTTTCATATTGGTGAAGCTCATTACACCAATTAAATACCTTTTTAATAGTGACGTCTCTATCAATGTAACCTGATAGTATTCTACTGCCTTTTTAGTCTATTGAAATTACTAAAAATTAGACTGGAAGCCACGTTAGAGGCCCCAGGCTAACAGACATTAACACAATTTTCACAGGCTAAGTTCATCACAGCCATGGATGCTCTAAAGGGTTTTCATCAAAATGTCTTAACAGATAATTCCAAAGGACTACTAAGGATAATATTCCACTGTGGAATTTTTGGATATCTGAGAATGCCATTTGGTATAAAAAATTGCCCTTCCCATTATCAAAGAATGATTAATACCATATTCCCTGAAGAATTGTCAGAAGGATGGTTGATTATCTATATTAATTATATCATAGTTTTCTCAGAAACTTGGGATAGTCACTTAACAGGACTAGAAAGAGTCTTGCAAAAGATAGTACAAGTAAACATGAAAATTTCCTTATTAAGGTTTAACTTTGCATACAGTGAGCTGAAAGCACTAGGACATATTGTATCTAGACTAAGTTTGGGCATAGATAAGAACAAAGTAGCAGGAGTACTATTGAAGCAAATTCCCCAAACCAAAAAAGAAATGCGATCATTTCTTGTATTTGCTAGTTATTACATACAGCATATAAAAGAATTTTTGAGAATTGCTAAATCCTTGTATAGGCTCTGTGACCAACAGACAAGCTATGAAATTACTGAAAAAAGAGTCAAGGCTTATGAAGAACTAAAAAATTCCTTAACAAATTCCCCATTTCTTCTGATTCCAGATTGGAAACTACTCTTTAAAGTATACATTCATGCTTGGGGAGAAGGGCTAGGTGCTGCACTACAACAGACACAAATCATCAATTACAAACCTGTTGAAGGACCAATTTGCTTCATTTAAAGATCAATAAAGCCGACAGAAGCAAGGTACAGAGCAAGCCAAATGGAATGCCTCTGCTTAGTGTGGGTTTCACAAAAATTACACTATTCTTTGTATGAGACAGTGCTTGATGTAATTACAAATTGCAATGCTGTAAAATCTTTATTAAACATGAAAACCCCAAATAGACATATGCTAAGGTGGCAAATTGCCATCCAAGAATATAGAGGAAATATGACTATAGTTCATAAATCTGGTAATATTCATAAAAATGCAGATGGTCTTAGCAAATGGGCTCTGGCGAATACACCTGAAAATCCAGAATGGGTACCACAGGAAGAGAACCATATAGAAGGCATATGTGACACAAATATTGGCACAGAATTCTTTAACCAAGTTAAAGAAAGCTATAAAATGGACAAACACTGTCACATCCTATGCCAAATTCTAATGAAAGACTTTAAAGACCCATCACTTTCATCAAAACTAAATGAAATATGGAAAAAAGCATATGATTAAGGAAGATTACACCTCCTTGATGGAATCCTCTATCATAGAACTAAACATACATGTGTTATGGCTCTAACAGATAGAACACTGGTAAATACTATACTACATGAATTTTGTGAGAGTGTTGAATCTGGACATCTCTCAGAAGAAAGAACACTAGAGAGGGCAAAAACCTGCTCTTGGTGGCCAAATTGGAATAAAGATGTTTCATAATACTTCCAAACCTGTGACAGATGTCAGAAAGCAAACAGAGCCACAGGAAAGAAATTTGGAATGATGATCCAAATCCAAGAACCAAAATACACTTGGGAAATAGTTTGCATGGATTGGGTAACAGCCTTACCTCCAGGAGGGGACAGAAGCTATAATGCATGCCTAGTATTAGTTGACAGGTACAGAAATACTGCAATGCTCTTACCATTTCACAAAGATGACAGAGCTATGGATACAGCCATAATGATATGGAATAAAGCTATTAGCCCCACAGGCTTATTTCAAAATATCATAAGTGATAGAGACTGAAAATTCACTTCAGCATTGTGGAAAAACCTCCATATCCTGTTTGGAACAAAATTATCATTCTCATCAGCTTACCACCCTCAAACTGATGGTCTAGCAGAAAGAATGATACAGACCTCAGAGGACATGATCAGGAGATTCTGTGCTTATGGACTAGAATACAAAGATTCTGATGGCTTTACTCATGATTGGTGTACATTAATACCAGCTCTTGAGCTGGCATATATAACATCAATCCATTCTTCAACTGGCAAAACACCATCAATTCTAGAAAAAGGTTGGAATCCAAGACTTCCTTATAACACCCTCAAAAAGGACTTAGTGGATATACACCCAACAGCAAGTAGCTTCAAATTAATGCTTGACAAAGCAAGACACCATGCAAACAGATCTATGCAAGATTCATTCAAATATGCAAAAGAAAGATTGGATGAAAGCCATAAGCCACCTGACTTCAAAATAGGAGACTTGGTCTTAGTGTCAACTCTAAATTTCAATAATATAAAAGGCCCAAAGAAATTGAAAGATTCCTTTGCAGGACCATTTATCATAAAAGCACTACATGGACCTAGTTCTGAGCAACTAGACCTCACAGGTGAGTCAATGAGCAAACACCCAACATTCCCTGTAATTCTGATAAACATTTACAGATCAAGTGACAAGGAATTATTTCCATTAAGAAATAAACCCCCACTTGAAATACCCTCTTTAGAGGAGGAAGAAGAAAAGAAAATTGTAAAATTACTTAAATAAAAAAGGACAAGAAACAAAAAAGAAAGGAAATACCTTGTAAAGTATAGAAACCCAAATCAAGAAGATGAACGCCTACTTGAGAAATACATAACAAATTTTGATAAAATATGAAGAAGGTTCACACATGAAAGAAAACCTAAATAATAGAAAATTAAGCATTATTGAGCTTCCATACTAACAAAGTCTACTGAAGAGGTAGGACAGTGGATGATACCCTAATTTACTATATCAGATTGTGGTACAATCTTTTTTGGTGGTAAGGAATGTGAGCCTTTGAGATATGACCACATATCCAAAAACATCACAAGAAAAACTTTTATAATAATTATACTCTTAATAATTACCTTAAACACAATGAAAATGCCATAAATAGGTATAAACATTTGATTAGCTTGTATTCTAATGAGTAAGCATTTGAAACAAATCACACCATCAGATTCCCTATGGTAAAATACACATATATCATTTTTATGGCATATCTGTAAAGTCAATAATTACTGAATAATAAGTAATAATACCCTAAAAAAGACATTAAATATTATTTAACTTGGAAACCAATGAAACAAAATGTGGAATGAATAGCACAATTGGATTCCCCATGAAAGCCTACACATAAAGCAATTATATTTCAATTCTTTAAAGTTGATACTTAAGGAATCAAGCTGAATATATGGACTTTCTTGGTCAGTGCATACATTCATGGCTTTTAGCTGATATCTCTTGAAATATAAATGAGAGATTGTTAAGGAAAATATAAAGTCACCATGTAATTACTTTACAAACACATATATGAATTTTATTTTACAAGTTATAAACAATGCTATAATCTGTAAAGGTTTATTGAACAAAATTACTAGAGCTGTTGACCACTTTGTTGTGAAAGTGTTCTAAACTTAAAACAATATGGATATTCAGATTCTAATAGCTCATACATGAAGAACGATGTATTTTGTATCATAATATTCAAGGTAAAACCCCCTGAAATCAAGGTTTGAAGTTTAAAATATTGAATTTTGCCAGAAAAGATGTGATACAAGAAAAATCATCAAAAACAGAGTTTTGATGATGTAATAAAATCCTGTTAGCAGTTTGATAAGGACATTTCAGGCTATCATAATTCACTCTCTGAATAGCTTTAGTGTGTAAAACTTCAAAGTTATTAATGATCAAAGTGTAAGCTTAAAGTTGATCATTTATGATCACTCACTGTAATCTTATTTTAATTTGAACAGTTATATAAGTGATAAAACTGGTGAATACTTCTATATTATGATAAATACTAATAAGAACGACAAAGTTTAACCTTCTTCCAAGCCTATTATGTCATCAAACTTAGAGTTATAGTGATAACTCTCAATAATGGTGTAATAATAAGATAAGATGGTTTTATCATGACATAATCATTACTAAACCTTAAAGCACTGATCATTTCCAGTGGATACCATCAGTACACATCTACTAGAAGCCTACTGGACTCTAGAAGGGAGGAATTTACTATGAATAGAGCTCTTTTTACTCTCTTTTCCCCTCAGACACATCAAAACAATAAAACAATTAAATCAAAAGGTAAAATATTTATTCCTTATATATAAAGATCTCATATTATCAAAGATAAGAGATAATCTTTATTATAATAATCAATCTTGACATGATTACTGCAATTGTTTATTTCTTTTGTTATAACTCTCTTAAAATATTATTTGCACATAAAATTCAAGAATATTTGTATTTCTTTTATTTTTATTTGTAAATACAATTTAAATAAGTTGTATTTACATTCTTTTGAATAACATCTTTCAAAATTATTATATCAAGTGTTAAAAGTAGGTTACTTTCTCTTATTATAATAATTTCTCTCTATTATTACTATTAATAATTCTTCAATTAATATAAATAATATTTATAGGGTATTGGTAAAAACACGTAAGAAAATTGGTAAAAACACGTAAGAGCTTATGTGTTTTTACTAAAAACTTACGTGTTTTGGCCATAAATTGGTAAAAACATGTAAGGGGTGCCCTGGGCCCATTTTTAATTAAAAATGAAACACAATCACACCTGTATTGGGCCAAAACATGCCCAAAAGAGGTTTTTTCCCTACAATACCTCTCTAACTCCAAATGTTTTCAGATTTTTTTGCCCAGCCCCCCCCCCAAAAAAACAAGCCCAAACACCCCAATAATCCATATTATCCCCACCCCAAACCATTGTTTTTTTTTGAAGAAACAGCATTACCAAAGCCATTTTCAAAGCTTTTCACACTTTTTTTTCTCTTTTTCACCCAAAGACTGCATTTTCCACCACAACAACCTGCTTTCAAGCCTCCAAATTTCCAATTTTTTACCTTCCCTCATCCATTAATCCCACATTTAAGCCACTTTCTTTCACTCTTAACCCCTTCTGTTCATTTTTCACACCTTTTTTCACCTCTTTTTCACATTTCGAAAGGTTCTTACCCCATTCCAAATCGCCAAATCCCCCCTTTTTTCACTTTTACACATATTTTTCATTCAAAAATGCTCCAACCCCCCACTGAAGGTAAATTTCAGACCCTTGAGGTTCTTTGGCAACATGTGCATAATGTTGCCAGGGCTCAGGGGTATGCTGTGTCCACCTTGAGGTCCAATATGACCCAAAACCAAATTGAAATATGTTGTGACAGGTCTGGCACCCCAAATCCCAACAAAAGCCCCTCCAAAAAAGTCACCTCAAGAAAGCTTGACTGTCCTCTTAAACTTTATGCCAGGAAATATGCCAAGAGTACCACTTGGACTCTTGAAGTCAAAAATTCTGGACATAGCCATGATGCCACTGAAAGTATCATGTCACATCCTGCTTTCAGGAAATTCAATGAGCAAGAAACATCCCAAATTGCTCAAATGTCTGAATCACTGCTCATGCCAAGGCAAATTCAGGCCCAATTATGCAGCCAGAGAGAATCTGACAGGCCTGTAATCCTTCAAGACATTTACAACCAAGTCAAGAAAATCAAGAAAGACAAACTGCAAGGCAGAAGGCCCATTGATGCTCTTATTGACACTCTCAAAGAAGAAAATTTTGTTTGGTCCTCTGCAAGGGATTCTGAGGGACACATTACCTCCTTGTTTTTTACTCACCCCCTGGCCATAAAGCTTCTTCATGGCTTTCCTCATGTCATTCTTATGGATTGTACTTATAAAACCAATAAGTACAAAATTCCCCTTTTTCATATTGTTGGATTCAGCTCAGCCAATAAGACCTTTTCTGGGGCTTTTTGTTTGATGAAGAATGAAAATGAAACTTCATATACTTGGGCATTAAATCAATACATTGAAAAGGTCCTCAACAACACCAATCTTGTTCCCCCTCCAGATATTGTTATTGACAGGGATCTGGCCTTGAAAAACTCTATTAATAAGCTCTTCCCAGACTCCAAAGTCATGCTATGCATTTGACACATCAACAAGGATGTATCTGCTCATTGTATGAAGAATTTATGGGCCTCTGGAATCAAGTAATATACTTCTTCACTTTATTTCACGTTTTTTTACTTTTTTCCTTATTATTGTCTTTATTAATGACTTTGGGATTCATTCCTCAGCTTATGTATTCATCCACTGAAAAGTCTTTCAAAGACAACTGGAAGAAGCTTCAAAAGCAAGTTAAAGACCCTGAGGTCTTGCAGTATTTGAAAAATACCTGGCTTCCTCTAAAGGAATATTATGTGCCAGCCTGGACCAACCACCATTGCCACCTGGGTGTGGGCTCCACCTCCAGAGCTGAAGGTGTCCATGCCATGGTTAAAATTTGGCTCCAAAGGTCCACTGGTACTCTCCTGGAGGTAGTCAGGGCTCTGCACATGGCATTCAGAAAACAATTCATTGAAATAATCAACAGAATCTCCAAAGAAATGATTGTCCATGTCAAGAATTTTCCTCCACACATCTGTGCCCTCAATGGCAAGGTGTCTCATTATTCTCTTCATATTTCCTTTGAAAATTTCAAAACAAAACTTCCTCCAAATGAAAAATGCATTAACAAATACAACAATTATAAAGGCATTCCTTGCAAGCATAAGACCCAAAAGGCATTTTCCAAGCGCCAAAGGCTGGAATTATCAGACTTCCATCCTCAATGGCATTTGAATTTGCCTGGGAGGGTTTTTTAATTTCTTATTATTATTATTTTTCTTATTAACTGATTTTATTTGTCATATTCTTCTCAGGCTGGTTTTCAAGGTGATGATGAAAGTGTTGAAAAAGAAAGAATGAATGAAGCCAAGAAAATATTTGAAGACATTGGGGAAGACCTGTTTCAAAGACCAATGGCAGAAATCATTCCAATACTTCAACATTTTCAAGATGTTTTGACTGGAAAAGTCCCATTTGATCAAATTGCTAAGAGTCAAGAGGATGATCAATATTATGAATACCCTCTAGAAGGCAAGAATATCCGTGGAAGACCCCAAGGAGCCAAGAATAAAAACAAAAATCAAAACAAAAGAGAACCTTCAAGATTTGAAATTATTGAAAGTCAATCCAAGAGAAGAGGAAGACCGCCATCAAAGGTGACCAGCACAACAACATCAAGATCCCAGTCAAATGTCCCCTCTCCAATTATGGAAGTGGACTCATCTGAAGATTCTGAAGATTCTGAGAACTCATTATCTAAATCCATCAGTTCATCAGATTCACTAACCTCAGCAACTGAATTAAATAAATCAGAAGTAACCCTTAGAAGGTCCAGAAGATTGGCAATTGGAAGCAAAACCTCACAAAGAAAATCACACAAGCCCGCCACCAGTTTGAATATCTATGATGCAATTGACTTGACCTGTGAGCATTGTCAAAGCAATTATCACACAAGTGATGAATGCTCCAAGCTGTTTGTGAGTTTCTGATTCTTTTTATTGTAATTTTATGTGGTTTATTTTGATCTTTGTTCATTTTTTGAACTTATTTTATCAGATAACTGGCGCAGAAGACTTGCCCAAGTTTATATTGAAATACACCTTCAAGGCCATCAATGTCCAGGGTGATGGAAACTGTGGCTACAGAACAGTATCCCACTTCATTTACAAGACTCGAGATCAATTGGCTGATGTCAGAGGTGACTTGGCTGAAGAAATTCACCAAAATCAAGACCTTTATGAAGCCATGAACACCTTAATTCCCTCAGTACCCTCTTATTTGGAAAGAATTAAAGGGTATGAAGATGTTGGCCAGGCTCCAAAAAGCAAGTGGATGTCCATGCCTGACGTGGGGGATCCAATTTCAAATAAGTATAAAAGACAAGTCTTCTTTTATTCCAAAGCCCAATCTTTTTCTTTTTTCCCTTATTTCTGTCCTCCCAATGATAATCCCCCCATTTTCATCTGCTTCTCGAATAGTTGTGCTCATTTTGTTCCTTTGGACATCATCATTTCTAAAGTTTATCCAGTCCCCCCCATTACTGTGAGCTGGGAGATTCATGCCCAAAAATAAGCCCTGGGGTGGGCTGATAAATTTAAGAAACACAGAATGTTGTATTTGTCCAATCTTCCTCCCCCCTCTCAGGAAAAACCCACTATTTTGGAGGTTGATTCTGATTGAATGATTTTTGTATATACAATTTATGCCAATTATCCCCCTCCTCAGTCATTTTTATTGCTTAAATCCCACCTCAGTCTCCTTTTTTATCAAACATGTGGAGGTTTTGTACTTGAAAATAGTCATATTACACACAAGAAAAAAACAGTGTAAAAAAAACACTCATTGCGCCTTCACTTGTTGTCCCACCCAAAACTTTTCCCAATTAATGAGCTTCTGGTTCTTTATTGTCTAGATTGAACCCTTTAATTTAAAAAAATTAAGGAAATTCATAAGTGGGAAGTTATTAAATTCACTTTTTAAAAATAGGCATATTACAATGACGGGAAAAAACATTTGAAAAAAAAACCTTTTTTGCGCCTTCACTTGTCCCACCCAAAAAAATTCCCAAAATTATGGAATTCTGGTGCTTTATTCTTCACATTGAACCCTTCATTTCAAAAACAAATCAAGGAAATTCATAAGTGGGAAGAATTTAAATGAATTTTTGAAAAAAAATGCCATTTTGGCATATTGGCCAAATTTTTGAAATGTGGCAACAAAAAAAACTGAAAAAATTTGTGCTTATTGACATGCCAAGTCAGGAAAAATATGGCAAAAAAAAATTAAAAAAATCCTCAAAACTGAGCCTGAGGAATATTTTTGGAAAAATAAGGTCACTTACGTGTTTTTACCATAAACTTACATGTTTTTACCATAAATTGGTAAAAAAACGTAAGGGCTTACGTGTGTTTACCAACACCCTATTCATATTAATAAAGCTTTGATATTAAAAATATTATTGTTATTGATTGGTTTTTATTGATAAAAAACCATTCTTATGCCTTTATAATTTGTTAGTAACAATAATAAAGAGCTTTTAAGTATATTAATGTATTTATTTCTTATATTATTATATTTATGTAATAATATAGTTATTTTTATGCCATAATTATAATGAATCTTTACTATTATAATTATTTTTATCTTATTTATTTCATTTATAAGGACATTCAGAGTACAATAAGTAAAATATTAGTGATTCTTAATTATTGTTTCATAGTCAAACCTTACACAATTTGTAGCCCTGGAGGTGCTCTATACAATGGTACCTCATTTGATATTGATATCATTAAATAAGGCAAAGTCATGCCATGTACAAGATTTTTGTACATATGTGTGATTTGTTTCAAAATCTGTATGGAGCTTGTTTGACCCATAACGTTTGTTCTAGATGAGATATGGGAAAATGAATGGCACCATCAGGTAGCCCAGATTGTGCTCTTTCCAAAAATACACCACTTTAGATATCTCACACTACAGCTGTAGAAGTTAGATGAGAGGTGAATATTTTATTCCCCCTCATTTGACCTTATTTTGAGCATAACTTCAGTAATTCTGATTCTAGCTCAATTTGGCTAGTACAATTGGATAGCCCTGACTTGGAGCTTCATTTTGAATACTCATTTGTTGGGGTTAAGCCTATCCCTCTGGATTTCAGATGAGAGGTGAAAATTAAGTTTTATGCCAGCAACAACTTTGAGCAGGAATAACTTTGTTATTCTTTGTCCTATGATGATGAGACTTGTATATTTTGAAAGGGGTCATTTTCCTCTTTTTTTGATACCTTTTGAGCTGGTTTGGCCCAGCCCATGTTTTGGTGGTATCTTGGCTTTACCATTGGTTTATGGTATTTGGCTGTCATGCTTGTGCTCTGGTTTTGAGTCACAGGCTGACAAAGCCGATCTATTTTTTTCTAAAAGGACACCAATTTATTGCATGTTTTATGTTAATTTGTATTAAATTATAATAGGGGGACAATTAGAGGAGGTTTTCATGTTTGAAAATATAATAAAAAAAGATTTCAACATGGAGGAATTAGGAGAAGAAATGTTTGCTTTAGGAATCAATATTTTAAGGAACAGAAATTAGAAGCTGATATATATGGCGGAAAAAAATTATATAAACAAAATACTTTGTCAATTTGAAATGATAAATTGCAAATCTGTGTTTACACCCATGATACCAAATCAAATCCTATTTTCCATTTAAACCAATGAAAAAGCGCTGAATTTGGCTATCAACAGGCTGTTGGACTCTGGAAATATTCAGTTTCATTTACTAGACAAGACCTGGATTTTTTTACATCCGCTTTATCTCAGTTCTTGGAAAAACCATAAAGTGATAATGTGCAAGAAGTATGAAAGGTTTCTTAGACTCAGATTGGGGTATCAATCACAATGGACAATATTTTTCTGTATATGGGGAAATGTGGGAGGGTTAATCTTCTTTAAATACAAGAAGTAGCCCATTGATGCTCTATCATCAACAACCTCTTAATTAACATCTATTTCTGATCTATTGGAAGATTCATTATGGCTTGAAACTTTCCTATAAGATTTAAACCTCACCATTCCAATTGAACTATGGTGTGAAAGTCAAGGGGCTATTTCTCTCTGAAAGAACCCTCTATATAGTCATCATACTCGACACATAAATGCATTAATTAATTGGATCCAAGATACACTCAAGGGTAAGAAGATCTCAGTAAGTTATATTTACACCAATTAAATGTGGGAAGATATGCTCACCAAGCAATTAGGATGATTAAGAAATGAAATTCTTTTCAAATAACTAAATCTCATTTCTTAAACGAGCGTGAGGGGGTGTCAAAATTTGAATAATCACCATGGTGTTACTATTAAGAAAGCGATCCTTGAAAATGATTGTCACTGGCAGCGCCATCTTTCATCCCATTTTAAATAGCTTCTCTATCTCCATTTATCCATCCCTTTTAGGTTAAGAAAGCTGTGTTGTAATAATGTCAGGAATATTCTCTTCTAATTTCTGGGTAGAAATACCTCAACAGCCTATGTTGTATTAGCTTTCTTTATCTATTTGTGAAAGTAATTTTACTTCTAGTTAGATTTTTTTAACTTAAAAAAACAAGAACGTATTAAAATTGATATTAATTATTTAATAAATTAATAATAGAATCAAATCATATAGTATTGGTTTGTAATGTAATTAAGAAATATCTTTCAATCAAAAGACAATGATGTGTATTATGAGATACTTATTGAAAAAAGTTGATAATAAAATAAGCACTCAGGTAGCATTTTTTGAGTAAAGGAGAAATAATATCTCAAATACATAGAGATAGGTTTTAATAAATTTGAATCTGCATGTTTCAAATAAAGAATCTCTATAAAAGGGAAATTAATTCAGAAATACTACTAAGATAATGCCAGAGATTCAAACATTTTGTAATATAGACTAGTTATTTCTCCGTGTGTTTTTCCTTTCAAATGATATTTTTAAAAGATTATACTCAGTAAAGTCTTTGAATGAAATTGAGATGGAGAATTATAGCCTATTTATTTTTTTCAAAAATAAAAGATTTCTTATAATATGATATTAGATAAATTTTAGCTGAGCTTTATCAAAATAGATAATAAGAGGTCTTGAGATGTTTTTTAGGAGATTTTTGTTTCCTCAATAGGAAAATAGTATTTAAATATACTGATAAAATTTTACTTTGAAAGGAATTTGATATCGAAATCTGAAAACATACTTCCCTGTTATATTAAAGTTGAATACATTTGATGAATAACTTCACTTTGAAAAAAAATTATCAGATAAATGCAACAATTGATTTAAGATACTAATTAAGGAAGAAAATAAAAACAAAAGCATGAAATACCATTTGACCCAAGTATTTTCCAGATCAAATCGCTCAAATTCTTGGATACTTAGATTAAGGGGACTTGAATGAAATAGAAAATTTTGAAATTAATATTTTTCAAAATTAAAAATATTTTAAAAAGATTCCTTTTTCTTGGGAATGTAAATAGATATCTAATATGTTGCATATTCAATATAGTAGAAAGAAGAATATTATGAACATTATTATTCATTATTTTTTCTAATCAACTGAGTATATTTCTGAATTATTACAAGCTTCAAAAGGGTAAAATTAAAACAAATAGAAGAATAGATGAATTGAAGTGGGATATTAATTTGATAATTCAGCTTTAAATGTTTTTTCAATGATGATATTCAAGAATCTCTATATTAAAGCTTCTATATTTAAGATTAATAAAGTTAAAATTCTTACATAATAATAAATTACTATTCATCTTGATGGAAAATTTCAGTATGACATAATGAATTTCCCTCCAATCTAAGTTTTGTAAAGAATTAATTTTGCAATTCTTAATCCTTGAATATATGCATATATGTGTGCTCTTATGACGTAAAGATTGGTATATTTTGCTTTTGAAAGGAAAATTGTTCATTAAAACCACTTTTCTCATCAATATTCCATAAAATTATGAATTTAATAAAAATAAAGCCCATTTTATTCTTGAAATTAATTTGTATTATGTTGAACTTTTCTTATTTCATGATACTTAATAGAATAATTTTATGATTGGAGCTTTATCTTATAATCCAAAAGTTTGAGAATGGAATTACAAACGCAGAGTCCTGCAAATCAAGAATTTTCAGCTTTTTTTGGAAAATAAATGAAAGGTCTATGTCAAAAAGCATTCCATATTTGAAAAGAGAAGGTTGTCTCTTTTAGAGATTGTTTTGAAATATTCAAAGCTCTCAAATTGTAGTTTTCAAAACATAGGTCTAGTTACTGATTCAGGTAAGTGCAAAGATATCGAATTAATGAACCCCTAATTCTAAAAATCTAGGTTTTCTGTGGTATCTGGGACGTCAATTTCAAGGGGATAATGAGAAATGATTTAAGGTTACTTTTAGAAAGTACAATTGGATATGTGTTCAGGAAATAATTTATGAATAGTGGGATGAAAATTATTTCATTATCTACATTGCTTATGGCATGGAACCCTAGCCCAGAGAAAGTATTTCAATGTATCATCAAGAAAAGCTAGGATTATTCTTAGTAAAAAAAAAGGTAGAACAACTGAAAAAATCTTTTGAAGACTGTAAATGAATTCTTATCATAACAAACCAGATCAAGAATCTTCCTTTGAAGCAAGGCCATCTTCTGCCTACTAGGTAAAAATAATGGAATAAATACTTTAAACGTCCATTGATTTTTCATATAAAAAATGGAATTGTGAGCCCAATGGAATAATTTAAATTCCAAACAGACTCATGAAATTCCTCACTAAAAAGTTTCTTTTACTCAAAAGTGAAAATAATTAGGTTGAAACTTCCATTAAATATTTAAATATTCAATTTGAATTTTGAATAATAAATCCATATAACACTTTATTGTACCCTTGGAATATATCAAATTCTACCTAGGGTCATACAAAAGGGTATTTTGCCTTGAATTCAATATTTTGGCCTACAAAGACCAAAATAGTATTTTAGTGTAAAATGATATTTTTTGAGAATTTTGATTTGAATTAAACTTTATCAAGGTTAAGCCATGTATATCCTAGCTTACCAAAAAAGTGGGAAAATTAAGGCGTGGTGTGTAACTTAAAAATTAGCCTTTGATTTATCATACAGGTGGAAATCTTGTTATGTATAGATTTTGATAAGTACACAAGGCACAAGCCATAAACAAATGTGGGAAAAAAGTGTTCTGGGAAAAGATTCCAGGTTACCCAGCTTTTTGGATCTGCATAAGGTGGTTTTTGAATTTTTCCAACCTTGATCAAGTTTCTGAATCCAAAAAGTAATTCAGATGAGGTTGTAAATTTTATTTGATTTTAAGCTAATGAAAAATAAAGCTCAAAGTGTATTTAAGCTTATTTAAGTTTTAATTAATATTTGAACTTAAAGAACCCACCAAAGTGAAAGTTTTGAGTAAAAAAATCAAATTTTCCCCAGAAGTGAGTTTTTTTACTTATGGATTTTCATTAGAATTAAAGAGGTTGTGTTTTATGCTAAAAGCCGTTCTCATCCCAATTTTGGAGTCTAAGTATGGAAAATTAAAGGAGTTTCACATACAGTGAAAATAAAGCCCTTTTCCTTATATAGTAAGCTTACAATTGAAACTAACTCATACATGAAATGTTCTTGTTTACTTATGAAAATTCCCCAATATTTAATCAATCATATTTTATGTGTTGAAGTGTAATAAAACCAAATTTGAGGAATCTTGAGATTAAACTGTGAACATTCTCTCATTTTGAAAAATTGGACAAAGGTTCAAAATAGCATTGAATGTTGAAGAATATTGTTATAACTCTAAACAAAATGAGTTTAAATACCTTATTTGTTCTTGAATAAGATATTATAATGTATGATAAGAATCTTTTATCAGCTTATCTCATCATAGAATCTTTTCTTGTCTTCATAACCTTTGAAAATAGCCGCTAAGATTTGTTAAAAGATTAAATTTAGTGTTATTAAAATTTAAAGCTCTAAATTAAGATAATTGAGAATATTCTGGAAGTGTGAACCAATGGTGGTTATATTTATAATCTTGGAGGACTTTGGTTTGGATAAAATGACCTTCTAAGACTGCTGAAGATTCTCAGAACTAAACCCATTTTAAATACAATCTAATAAATAAAATGAATATTTTTAATGATAGCTGTAATAAATTATTTCTATTGCAATTGAATAAAAAATATTATTTAAATTTTTTATTTCTAATAGGAATATTTTATTATAGATTAATATATTAATCTATATCATTATATTTGTGTTACTTTCAATTTAAATTCACTTTTATTTATATTTCTGAAGGTTTTGCTTAGAAATTATCCTTAAAATACTATTTTCAGCATTTTGTGAAATAATAATATTTTTTTATCAACCAGTAGGTATTTTTCTATTATAATTCATTCTTCATTATAGAAATCTCTAGCCGTTTTTTTAGAAATAACTCATTTCAAAATAGAGTTACTTCTGGTAGAATAATTTTACTATCATTAGTGTTATATTGGTAAAAAATTGTAATTCATAATAACAGCTATTGGTAATATCACTATTATTGAATTCACATATATTTATTATTTCATAGAAATATATATTCCTTATTAATTTATTGTTATGAAATCATTGATTAATTTTTCAAAATGTCAATTTCTTGATATTATTAAAGTAGTTTTCTTACAAAATTAGAATATACATATTACAATAGCTGGGTTATTGGTTCAATAGTCACAAATTACGTTTGTGATTCTGGCTGGGTTTTTTGAGCTCTTAAAAGGACATTTCTAGTCTCTTCATTATTATTTTCTCTTTTGGAAACATCCAAAATATTTATTATGAAGTAATTATTCCTGTTTAGTGTCTTGTATATTATACTGTCTTACATGTGTCTTTTCAGATCATTAGATTCATAATTATCATTGAGATATTCCAGTTATAATTGAATAAATAAATAAAAGTAAATTAAAATCTTGAAAATAGATAATAATAATAAGGATTTTCTCTCATATTTTAAATTATCTTTTATTCATTTCTGCTTTATTATATTTTTAGTTCCTTCTGAAGAAACAAATACTCCATCATGCTCACCTGAAGGTACTACTACAGCACCTCCAGTTCTCAGAACTTCAAATTTTCTTGAACATGAATCTGTTTTTACTCCTCTAAAAAGAAAGAAAACTCTATTGAAGTTCTTCGAACTTCAGAAAAACTTCTTGATGAGCCTTGAAAATTTAATAATTATTTGATTCAAATATGAAAATTTGTCACAATTATGACTTGTACTAGGGGAGATAGTAACTACTCCCTTGAGTAAAATGGATCTAGATCCAAAATAGGATATGTCAAGACAGGGAAAATCAAAAAAGCTCCCACAACAAGTGGAAAAACTAAAGTTTCAGATGAATCCCTTGGGCCAAATTCCCTTTGTTTACTACCTTCAAGCCATAATCTTTCTTAGGCAGAGGGTGAAATTACCTTTCAACCTTCCATTGCATACTCTGATAGGTCTTGAAGTGTTGCAAGTATCCTCTATAGAGATTCATCAAAACCAATAAGAAAAATGGTTCAGATAAGCCCAAGGAGAGAGCCGGTAGATACCTCCAAGTCTCTTTAAGGGTGCCACAGGCTAATCCTTGTTGGTGAGGAAATTTCTGGAAGAAGAGAGGCCCAGAGACCTGTTGGCAGGTGGTAACCTCTGGCTTTGAAGGAGTGGCTCCAAGAACAAAAATATCTGTTGAAAGCCCAGAAAAGCAATTTAAAGTTCCCCAGACCTCAGAAGCACCAGGAAAGGTCTACCCAATTCCAATCAGCCTCAGATATAGGGAAACAATAAGAATTTTGCCAAGAAGTAGAATTTATTCAAAAGGCCCCACTGAAAAGGAGCTATGATTAAAAAGAGGGAAAGGAAAGCTGTAAGATGTATCTATGAAAATCTTGATAATACTACTATTAATCAAGAGTACTATGACTGTTCTTATGAAATATAATGGATAAATTCAGGGTGTTGGTAAAAACACGTTAGCAAATTGGTAAGAACATGTTCCTTTTTAGTAAAAACATGTAAGGGGTGACCTGGACCCATTTTTAATTAAAAATGAAACACAATTGGGCCTGTATTGGGCCAAAACATGGCCAAAAGAGGTTTTTTCCTCACAAAACCTCTCCAACTCCAAATTTTTTCAGATTGTTTTGCCCAGCCCCCCCCCAAAAAAAAAAGCCCAAACACCCCAAACCATTGTTTTTTTTTGGAAAAACAGCATTACCAAAGCCATTTTGCAAAGCTTTTCACACTTTTTTTCTTTTTTTCCCCCAAAGACTGCATTTTCCACCACAACAACCTGCTTTCAAGCCTCTCTATTTTCAATTTTTTACCCTCCCTCATCTATTAATCCCACATTTAAACCACTTTCTTTCACTCTTAACCCCTTCTGTTCATTTTTCACACCTTTTTTCACCTCTTTTTCACATTTCAAAAGGTTCTTACCCCATTCCAAATCCCCCGATGCCCCCTTTTTTTCACTTTTATACATATTTTTCATTCAAAAATGCTTCAGCCCCCCACTGAAGGTGAATTTCAGACCCTTGAGCTTCTTTGGCAACATGTGCATAATGTTGCCAGGGCTCAGGGGTATGCTGTGTCCACCTTGAGGTTCAATATGACCCACAACCAAATTGAAATATGTTGTGACAGGTCTGGCACCCCAAATACCAACAAAAGCCCCTCCAAAAAAGTCACCTCAAGAAAGCTTGACTGTCCTCTTAAACTTTATGCCAAGAGTACCACTTGGACTCTTGAAGTCAAAAATTCTGGACATAGCCATGATGCCACTGAAAGTATCATGGCACATCCTGCTTTCAGGAAATTCAATGAGCAAGAAACATCACAAATTGCTCTAATGTCTGAATCACTGCTCATGCCAAGGCAAATTCAGGCCCAATTATGCAGCCAGAGGGATTCTGACAGGCCTGTAATCCTTCAATACATTTAAAACCAAGTTAAGAAAATCAAGAAAGACAAACTGCAAGGCTGAAGGCCCATTGATGCTCTTATTGACACTCTCAAAGAAGAAAATTTTGTTTGGTCCTCTGCAAGGGATTATGAGGGACACATTACCTCCTTGTTTTTTACTCACCCCCTGGCCATAAAGCTTCTTCATGGCTTTCCTCATGTCATTCTTATGGATTGTACTTATAAAACCAATAAGTACAAAATTCCCCTTTTTCATATTGTTGGATTCAGCTCAACCAATAAGACCTTTTCTGGGGCTTTTTGTTTGATGAAGAATGAAAATGAAACTTCATATACTTGGGCATTAAATCAATACATTGAAAAGGTCCTCAACAACACCAATCTTGTTCCCCCTCCAGATATTGTTATTGACAGGGATCTGGCCTTGAAAAACTCTATTAATAAGCTCTTCCCAGACTCCAAAGTCATGCTATGCATTTGACACATCAACAGAGATGTATCTGCTCATTGTATGAAGAATTTATGGGCCTCTGGAATCAAGTAATATACTTCTTCACTTTATTTCACGTTTTTTTACTTTTTTTCTTATTATTGTCTTTATTAATGACTTTGGGATTCATTCCTCAGCTTATGTATTCATACACTGAAAAGTCTTTCAAAGACAACTGGAAGAAGCTTCAAAAGCAAGTCAAAGATCCTGAAGTCTTGCAGTATTTGGAAAATACCTGGCTTCCTCTAAAGGAGTATTACGTTCCAGCCTGGACCAACCACCATTGCCACCTGGGTGTGGGCTCCACCTCCAGAGTTGAAAGTGCCCATGCCATGGTTAAACTTTGGCTCCAAAGGTCCACTGGTACTATCCTGGAGGTAGTCAGGGCTCTTCAAATGGCATTCAGAAAACAATTTATTGAAATAATCAACAGAACCTCCAAAGAAATGATTGTCCATGTCAAAACCTTTCCTCCACACATCTGTGCCCTCAATGGCAAGGTGTCTCATTATGCTCTTCAGATTGCCTTTGAAAATTTCAAAACAAAATTTCCTCCAAATGAAAAATGCACCAACAAATACAACAATTATGAAGGCATTCCTTGCAAGCATAAGACCCAAAAGGCATTTTCCAAGCGCCAAAGGCTTCAATTATCAGACTTCCATCCTCAATGGCATTTGAATTTGCCTGTGAGGGTTTTCTAATTTCTTATTAACTGATTTTATTTGTCATATTCTTCTCAGGCTGGTTTTCAAGGTGATGATCAAAGTGTTGAAGAAGAAAGAAAGAATGAAGCCAAGAAAATATTTGAAGACATTGGGGAAGACCTGTTTCAAAGACCCATGGCAGAAATCACTCCAATACTTCAACATTTTCAAGATGGTTTGATGGGAAAAGTCCCATTTGATCAAATTCCCAGGAGTCAAGAGGATGATCAATATTATGAATACCCTCTAGAATGCAAGAATATCCGTGGAAGACCCCAAGGAGCCAAGAATAAAAACAAAAATCAAAACAAAAGAGAACCTTCAAGATTTGAAATTATTGAAAGTCAATCCAAGAGAAGAGGAAGACCGCCATCAAAGGTGACCAGCACAACAACATCAAGATCCCAGTCAAATGTCCCCTCTCCAATTATGGAAGTGGACTCATCTGAAGATTCTGAAGATTCTGAGGACTCATTATCTAAATCCATCAGTTCATCAGATTCACTACCCTCAGCAACTGAATTAAACAAATCAGAAGTAACCCTTAGAAGGTCCAGAAGATTGGCAATTGGAATCAAAACCTCACAAAGAAAATCACACAAGCCTGCCACCAGTTTGAATATCTATGATGCAATTGACTTGACCTGTGAGCTTTGTCAAAGCAATTATCACACAAGTGATGAATGCTCCAGGCTGTTTGTGAGTTTCTGATTCTTTTGAGTGTAATTTTCTGTTGTTTATTTCAATATTTATTCATTTTTTGAACTTCTTTTATCAGATAGCTGGCTCAGAAGACTTGCCCAAGCTTATATTGAAATACACCTTCAAGGTCATCAATGTCCAAGGTGATGGAAACTGTGGCTACAGAACAGTATCCCACTTCATTTACAAGACTCAAGATCAATGGGCCGATGTCATAGGTGACTTGGATGAAGAAATTCACCAAAATCAAGACCTTTATGAAGCCATGAACACCTTAATTCCCTCAGTATCCTCTTATTTTGAAAGAATTGAATGGTATGAAGATGTTGGCCAGGCTCCAAAAAGCAAGTGGATGTCCATGCCTGACATGGGGGATCCAATTTCAAATAAGTATAAAAGACAAGTCTTCTTTTATTCCACAGCCCAATCTTTTTCTTTTTTCCCTTATTTCTGTCCTCCCAATGATAATCCCTCCAATTTCATCTGCTTCTTGAATAGTTGTGCTCATTTTGTTCCTTTGGACATCATCATTTCTAAAGTTTATCCAGCCCCCCCCATTACTGTGAACTGGGAGATTCATGCCCAAACAAAAGCCCTGGGGTGGGCTGATAAATTTAAGAAACACAGAATGTTGTATTTGTCCAATCTTCCTCCCCCCTCTCAGAAAAAACACACTATTTTGGAGGTTGATTCTGATTGAATGACTTTTGTATATACAATTTATGCCAATTATCCCCCTCCTCAGTCATTTTTATTGCTTAAATCCCACCTCAGTCTCCTTTTTTATCAAACATGTGGAAGTTTTGTACTTGAAAATAGTCATATTACACACAAGAAAAAAACAGTTGAAAAAAAACACTCATTGCGCCTTCACTTGTTGTCCCACCCAAACATTTTCCCAATTAATGAGCTTCTGGTTCTTTATTGTCTAGATTGAACCCTTTAATTTAAAAAAAATGAAGGAAATTCATAAGTGGGAAGTTATTAAATTCACTTTTTAAAAATAGGCATATTGCAATGAAGGGAAAAAACATTTGAAAAAAAAACCTTTTTGCGCCTTCACTTGTCCCACCCAAACAAATTCCCAAAATTATGGGATTCTGGTGCTTTATTCTTCACATTGAACCCTTCATATTAAAAAAATGAAGGAAATTCATAAGTGGGAAGATTTTAAATGAGTTTTTGAAAAAAATATGCCATTTTGGCATATTGGCCAAATTGGTGAAATTTGGCAAAAAAGAAATTTTGAAAAATTTTGTGCTTATTGACATGCCAAGTTTGGAAAAATATGGCAAAAGAAATTGAAAAAATCCTCAAAACTGAGCCTGAGGAATTTTTTTTGAAAAATAAGGTCACTTACGTGTTTTTACCATAAACCTACGTGTTTTTACCATAAATTGGTAAAAACACGTAAGTTTTTAGTAAAAACACATAAGGGCTTATGTGTGTTTATCAACACCCTAAATTTATTATAACCACAATTAAATAATTGATTACTTTTCTATTTCTTTTACTTGCTATATATTACTACTGATTATGACAGTAAGCAGTAATTGTCTACTAAAATCAATTACAAGAAGTATTAAAAACTTCTTATTTAAATAATATAAAAGTATTTTAATGTATGATTATCTTTTGCATTAATAATTATAAATCTATTTATTGAAGAAAACTATTACTGGATAAAAGCTTCAAGAATTAAGTAAAAAACACTAGCTAATACTCCAATAATACCTTGAAAAGAATTGGTAGAGTGATTTGACAGATTAATTTTGGATTTAAAAGATCAAAATTGATTTATAAAAATAATAAAAAAATATAATAGTTAAACGCTATTATAAATAGTATATTTCTCTTATTTCATGTCTTTATGATTGATTCAAGAGATTTGAAACACTAAAGAGAAGAATTTACTAACATCTACTTGTTGGTACTAAAGATATTATTGAATGATAAGATGATTTGGAAAAAAACCCACAAGAGGAAGCCTCTTTTAAGTCAAAAACATCTCACAGAGGAGTTCCATGGAGAAAACTCAAATACCAGTGAGTGAGAAGTCAATAATCCTATTTGGATAATTGGTTAAATCACTTTTTGTCATGTAAGATTATTGTAATTACTTAATTAAGTCATTTTGCATTACTACCTACCTATTTATGATCAAGGAATAGAGGAGGAAAAACTGGAAATCTTCTTTTATTTTAAAATAATCATTAATTTCCCAAATTTATCGATTTTATTGTAAATTTCATTAAAGATTGTATTGTCTGTGATTTTTTGAAGATTAAGTGTTTCATGTGAAATCATTAAAAATGGACTGTAAGTAAATCTTTTGATTTGAATTATGAAGTCAAAATTATTATTTTTTATATAGATTACCAATTTCTACGTTGGTCCTGGAAGATTCAGAAAGATACATCAATAATTGTATTTTCAATGAATATTTGAAGTTTTTACCTTATTTCTACATAGAATTGCAAATAGCACAGTAATAGGTGGTTTATATGAGGTAAATTCATTTCTACTAGTCCAAAAAGTGTTTTAATTACTCTTTTGAGGTGTATCAATGGAAAATTCATAGTAATTGGCATGGTTACAGGACTCAGAGTAGCTCATTACCTCCTTGTCACTTCAAAATAGCAGCTTATTTGCTATTTTCTTATGATTTAATGGGACATTAACTTGGTAACCAAGTTACCAAAAGGCTTGAGTATACTAATTGGGCTATTATCAGCCATTAATCCAAGCTCTAGAGCTATCCACACCTCAGAGGCCTCAGAATTTTGAAACCCTGGCTTGTTATGATGTCTTTTGTCCTTCTTAGCTATTTTCACATCAAAGATAGTAATTCAGGCTTCAAGACTGATATCCACTCTGGGTGTACAAAACCTGTATGTAAGACTACTGTAGTTTTAAGTTCCATAAACATGCAAAACACTATTCTTAGTGTATATGTAACATGGGATTTCTCACATTCCCATTATTTTGGTGTGAAATTGAGAAAAACAAAAATTTTCACAATTCTTTTATGTGGTATTGATGATGTGGTGTTGAAGCGTTTTCTATATTACCACCTCATAGAGTTTATTTAATCTTATTCACTTTATAGAGCTTCCCTACATGAGATTTGGGGTAGAATCTAAATCTGGCCTTGAACACATGGATTTACTTACTCACAAAAAGGTTATTCATCTTTTCTTAAATGAAAAATGGAACATTTTGTACATATGCGTGACTTATGGTTCATTCATAGTTCAGAATTTATTTCATATTAGTTGTGGCATATTTGGGTATGTAAAATATACCTCAAGGCTCACATTCCCTCCCACCAAAAAAAATTATACTACACGTTTATCAATAATATCAAGAAAAAAGGGTCCCAAAGGGGGGTTAATTTCCACCGTCCAACCTGGTTATATTACTCTTATAAAGGAGTTAAAGCACATTTACAGGAATATTCAAGGCCTTTTCCTTCTTTCATGTCTAAATAATTTTAAAAATTCATCTGAGTAAGGTATTTCTGATTCTTCCAGACATCTATCTTCATGTCCTGGATTTCTATATCTTACAAGATATTCCCTTTGATTCTTACCTTCAAATCTCCTTTTTTTTTGTCTTCATTATGTTCCACTTGTTGTACAGTTAAATCTTTTGGGTTTATCAAAGGAAACAGCTCTTTCTCAGCTGGCTGATAAGTCTTAATCATGCTGACAGGAAAGGTGGGGTGTTTTATTTTAAATTCCCCACTCAATTCCACTTTAACTGCATTGGTTCCTTGTAAGGTAACAATAGCAAAAGGTCCTACATAAGAATCTTTGAGTTTATTTTGGCCTTTGATATTATTAAAGCTCAAGGTTGAAACTATACCTCAGTCCCCTACTTTTAAGTCTGGTACTTTATTACTCTTGTCCCATTTCTGTTTTCAATATTCAAAAGTGTCATTCATTCTTATTTGTGCATGATGTTTCACTTTATCAAGAATTATGTTTAAGCTAGAAGCTGTAGGATAATTTCAATCAAGTCTTTCCTCAGCTTATCCATTGGGATTCTTGGATTCCATCCTTTTTCTATTTGAGTATGAGTTTTACCTGTAGAAGAATGAACAGATGTCTTATATTCCAGTTTAAATACAGGTATCAAAGTCCACCAGTCACCGGTAAAGCCATCTGAGTCTTTGAATTCCAAACCATAGGCACAGAATCTCCCTATAATATTCTTTAAAGTTTCAATCATTCTCTCTGCCAGCCCATCAGTTTGAGCATGGTATTCTGGAGAAAATGATACCTTTCTCCCAAACAATCTACAAAGATTGATCCAAAGTGCAGATTTTAACCTAGGGTCCCTTTTACTCATGATATTCTTCAATGGTTCTGTATGAGAAATAACTCTATTCCATAGAAGAAGAGCTCTATGAAGACCAGTGTCATCTTTTTGACATGGTAAGAATAAGGGAGTTCTGCTATATCTGTCTACAATGACTAAGGAAGTGTTTTAACATTTGTCACCACTTGGAGGAAGTGGTGTGACCCAATCCATGTGAATAGCTTCCCAAGGGAATTTTGGTTGTTGAATATGGATCATATGCCCAAATTTATTGCCAGTAATTCTGTTGTCTTTTTGGAATCGGTAACAAGTATGGAAGTTTTAAATGGTATCCTTTCTCCAATATGGCCACCATTCACAGTTTTTGACTTTTTTTGATTGTTCTTTCTTCTGACAGGTGTCTAGAATAGATGCTATCATGAAATTCATGGAAAATGGTATTGATAAGCAATCTACTACATAATGTCATTAAACAAGAATGTTTTGTTCTGTGATATATTTTGCTGTCAAAAAAGTGAAATCTTCTTTCAGAATAGGAATTTTTCCATATTTCATCTAATGAATTAACCAAATCTGTGACTTTTCAGTCTTTATCCATAAGGGATGTCAAGATATGGCAATTATTTTCTTGTTTATATTACTCTCTGACTTCTTCAAAGAATTCAGTCCTTATATTATTTATGTTAATACCTTCAATTTGGATCTGTGGTTGTGCTTTCAAAGGTACATAAGCTGGGCTATCAGGGGTCTTAGCTAATGCCCACCTTTCAAGTTCATTTGCATTCTTATGTATATTTCCTGCTTTAATGACTGTATTCATGTTTACCCTATATTCTTGAAATTCTATTTTCCACCTCAAAATGTGTCTGTTGGGTTTTTTCATGTTAAGAAGTTATTTTACAACATTACAGTCAGCTATCACCTCAAAAGAACTTCCATCAATATAATGGTATGATCTCTCAAGTGCCCATAGTAAACATAAGCATTCCATTTGGCTTTCACCATATCTGGCTTTTTTTGGCTTTATTTGTCTTTGAATATCACAAACAGGTCCTTCTGTGGGTTTATAATCAATAATTTGTACATGATTTAGGGCTCCCCCTTATACATCTCCACATGAATCAATGTACAATTTGTAAGGTATATTCCAGTCTTGTGTAAATAGTAAAGGGGCTTCTTTAAGATCTTTCCTTATCCTCTAAAAACCTTTGATTCTTTCTTTTCTCATCTGAAATACTGTCTTTTGATCACAAACTCTATAGAGTGACTTCACCATAATTGCAAAATATTTCAAGTGTTTCCTGTAGAAGCTTTCAAACCCAAGAAAATACTCATCTCTTTTTTATTCTGGGTTATTTGCTTAAGTAATACGTCTGCTATAATACTTTTCTCAATACCCAAGGTTAACCCAGAAAAAATATTTCCTAATGCTTTTAGCTCTTCAAAGCCCAAATTGCATTTCTTGAGTGAAATCTTCATATACACTCTTGTAACTGTTTCAAGTAATCTTGAAAGCCTTTTGTCACAGGTTCTCTTTAAAGTAAAGAGGGCCTGGAACTAAGTAAACTGAAACTCACTTATGCAGGGCTCAGGGATATTATAAGATTAGAGGACACTTTCTAGTGTAAGTAAGATTAAGATTACTAAAAGAGTAATGATAGGAAAAGTAGCAACAAATAAGAATAATAGTTAAAGATAAAATAGTGAACTATGAACAAGCTCAAGTACACTGTTTCAACCTGTCAGAAATAAAAAGAAGGGCTAATAAGGATATGGCCACCACACCTCTACTGAACAGGTTAGGAAAGGCAAAGACCGACTTAAAGACAATTAATATAATACCCAAAAAAAGAGTAAGAATATTTATTAAATAATAAATCAAATATATTAATTAATTGGAGAAAAGTCCGCAGGGGAAGAAGTAGGGGCTGTTATATGTGAGAATCCCCCAGACCTTATACAAAGAGTGAATTTTCTTGATAATAATCTCTATTTGAATTTATTTGGATAATACAGGATCTGTACAAGAGGTTTGGTGGAGTTGGGTGATCATACAGTTCCAGACTTGTTAATCCAAAACTGTACTTGGTTAATCCAGCCTGTACAAGTGTTGACAGGCTGTATTGATGAACCAAACTGTATGCATGTTTCAGCAAGAAGATTTTCTGAAACTGATTACTGATACACATACTGAATTTCTTGTTTGAGTGGGGTTAAGATTAAGTAACCTTACCCCTGGACATTGGCTGTGACACCTTTCAAGGTAAAAATACCATGAGTCTGAAAATATAGCTATATCATCAATGTAAATAATGAGACATAATTAAGATAATTCTGTGGGGAAGATGGAATTAATCATTCTTTGATAATGAGATGGAGAATTTTTAATCCAAAAGGGCATTCTAAGATACTCATAAATACCACAGTGAGTGATAATGCTAAGTAGTTTCTTGGCTTTAGGCTCCCAAAACTTCTGATGGAAGCCCTTCAATGCATATATTGAAGTTACTTACCTGGCTTTGGATAATTGGGCCAATTTTTCTTGGATTCTAGGAACTGGCTTCCTATCTAGAACTTTGTAGGTATTCAGAGATCTAAAATCTCCAACAATCCTTTATTTATCATTTCTCCAAGCAATGATTACAGGAGTTGTGACTTCAACTTCTTTATTATGGCCTACTTTTCTTATTACACTAAGTTTAATTAACTCTTGAATGTTTTTTTACAAGGATTCTCTATCTCTGGGCCTTTCTGGGTAAGCTTTTATTTTAAATAATGGATAGTATGGTCTGTCAATCCTAGGATTAATATCAACTTCATGCCCTTTAATAGTGCCTAATGGTTCATTATCTGAAGCAAAAGCAGTTTAATATGTGTATAGAATATTTATAAGTTCCTGTTTAATTTTTATAATATATCTGGATTAATTTGTGCTTCACCAAGTTGATTTGACACAAATTCCTCTTTATGTGTATCTATGTTTGAAGATACTACTGATATTTGTTTGGGAAAATTTCACAAAAAAAATTATGTCTCCTGTTTTCTCTAATTAGAAAATATCTGTCTTTATGGTTATTGATTTCAATGTCATAAATATGCAAGTAGTTATTTCCAAGAATGATATTTTGAGAAGTACAATTGTCTATTACTAATATCTCTGTTATTATTCTCATACTTTCTGAAGGGTGTGGAAACATCATGTTAGTGTTTCATATTCCCAAAGGGTATGTATTATTACTGGAACTAATTAGTTGTACTCCCTCTATTGCTAACAGATGGTTTTTCCATTGGGGAAGTATTAATTCAAGGTAGTCTTTGCCTACACAAGTGCAAAATGCCCCTATTTCCAAATTGAATTTAGCTTCAATATCATTCAATAGGACTGATATAATGCAAGAGGATTCAGAAGTATAGCCTTTGCCTCTATCAGGTTTTGTAAGATATGACTATGAAACTGATGATAATATTACTATGAATCAACAGTACTATGTCTGTTCTTATGAAATATAACAATAAAATATTACTATAACCACAATTAAATGATTAAAGAATGCTTTCTTTCACATGTTAAACACTACTAGTGATTTTAACAGTGAGCAGTAATTGTCTACAAGAATCAATTACAAGAAGAATTTAATAATAAAAACTTCTTTTATTAAAATAATAAAATTATTTTAATATACAATTATCTTTTGCAACAATAATTATAAAGATAATTCTTGAAGAAAACTAATTTTAGAGAAAAACTTTAAGAGTTAAAGATAAATGACTCACTTATAATCCAAAGAGCTTATTGAAAGATATAAGTAGAGAAATTTGACATAGAATTGTGGATTTTAAGGGATCAAAATGATTTATAGCAGGATTACAACAATATGCAGCTGGATTCTATGATTTCATGTCTTTCTGATTGATTCTGAAAGAATTAAAACACTTAAGAGTAGTTTAACTAATACTTACTTGTTGGTAACAATGATATAAATGGATAATAAGATTATTCTTGGAAAAAACAGCAAGAGGAGGCCTCTTTTAAGTAAAAAACATCTCACAGAGGCGTGACATGGAGAAAACTGAAAAACCAGTGAGTGGGAAAACAATAAACCCTTTTGGATTATTGATTGCATCATCTGTTGTCACATAAGATTATCATAATTACTTAATTGATGCCTTTACATGACTACAAACCCCAATATGGTTAAGAATAAAAGGAGTAACACTTGTAAATCTTCTTTCATTCCAAAATAATCATTGATTTCTAAAAGTTATCAATGTTATTGGTAATTTCATCACAGGTTGTATTTACTGTGAATTTTTGAAGATTCAGTGTTTCACATGGAATAATCAAAAATGGACTGTAAGTAAATCTCTTAATTCTACTAGTAATACTATGATTCTTTTTTGTTTTACCATAGATAATTTAGTTCTCCATTGATCCTGAAAGATCACGAGAGATTCATTAAGAATTGTATTTTTAATGAATTTTTGAAGTTTTTACCTCATTTCTACATAGAATTGCAAATATCAGTGTTTAGCTGATTGCTATGAGGTAAATCAATGGATACAAGTCCAAAAAGGGTGTTAATTACTCTTTTAGGGTTTATCAATGGAGAGCTATTAAGAATTGACATGGTTACAGGAGTCTAAGTAGCTCTTTACCTCCTTGGCACGTCAAAATAGCAGGTTATTTGCTATTTTCTTATGATTTACTATAGTTGTAACATGGTAACCAAGTTCCCAAAGAGCTTTGATTTACTAATTGGGCCAAGATCAGCCATGGATCCAAGCTTTGGAGCTGTCCACGCCTCAGAGGCCTCAGAAGTTGGGTACCCTGGCTCCCTTTGATGTCTTTTGCCCCCCCTTGCCTATTTTTATGTCAAAATAGAATTTGAAGCTCAAAGCGAGATATCCACTATGGGTGTACCAATAGTGCATGTAATAATACCATAATATTAAGTGCCCAAAACATGCATAACACTATTCTTGGTGTATATGTAACATGGGATTTCTCACATTCCCATTATTTTGGTGTGAAATAGAGAAAAACAAAAATTATCAGGGATCTTTTATGTGGTATTGAAGTATTTTCCATATTACCACCTCAAAGAGCTGATTTGAGCTTATTCACTCTATGGAGCTACCCTAGGTGAATTTTTGTGTAGAATCCAAATCTGGCCTTGAGTCCATGGATTTACCTACTCAATAGAAAGCCATTCATCTTTTCTGAAATCAAGGATGATGAATTTTGGATATATGCATGACTTATTAGTTATGCATAATTCAGAATTCATTTTTAAGATAATTGTGACCTATTTGGGTATGTAAAATATACCTCAAGGCTTACAGGTTTAGTTTTAAACATACTGGCATCCTGAATATTGATCAAGCTGCAGCAATCTTCATTGTATTGTGGCAAGTGAGTATGGACTTCAGTAACTTCAAAGAAAGATTTAATATTCTCAATAGGATAATTTTCCTCTGGTGTGTCTTCAGAGCTTGCAGAATCTTGATGTGCTTCTTATTTCTCTTCAGAACACTTACCCTCTTCAATTATTTGAACTTCATTTATTTTAGTCTTTTTGGTATAGGTTCTGGTTAAATGTAAGGTGAACCCACATTTATGACACTTCAGGACAGGCCTTTCAGGTTTCCCATGCTCTCTAGAAGTCTTTGGGACTCTTTTGGACTCCATAGGGCTTCTAGTTCAGGTTTTACCAATTCTTATTCTAGTAGTTATATCTTCCATAGAGTTAATATAGTCCTCTTTTGAACAGGGCTCTACACATCTGCACTTGATAGCATGTTCTAGTTCTTCTTCACATTTTATGAATATCTTCATATTAATCATAGAGTCAGAAATACCTTGTATAAATCAGATAATCTGTTATTTTTGTTTGAGGAACCAAGTGGTTTATATTTTTCTGAGTTACAAATGGCACTTTAAAAGTCATTTTTCATTTCAAATCACCATGGATTTCTGGATCACTTGCTTATTATCTCAGATTTCCACCAAAGTCAATAATTATTTTCATGTGCTTGTCTCATCTTGTAATACCATTTCTTTGAAGTTCTGGTAAACAAAGAGTCCAATTTTCCCACTATCATTTCATCAGTTATATGAAAGTCTTCCTTAAAAATATCAGTTTTCAAATGAACTAAATATGGTTATATTCCCCTTCACCAGAGAATGTTGACCAATCTTCTAGTTTGGGAATATCTCTTGCATAGATTGCATTTTCTGCTAGAAAAGGGGTCAAACTTTCTTTTAAAGAGAGTTTTGCTTAAGTTAAAGTCTTAAAATGCCTGGGTACATGGGAATTAGGTTCATAATTATTATGAATTTGGTCCATATTTGAAATTATTTCATTCTTTAATTTCTGCCTTTCACTGTCTCTTCTTGCCAGATGTGTGGTAAAAAGATTGGTTTTATCAACTATTTCTAAAACATGATCTTTCAGAGCTGTAAGCTTGTAATTAATGTGATTAAGGGAAAGATTTCCCAATTAATCATTTTGTACATGAAATTTACTCCCAATCTTCTCACATTTATTGGAAATTTACTCAAGTCTGGCATTTGTGTGAGCCTTAGAGGTAATTTCATATACCCAAAAGACCACAAATACAAAAGTAACATATAAATATAAATAAAATAAATTTATTTATATTATGAAAATGAAAATCAAAATACAAATATGAAATTATATTCACAATGAAAAATTTAATTACAATTTAAAAATAAAATTACATTAAATTTTGAAATTGTAGAATTACATTTATACTTGAAAAAATTAAGTAAAAATGAATTTTTAACAAAATTGTAAAAAAATAAATAAATTTGGAAAAAAGCTAAATAAAAATTATTATACCTTTTTATCCAATAAATAAACATATAAAAATTATTTCACCATTGGATTCCTCATAAAAAATCAGGTGGGGTCACCTCTGGGTGAAAATTTTGTAGGTCAACTCTAAATAAGCTTAAATTAAGTTTTTAGTATTTTCTGTATGAAAATTGAAAATCCTCAAAACTTTAATTTAATCCACATCACATGTAGTGTTAATCACCAAAATTTGTGTTAAAATTGAGGTGTTGTGTATATTTTAGAAGTTATGAGGAATTCAAGTATTTTCAAATTGAATTCAATTGAAATGTCAAAATGTGCGCGTGTATTACATAAGTGAACTTTAATTTACATATGAGGTATCAATTATTACTGTACTGAACTGTACAACTCAATTGAATTATATATCTAAATTATAAGTATAATACATGATGAGGAATTAAAGGAAAAATAAATTGGAAAGATTAAATTTGGGGGGGAAAAGGAACTCTAGCTCTAAGGGGGAGCTAGACCCCCAAATTCCTTGCTGACAGGCGTGTGGTGTCAAAATTCACGCAAAATTTCATCACTTTTGGCCTGGAATTGAGTTACAGGGTCTGTGGACTCAATTGATGATGAGGTTTTGATACCAACCGGGGTAGTTTTAGCTGTTGCCAAGAGGGTAAAACTACCCTTAAGATAAAACAATCATAGTAAAAACAATTTTAACTAGTTTCTATGTCTCTTACACACACTCTGACATGTTTTGAAGGCTCTAGACTAGGTATTGCTATAGTAATGGCTGATTTAAGGGTCTAAAATGGCTTAAACCAGCCCTTTTTTAGTCTAAACCAGGGTTCCCTGATGCCATAACTGGCTTTTCTGCTGTCAGACTGTTTTTCACAACTGACAAGAGTAAATTTTACTTTTGGAGTGAGAAAATTGATGGCTATAAAAGAATGTCTTCTTTGCCCCACTTTTCTCTTCATGTTAGAATCTTTTCCTTTTATAATTAGTTTAAACACTGTTAAACCAATCAATAAAATATTCCAACCACCATTTTAAAATCATTTGAATCCTTTTAACCACGTTAAAAAATCATTATAATCATTTTTTGTAACTCTTAGAATCATTTTTACCCCTGAACCACCCCAAAAGTGAATTAAAGCATCTTTCATCACTGTGAGCTTTGTCACTTTGTTTCCAAATTCACTCTGGTCACTTTTGGGCGTGTTTTCTCTTTAATATTCTTTTTAAAGACTTTGTTCTTTAATTAATTGCTTGCAGTTTTTTTCGTCAATTAATTCCAATTGAAATTGCTCTTGAAGAAATTTCTTTTGTAGCCTTAAATATCTCTTGTAGAGTATTTTTGGATAAATGTTTATTGTTGGCAAAACAATAAATCTTTATAATATTACTGTTTTATACTAAGAAAGTTATAAAAAATAAAACTGGCGTGTTTTCTCTTCAAAATAATATTTCTTACTATTTTCAATTTATTTTTACCTTATACAAATTTTGAGGACAGGAAAAGTACTTGATTTTGAATCAAAGTTTCATATCCACACCTTACAATTTGTCACTTTTCACCATTCAGTGAAAGTTCTGTCACTTTTTCTTAAGTAATTGATGTTTTATTTTAATTGATTTAATTCTTTATCAAAATTATTAACTTTTTCATCCATAATAGACTGAATATATCTAATTTCATTGATTATTTGGGTGGAAAGATCTGGTTCCTTCCCTGTGAACTCCATAAGGTTTTGAATATATATAGAACAGACTTTCCATCACTGAAAATTCCAATTTGGGAATCCTGTACCCTTGTGGGTAAGGTCTTTGCCAATTTTCTTTTCCTTTGCCCTTGTCTTGATTGTTCTGAGGTCCTTTGGGCTTGTCTTTGGAATTTTCAGAAGCTGGTTTGGAGCTGGTTTATGCTACTGCCCTTCTTTCTCCAATTCTGGGGTAATTTGCAGCTCCTTCTTTTGGTCTATGGATAAAATACTTTGGTTCTTCAACAAATTCTCTATCTTTTTGACCTTTTCTTTGAAAGATAATGTACTCCATCCTCCTAAGAGTTCTATGGTCCTCTCCTGGCCCAGGAATCTTTTGATGTGTAAGTAGGAGCTCATGGCCCCCTGTCAAAGGTTTGGACAAATTTCCCATTTCTCTTCCTTGGCTTCTCTGTACCAGTTTTTGTTCTGGGACTGATTATTTTCATGGCTTCCACTTTGAATTGGTTAAACCCTTGAAACATTACCTTGAATAAGTTGAGGCTCAGAGCTAATGTCAAATTTTGTTGCTACAGAACTTGCGGAATGGGAGGGCAACTCTGAAATCCTCCAAATTTGCCTTCCTTTAGGAAGTCCTGAAATTTCTGGCCCTTTTCTTGCCTCTTTCTTGTCCATATACATCTTTTTGGAATTGATGAATGCTTTCATTTCTGATATGAACCATTTTCACATCAATTTAAGAGAAAATGAGAATTAAAGACAAAGAATACACAACTTTTGGTAGTTGTTTAGATAACATTTTCTTGAATAAAGCTCCTCATTCAGAAATTTGTGCTTCAATAATTTCTTCAGATTTTTCTTGTGAAGATTCTGGTCTGGTAATATATTTGAAAGAAATAAATTATAATTCAAAGCTTTGAATCAAGAATTAACTCAGAGTAGCTCAAAGAAGAATTTTATAAGTTTCTGGATGTAAAAAATCCACATTTAAACCAATATAAAATTGATCCAAATTCCTCCATGAAAAAGATTTTTAAGACAATTACAAAAGCAAAGATATCTTAAATTCAAAATTAAAGAAAAAAATTTGTTAAGTTTATATATTCTAGAGCTTTATAAATATATCAATTAAGGGTTCAAGAGTCAAAACACATGTCCAGGCCCCCAAATGTAAAATTTGTTCATGAAGCTATTGATAATATTACTATTAATCAAGATTACTATGACTTTTCTCATTTAATATAATAAAGAATTCTATTATAGCCACAGTTAGATAATTGATCAATTAATTATCTCTTTTACTGTTCATACACTACTAGGGATTATGACAGTAAGCAGTAACTGTCTACTAGAATCAATTACAAGAAGCATTAATAATAAAACTTCTTATTAAAATAATAAAAAATTATTTTAATGTATAGTTATTCTTCTCAATTATAATTAGAATTGTAATTCTTGAAGAAAACTATCACTATAGAAAAGATTCAAGGATTAAATAAAAAACTCACTCATGCTTCTATCATACCTTGAAAATATTTGGTAGAGTTATTTTATGGATTAATTGTGTATTTAAAAGATCAAAATTTCTTTATGGCAATAATACAACAATATGGTATCTGAACGCTATTGTAAATAGTATATTTCTGTAATTTCATATCTTTATCATTTCTTTGAAATATTTAAAACACTTAAGAGAAGAATTAATTAATACTTACTTGTTGATGCTAAAGAGATGATTGAATAATAAGATTATTTGTAAAAAATCAAAAGAGAAAGTGTCTTTTAAGTAGAAAACAGCTCACAGAGAAGTTCCATGAAGAAAAATTGAAGATAAGTCAGTTAGAGATCATTAATCCTCTTTGGATAATTGGTTATATCACTTGTTGTCACATAAGATTATCATAATTACTGTATTAAGTCATTTCATATGACTACCAACCCATTTATGGTTAATAAATAAAGTAGTAACAACTCTAATTATTCTTATATTTAAAAACCATCATCAATTTCTCCAATTTACTAACTTTATTGGAAATTTCATCACAGATTGTATCTTATGTGAATCTTTGAATATTCAGTGTTTCATGTGAAATCATTGAAAATGGACTGTAAGTAAATCTTTTGATTTTAATCATGAAGTCAAAATTATTTTTTGTTTTTATATGGATTACCCTTTTTTACATTGGTCCTGAAATATTTAGAAATATCCAGTAATAATTGTAGCTTTAATAAATCTTTGAAGTTTTTACCTTATTTCTATGTAGAATTGCAAATAGCACAGTAATAACTGGTTGCTATGAGGTACATTTGTGGATACTAGTCCAAAAATTGTCTTAATTACTCTTTTAAGGTTTATCCATGGCAAATCCATAGTTATTGACATGTTTAAAGGAGTCAGAGTAGCTCATTACCTCCTTTTCAGTTTGAAATAGCAGCTCATTTTCTATTTTCCTATGATTTATTGGGACTTTAACTTGGTAGCCAAGTTTCAAAAAAAGGTTTTAGTATACTAATTGGGCTATGTTCAGCCATGGATCCATTCTCTAGAGATATTCACACCTCAGAGGCTTTAGAATCTGGGTACCATGGCTCTCTTTGATGTCTTTTGTTCCCCTTAGCTATTTTCACATCAAAAATAGTAATTCAGGCTTCCAGACTGATATCCACTATGGGTTACCAAAGCTGTATTTAATAATACAATAATTTTAAGTTTCATAAGCCTTAATAACACTATTCTTAGTGTATATGTATTATGGGATTTCTCACATTTCAATTATTTTGGTGTGAAATTGAGAAATACAAAGATTTTCACCATTCTTTTAGGTGGTATTTATGGTGTGGTGTTGAAGTATTTTCCATATTACCACCTCATGGAGTTAATTTAAGCTTATTTACTCTATGGAGCTACCATAGGTGAATCTTTTTTGTGTAGAATTAAAATATGGCATTAAATCCATGGATTTACTTACTCACAAGAACATTATTTATCTTTTCTTAAATGAAAAATGATTCATTTTGGATATATGTATGACTCATGGTTCATGTATAGTTAATAATTAATTTTAATATTAGTTGTGGCCTCTTTGGGTACGTAAAATATATCTCAAGGCTCACATTCATTTAGGATGACATTGTGGATTTTTTTTTAGTGTAGGATTGGATAAGGCAGTCCTTGACGGGGGAATAACAGGTAAAAAAAATTAATTGCTGAAATAATCCTGTAACCAAGGGTGCTAATGTTGTTTTAGCTTCCCCTCTGAATATACTAAACCATCTCCCTACAGAGCTCACAAATAAATATTTAAGATTGTGGCTCTACAACTAGAGAATACTTTTCAGAAATCTCTACCAGACCTAATCAATAATCAGCCTAATAATAAGATAATACTAATTCAAAATGATAAATTTGTGGGTGATTTCAAGATAATAAAAGAATAATTGAGTGGATAGATAGTAGATATAATGGTACTTAGTTGTGATTCAAGTTATTTCTTTTGTTAAAAGTATTTTTTAATGGGTAATATTTTGATATTGGAATTTATAGTTATAGTTATTATATATGATAATCTTCTTATTGGTTAAATAGTTGTAATTTATAAATGATATTGATAATATGTTAAATATACTTTTTATAATAATAATAGCAATAGCTAATAAGTTATAGTAATTAAAGATGATAATACCACTATTATTTTAAAAAAATGTTGGGTTTTGAAAATATTTTACTACTTAGAATAGTAATAATGGATGATAATTTGGACTATAATGAATAATAATATATACTGATAGTAACAGTTATGGAACTGCTAGTGTGTATTTTGTTTTCTTTAATCTGATGATAATAATGATATCATAAATTTTCTTCTAGTGAGAAGAGTAAAATATAAATATTTTTTTTAATATGAGTATTTGACTAATAGATGAATTTATAATATATTCAGACCTACAGTTAAAAACAGCTACCTATAACTCACTATTAGTGTAACATAGTAATAATAATAATAATTTATAGATTAACCTACTAGTAAAGGAGGAATAATTATTCTCCTTCGTGGTATATATTTAATTGAATGAGGGAAGAGGAGAAAATGAAGGAGGTAGGCCTCCTTTCATGTTGTAAGGAGTACCCATGGACTCTCCATGTAAACCTTTATTTTTCCCTTGAGATACTTTTTCTGGTGTTTTGTACAAAGAGTCAGATGACCTATCTGTTACACTGCATTAGTAAGCTTGCAAATCCTTGAGGAATTAATTGTGGTAGGTAAATTTGAGAATGGTGTCATATTATTAAGATACTTTCACCATTTTTGGCCAAATTTATAATTGAGATGTTTTTGCTTGGTGGGGATCTTGATAAAAATATCAGATGAGTTCTCCTTTACACTTTTTTAGTCAGCTTGCACAGCCTTTAGGAATTTATTCTTGTGAGTAAAAGGATGAATATTGTGTTATGTTAATAAGCCCTTGCATAATTTGTTTGTAACATTTATTTAGTTCAAGGTGATCATGCTGTGTAATGTGGGGATATCTTCTTTAGTTTGAATTCTTGATTAATTTAATTTCTGTGTAATTCTGAGTTTAGTATATTCTCCTTGCATGAAGCTTAGATGAAATTGGATTGAGCTTAATTTAATGACCCTGTGGCTATGTTATGTACAAATCTCATGCATGTGTATTGAATAAACCGTATTTTGGTGCCTGTACTGTTGTGTAATTTAAACGTTTTAGTGTACTTTCTATGTACTGAGTTGAATTTGATACTTTCAGATGATCCTAGTTGTCTTAAACTGTATTTTTATAATTTAAATTTCTATTAATATAATCTTACTTATGGATTTAGGGTGGATATACTGCTACACTGTTACTTTGTAAATTCAATGTTGTGTTTTCTGTATGCTTTAAGCTTCTATTGTTGATTCTGTAAGGCTTATATGTAATTTTTTTTGTATAACTCCATAATATCATATTCCTCTATTATTTATTTAACTATAGAAGTATATTGTTTATTTCAATTATGGCTACAATCTTCCATGATTTCATAGTATTTATGTTATTCCTGGGTTTGTGTGATTTTTAATAAGGTTTTCTGAGGGGTGAATTCCTAAATTATTCATTGAAATCTTGATTTTTTCCACCTTTGCATCTTCAAAATGCTTGTAACTGGTAAAAAATGTATGGAATAACACAACATAAATATACTCTCAAAATAAAAAACACTTCTATTTCCTATACATTCTTTATTTCTGGAGGACAGAATTACAGTTTATTCCTCCAAAAATAGTTCATCAATGAGATTATTATCAAATCAATAAAGAAGATAATTAAATAACAAGAACATTGTGGGACCTCTTTTTGGTGTGGGATGAAATAAGGCAGTAAATTTAGGGGGAAATTATTGTTAAGTCTGTTTTGAATTTAAGAATTGTCCAATAACCATGGGTTCTAAGGTGTATTAGCTTCCCCTCTAAATAATACTGAATCGTAAGCCTACAGAGAATCACAAAATAAAATAAGATCTGTGGCTTTAATAGATAGAGAAGACTTATCATCAGTCTCTAAATCAGACCTACCAATAACACTACAGTCAAAACTCTTATTTAAAACTAAATTTTTTGAAAAATAAATACTAAGGTTTTCTGTTATTTTCATACAAACAATAAGAACTTATATATATATTATGGCTTGATTCTGATTACAATCATTTCTTTAATATTAATACTAATAATAGAACTACTAGATTTGGTTCTTTTTATATTTCTTTAATAATTTTTAATACTGAGTTTATATCACTACTTCTTCTCTTTTAATAATACTAAGCTTCTGAGAAAATCTACTAAGCCTTAATTATGGTTATACTACTATTTTTCAATAATACTCAGCTACTGAAAAAGGCTACTGATCTTTTCACTACAGCTATACTACTATCATTCAGCAATACTAAGCTACTGAGAAAGGCTACTGAGATTTTCACTACAGTTATATTACTATTCTTCAGCAATACTAAGCTACTGAGCAAGGCTACTGCACTTTTCACTAAAACTATACTACTATTCCTCAAAAGCACTAAGCTCTTGAGCAAGGCTACTGAGCTTTTTACTATGGCTATACTACTAACAATACCAAGCTACTGAGCTTTTCACTACAGTTATACTACTATTCTTCAACAATACTAAGCTACTGAGCTTTTCATTACAGCTATACTACTATTCTTAAACAATACTAAGCTACTGAGCTTTTCACAACCAACACACTACTACTACTCTAGATATCCTACTAGTTCAGGGATGTTTGTGATCCTGGATAGTGGGAGCTTGTTCCATGATGATTGGAAAAATGAGGGAGAGAGGTATTTTTACCTTTTGGGCCTCCATAGAGCTTCTCAAAACAGGGTAGTTAGAAGAAATAATAGTTGAGAGGTTTTAGCTGATGAGACATGTAGTTTTGGTGTAGCAATGTGACACAGTCTCCAAGTTCTGATCAATGATATTGAGTTGTAATTTCAATTGGGAATTATAGGTATGAACCTGGAATTGATTTGAATTATGACCAATCAGATGGTTTTATTTATTTGATGGACTTGAGACATGAATTCAATTAAAGAATTTTCTTATAAGTTTCAAATAATTTTTGGTTTGTATTTGAAAGGATTAGTCAGCTTCTGTGCACTTTCTGTCAATTTTTGATGGCCAGCTTATGGGTTAGGTTCAAAATAATTGTTTTTAAAAAATATTTTCTGTTTTCTTCCAAACATATTTTATTCTTCTGTTTTTGTTTTGTTTTCTTTATTCTTCTTGAGACTTCCACAAACAATAACTTTGAAATTTCCTTCAATGTGGCTTTAACCAGCTAGATGACCAATCCAGAGGTGAACAGCTCCTCATTCTAAACTGAGACAAAAAGGTTTCTTTCTTTTTTGAGTCTGAAATTGTAACTGTATCTATAGCAATAACTTCTTTTCAGCTTTCTATTTATCTTCACAACTATTGGATATATTGAATTCTATTTTTTGTTTAGTTTTCTGGTAAGCTTGAAACTGATACTAATGGTATGGAATACCACAATGCTCAAACTATTTAAGAAACACAGCTAATAAAGTTATTCAAATTTGAATTGAACTACCTGCCCTAATTTCAAGTAGCTTAAGTTCATATTTGATTGAGAAGGGTAAGAAATATGGTATAGTTTATCAAATCTTTTTAAAAAGTATTTCTCATTGTTTCATCAATTTTTCTTTATATACTATAAGGTAAAAAAATAGGTAGTATGATAGCTTTAAAGAATAATAATCTTGGTCATTAGAAACAGAAATATGAACAGTATATCATGGGTATCCAGATGGAGTATATTTTTCATATCTGATAATAAGGCCTCATATTAATATTCAATCATTAGAACTGGATAATGTATCCAATTTAAAAGGATTATAATCAAAATGGAAAAAATAAAACACTACAAAAAAAGATATACTCCTGTATTTATATGCTGATTATTCCTAGTACATAGGAATGTGTGAAAATTCTCAGAAGATTTATCAGGAGTATATTGTTAGCTATGTTAAAGACCTTCATCTCAAAAATCCAAGAGATCCACATTAGAAGCTTTCATCTGTGATACAGTGCTTTTGGAAATGCTCCATACAGAAAACAGACAAAGAATTCAGGTTAATTCTTTTTCATGTCTCAATAAAGATAATTATATTTTCCTCTTTTTGAGCTCTTCTTTTTAAAATTGACAAAAATATGGGTTTTGAGGGTTTTTTGAGGCAAGTGGAAGCATCATTCCCTAAAATCAAATTTACAACTCATTTTTAATGGGTCTGAGGCAAGATTTATTCTTAAAATTACTTAATCATATTTTTTGAAAGAATTTAAATCTCAGAAAAAAGCTTTTCACATTTTTTTTATCATAAAACCATATTTAAATCCCCTCGTAAGCTCTGAAACAGGACATCATTGGTGAAATAAATTTTTGAGCTAAGAGCAGGTGACCAATTTTTTGGAGAAATTTCTTCAGATTATTATTTATAGGATTCAAACTATTTCCAGATCAGCTAAAAGAGAGAAAAAAAATTGGTTTTGAAAAGTGAAATAGTTAAAGCTTTGTTATTTTTTGGGAATATATAATTTCCTATAGCTTGGATGAGATTGAAATATTTCTTTCTTCAGCTCTTCAGCCACATTTTATTTTTTTAGCTCTATTAATGATGTCTAAGTAATTATTAGCTGTCACATGGTGTAATTTAATATAAAAATTCCCAGTAACAACTGGTATATCAACCAGCTTAATAGCCTTTTTGGCAAGAGTTCCATTTTTGAGGTCTGGAAGACAGAATCATGACAGTAACCTAGAAATTCTTCTACACCTTTGTTATAATATATAGAATATGTATTTTGAAGGAATACCTCTTATAGTATCAAAGGGGTAAAATGGAAATTTTGATCACTTAATAAGATAAACTTAATCTTAAAAGCTGATATTACTCTATTTTAAAGGTTTAAGTAAGTATTACTCATTGAACTGACACCATATAGCTATATTAACCATGGAAAAAAGCTGTTCCCACAAGTGATGGTAGTGGGTTAAACCCAGGTACAGGCAGGCTTTCAGTTTTATTCATACTGGGATCTAACTTGCTATAATCTTTGGAACTCTTCCAATATTGAATCTAAAAATTAAGAAATTCTTTTTATGAGAAAAATTAAATTATTTATCTTCTGGAATTTCTTATCAACCCTTTATTCAAAAATACTCTTCGGCACCCAGACCAGAAACTTTCAGATTAAGATGAAGCATATATCCAAGAAGTAATTCTTTGTATATTTCTCTATATCAAAAAAAATTTTCTCATCTCCTATCACATAGCTTATTCTCCAGGCTTTCTATATTAATATTCTCTTATCATATCTTAACATTTCAAGATTCCACATATTGATTTCAATATATTTTTCTTTAAGAAACTACTCATCACATAAATAAAGCTATATTACTTAATTTTACAGCTACTTGAAAGGATTCTTTGTAATCCCTTGTGAAATTAATATTTAGAATAGATCTTGTATAAAAAAATCTACTTATTATATATTTTTATTCCTCTTATCCCTTAAATTCAATTCTTTCTTTGAGAAAATGAGGGGCAATATTATTTCAGTTTTTCCAGAATTTAGTATTGAATTCCTCTGATTCCTTTTTCCCATTATATAAATACCCTGGTACCTTTTATTTCTCATAGATAGTCCTTTACCATATTCCACAACACATAATACACCCAAAATTCTCAGTAAAAAATACTTGATATGAATATGTTCTGAAATTCTATTTCCTTAATATTAAGGTTATTATTTCAAAAAACACTCAATATATCCCACTTTTGTAGTTAAGTGAGAATTAACTCAGTCTCTTGTAATTTTCCTCTATTTTACAAAGAAGGATAAGAAATACTTCTATGGAAATGTTTCCAGCTCAAAAATAGGGAAATGCATTACTATTTCTTCATCAAAGCAGGAATTTTTTAAATTAATCTCAATTTTATACATTCCACTTATTTTTATATGTGAGGAGCTCATTTATAATGTAAGTAATTACCAAACCACAAATAATATAACAAAGCAGGAATTTATTCTCCAAGCTTCAATTAGGCAAAATATCAATGAATAAAAGTTATTATTTAAATTGAAATAAAGTTTCATGATATGAATATTAGATTATCACATAATTGTTTTTTCAAAGAGAACTATTCATATCTAATTATATCCCAACTTGGCTTCACAACTATTGTTTTATTTCCATTTCTACTAGTTATATCTGAATTACCATTTTGATATGTTATTATGGGTAATTATTATTTGAGATTAATTGTTAGTAGCTATATGTAAATTTATATGGATATTGGAATACAAGCTCAAAATCCATAATTAATACTCCAAAAAGGTCCAATTTACCACTAAATTTATTATATAAAGTTTGTAAGCTTTTTGACCTTATCATGACCTGCATAATAATATTTGGGCACAAATTTCTCATTTCAATTCAAAAACTTTATACTGAATCTTTAAACTCCCCCTCTATTCAATAAATGTTTTATCAAACTTGCATTATTGATTTGAGGTTTGAGAAAACATCCTGGATAATACTTTGATCCATATAATGAGCTCAGACTAATGTTTAAAGCTACCCATTTTGAAAATCTTATTTGATTGATAAGCTAAAAATATTTGTGACATGATATGTATTGCTTCAACCTGAAACATTTTAAAAATACTATGCTTGCAAGAGTGCACCTGCCAAATATTTTGAAGTAGTCATATGCTTCAAGGTTTTATCATGAGCTGAAAATTACAAGTCCTCTTTTCCTTGGCCTTTTTTTAATTCCCAGTATACTTTAAAATACCAGTTGGACTATTCAGATGATATAATAGAGTATGTGAGCTCTAGAGAAGGTGCTACTCAGAATTTTAAGTCTTTAAAAGAAAAAATGGAATAAAATTTTCAAATTAGGAAGCTCTTATGAATTTTTTGAATGTTATTTTCAATGTAGATATTATAAGAAATATTTTCAAACTAAATTTGTATATACATTTAGCTATATTTTAGCTGTAGATTTCATTACTTACCTTCAACTAGAATATTTTCTTATTAATGATCAATTTGGCTCAAAGCTATATAAGACATAAATTTTTAAAATGAAAGACTACTTTCTTCACTAATTGAAAAAAAATTCTTTCTCAAGAATGGTATATACAAATATTAAAAGGTTGATGTTCAATTTATACACTTTTTTTCACCCAATTAAGCTTCATCAAAGTCAAAGGGTTTTTTTCCATTGCAAGGGCTCTATTATTTCAAAATTCCTGGTTTCTAACAGCCCATAAAATGAAAAAGTGCCTCATAATAAACTTATGGCCATTAATTATGTTTTTTATTAAGTGGAAGAATCCTTAAATCCATGTAAGTAAATTTTCCAACCCATTTTATTTTCATTCTTCTAGAAAAAGCTATTATTATAACTATCAAATTCTTGTCATTGCACTCCCTAGTTTCACATTTTGGGATAAACTTTGTGTAAATGACATTTAGAGTGACTGATTCATTGAAATTTGAAAAAGAATATTTGCATGAATGGCTCAATGCGATAATTAGTAATCTAATAGAACAATTTGATATCCATCAAAGGTCTAAGTGTAAACTATTCATTTATCCAAGTAAATATTAAGAATAGTTTTCTGGAATAGTTAATAATAATATGTTAGATACAAAACTAGGTGGTCTGAAACTCTCTTTATAGCTAGAAAACTGATTCCTTTAGAAAATATAATTTCAAAAAACAACTTCTATTGACCTCATTGTGGTGTTTTGCACTTCTTATGAGCCTTGCATGAACATCATTTCTGAATTCTTTCAAATTCTTCTCAGAACTTTGCAAGCCCACCTCCACCTTCTGGTTTAAACCTTTTTCAAGTAAATTTGAGGAAAAACTGGATGGAGGAGAATTTGATTATTAACTATCATTATAAACTCCTTGATTAATAAGTTTCTGGTAGTATTTGTGGGGAAATGAATTGAAATCACTTTCATAAAACATGGATTGAATCATTTGACAGAAATAGCCTCTGTCACCTTATCAACACTTGCAAAACTAGTAATATGCTTAGACTTCCAATTTTGTGAGACAACTTCAAGTAATTTTAAGTAATTAACATCATATTTTGAATTAATTTAAAATTCAATATCTTTTGATCCACAGAAACATATTAAAACTAACTGTATGGTTTTGAGAAAATGTACCAATTCCTAATCCAATATCCTTGCTAATTCTTTTGAAGCATTTTACCACAGTTTAATCTTTTATTTAATATGAATTCTAATTTTGATTTTGATTTTTTGACTGATTTTTTGTAAAATAATCTTAATATTTGATAAATCTAATTCCCAAAAAATATTGACCTTTTTGTTTTTTGGTATTTTCTCATTTTGTTTTCGTTTCTTGAATTTTATTTCATCGCTGTTATAATTTTTGTGGTTTTTTTATTTTGAAATATAAATTTTTCTACTTTGAATTACTTTTTTTGTTCAAAAATTGTAAAAATATATCAATTTTTGTTTTCTCATCTTTTGATTTTTTCTTTGAAAATTTTGTTTCATTTTGTTTTCATTTTTTATTGTATTTCATGTTATTGTTTTCATTTTGTAAGTTTTTTTTCTTTCTTTCTAGTTTGTGAATTGTTCCTCTCAACTTATTATTTATATTTGGGGTTTCCAAGACTCCAAATCACTGTAGGAAAACTAAAATAAACGTTTTATTGGCAAAAAAAGAAAAGAAAGCTCAAAAAATTAAACAGAAAGAATTAAATTTTAAAAAAAAAACATAGAATTAATTTCAGAAAAATCAAAAATCAAAAATATATAATAAAATTTACAAAAAAACAAGAAAATCTCTTCTTAATCCTTGGAGAAAAACGTTTATTTGAAATTGAAAAAAAAATAAAAATTTGAAAAGAATAATTTTATTTCTTTCTTCAATTATAATACATTTCAAAGATGAGTTGTGTATTTTTTCAATTAATTTTTCAAACTCAAAAAAGTTCTAAATACCGAAAATATTGAAAATAAGACATAAAAATTTTGGTAACACATATCCCACTTAAAAGATCAAGAAGTTCAAACCAAGATATCAGAGCTTTAAAACTTGAATTCTTCAATTTTTTTCAATTCAATTGTAGATAATAATCGAAAAAAGATCATCAATTGTTATTAATTATGAGTGTTCCTTGACACAATTCAAAACTTAGAAAAAACATTTTATGCAAATTTCTATAAGGATTAGATTACTTCATTTGAATATTTACAAATCTCAATAGTAAAGGGATTTTAAATTTAAAAAAAACCTGGATAATTAAAATTTTCAATTAAGTGGAAAGAATCTGATAACTTAATAAGAGTTTCCTTGAGAGATAATACATCATTCATTTTTGGTTAATATATTGAATAATCAAGACAATATTGAAATATTGGAAGAAAAGGATACTACTTCTGGATTATGTAGATTAATTGCCAAACTTTAAGCTCTTAAATATTTCAAAAATGAATCTGCCATATAAGTGGGGAATAACAGAAATATAATCTTTGTATCAAAGCTATATTCAAAGCTCTGTATATCCCTATTCAAATTTATTTGAAGTATTATGAAGGAAAACAACCAAACTTTTTGGTAGACTATTTCTTCAAGAAGAAGCTATGGATAATTGTTTTGCAATAATACGCACCTGTAAAATGGGTCAATCATTCCAAATAGAAAAGAAAATTAAATGTCTTTGTAGTTACTTTTCCGACTTTTGTGAAGGAAGTGTCTTTCCCTATTAAGAATCATTTTAATTGAATATTTCGTTGTGTTAGTGAATGATCATATATCAATTATATGGGTAAAAAAACATAGTATATTTATAGTCTTATATTTTCTTAAGTAACATTCTGTATTTCCAAAAGAGTCGCTGAAAGTATCTGAATCAAAATTTCAAGGCTGTAGCTAAGCTTTAGCTTCAGGTTGGAAGCAGGTTAGACAAGGATTGAACCTTCTACCCCTGCCAGTAAGGATATCTTTTTTCTAATAATTATTAAATACAATTAAAATTATTAAATTTCACCATCTCATATTGAGTGACACTGGGAGTTTAAGAGAATTAATTACCAAAATTTCTAATTTTGGATCCCTTTAAATCTTGTAAAATCCTGAGTGTTGAACCTACGATATATTAATTTAAATTACTCCTTTATAGAAACAGTTGAGATTTCTTATTGAATTATAATTAATAATCATTGATAATAATGGATTTAACTTCCACCCAAGCATAATGGATTTCCTCACTTTTTATGCATCCTTCATCAACCGAAAAACCCTTTTTTACTGGTGTATTTCAGATGAAATCATGATAAATATTCCTGAAAATAGTCTTTCAAGAGCTTATAATCACAATTAAAAACCACTCAAATCTGGAAGAATCATGGTGTAATATTAAACCTAAGAATTGAAGTTTTTGGGAGATGATAAAGAGCTACATTGATGAAGGTATCTTTGATGTATGGCTTATTTTTGGATTTGAAAGATCATATCTAAGGATATTTTAGCTTCTTAGGATTTCATTAAGCTCTATTTTTAACATCAAATTGGTACTTCAAAAGTAAAAATGTAAAGGCAAAATTACATCACTGTTGTATTTAAGAGCCAAAAAAAATAAAATGATAAAGTGATGAAATAGCACATCTTCTCAAATTCTTTTTCATGTGGGATAAAGAGTTGGAGAAAAGATCTTGAGATCCATACCTTCTGGTGAAGATTTTTTTCAATTGGTTTGTTTAGTAGAAACTGCCTTAACATATATCCAAATACATGCATTTAAAGGACCCAAAAGCTGTATCATCTTACGAACCCCGTTTTAATAACCAATAAGTGTTTAAAATTCTAATATAGAAGTGAAAAAATGAAAAATGTGAAGGTAAAATGTATTATCTAAGAGTATTCAATCTCATTTTTGTGGATTGAGAGGTGATGGGTCACAGTTTTTTCCTGATTTGTGTGCTCAAGCTAGTTTTAAAAGTTCAAATATCCTGGCAAATCAGGTTTTGCATGAGGTTTTGTGGGTTTTTTCTTTCAGAAAGCTCTTCTGTAATGTGGAGTAGCAATCAAATTTTACTTCCTTTCTTCACTTTCATGTGATATTTTAGAGTTTCAATTATTCCATAATGAATAGAAAGAATATAAGTAGCTTGATGATAGAATCTTGAAAACCTGAAATGGGGTCATTTCCATAAAATTTAATCTAAATGATAAAAGCATCCAAAATTTGAAGAGTTTCAGATAAACTCCATTAATATTTTATCCTTCTCATATCGTATTTTTAACAAAAAAATGAGACTTTAAATTAATAGTAATATATTTTGAAAATATGTTGGAGTATTCCACCGTTGAAACGGTGCTTTTCTTTTTTTTCTTTTACAATTTATTTCTATTTTTATTATTTGTACTGTTTTATTGAACAAAAGAGTACTACGTCTATCACTTGCCTTATTTTATATTTATTCTGTACTCTTTAGTATTTAAAGAGGCAGTAGCTTGTTGTCATTTAATAATATGAAATCAATAAAAAATGTAATTTATATTATTGTCGTAGTCGTCTTTTTATTGTATACTCAACAAAATATGATACAAAAATTGAAATTCTACAAGGAAATGCAGAAGCATACTATGAGCTAATTTTCAAAATATTCTATTATAAATCAAGTATATCGATCTATTGAGAGTATTATGCAGGAAATATTTAGTAAATATGATAGTATCACAATTCAATATTATTAGAGCTTTGTCTATTAATAATAAAAATAAAAAAGCTCTAAAGTTGTTAGTTCCCTAAGTCTTTCCTTATATTGTCCATTTACTAATGCTTATTATTAAAATACATCTCACAATAACATTTAATATTATGGCTTAAATCATAGTGAGAGGGGGTTTTCTTTTTAGCTATTTATTTTATCACATAAGAAAGGATTCATTTTTAATATGCTTATTCATTGATTCATCTGTTAAAGTTATCATCCAATATTTGGGGTACCGTCTTTGTATATTATTCTTAGTTGGAGTCATATTAATGAGCTATTCAAGATGTTTTAATCTCAAAATCTTACAATGACTATGAGCTATAAGTTTAACTAGCTTCCCCAATGAATATTACAGAAAGTGCTTGATAAGATCACCAATTAATATTTAAGGTCATTCAATTTTGAATTCAGATGAATATTTAGATCATTGACCAAATTCTAAAACTAGATCACCAAGGCGCAATAGTAAGATATAGGATGATTTCAGATTTATTAGAGAATTTCTATAGAGAAGAGACTCCACAAGCGAATTTGATATAATATTTTCTTCGATGAGGAGTATTGAATCAATTTTAGAACTCTGGGTGAATCTATGAGACTTTTTCTCAATAATGATTCAATTTTTGTGATATTAGATTTGAAAAAATATTTGAAAGACTATATAGCTGTACAAGCATAGATATCAATTGGGTAATTACATAATATTCATTTCATGGTAGTCATGTATAGTTTATATAATATTGATATATTAATAATATCATTAAAGTATTATAATGATATCACGGTCATTTAATGTAAAGGCTAACATACTCAAATCTTGGTTGTTGCAAAAATGGAGAATATTATGAGTCTTATGGTAAATAGTTACTTGCTCATTCTTCAGATCTAAGGGTTACCCAGGAAATTTAGTAATATTACTATTGATTATGTATTAAAACTCTACTTTGGAAGCAATATCACAATAAGAAAATTTCAATTTATACAAAGTCTTTTCAGTAATACTAAAGATATTCCTTGTTAATGAATTATAATATATTTCTAATAGATCTCAGTCCTGGGTGATTATATTTTGAGTTTGATAATGATACAAGGTCTAATAATTAGGAATTAATGGATTGATTCTCAATAAGAACCCCTGAGCTAAAAAAAGGGAGACTAATTGGAAGATAGGGCTATATTAATGACTTTTAAGAACTTCATAGATAATTCAAAAAGAATTTGAAAGTGAAAAATATAGTTTTACCTATTTCAGCTGAATTGTTTTCTTCTTTAATTGATTAATATGACATATCACTAAAATTTAGACCGATAAGGCTGAGTTATAAGCTCATTTAGTAGTTTTTGGTATTAATTTGGGATTGATTTGAACTCTCAGGAACGAGATAATGTATTTGATAGTACTTATATATAATATAAATACTTACCAATAAAATTAGTTTTTCATAAATTTTAGCAGCTGAAAAAATAAGAATTATGACCAATTAGATGGTGTTTTCTGAAAATTCTATATATCTGGTTTTTTTAAATTTATTTTTGGGATTTAATTTTATTTGAGGAAGGGGCTTTGGCTATATCATTATCATTAATTTTTCTATAAGTGTTCAATAATTCGTATTTATTAATCTTAGCTCTCATTTAATTCAATATATAGCATATTTCTGTGTGTGAATCTATGGAAGTATTTATTAAGCTTAGATGTTTGTATAAAGATGAGATTTCTTGTTAATATATTTGTTAGCTATCAAACTTTTGGAAAAATTATGGAAAATTGGTATAGAAATTCCAAAAATTTAAAGATTATTAGTCTATAATGGTATAAATTAATAATATTTTTTAGCTTCTAAAACTTATGTCTCTTTAAATATTGATAATATTGGCTTCAACTAACAGATTACTCTAAAAAACATTTTATAAATTACTACATAAACTGAAATTTTTTTATTTATCGTTTTTATTATTTGAGAGTAATAGAGTATTCAACAGTTTCATCCTACTATATATTTATTTGACTTGAAAATAGGTTTACCTATTAAAGGGTAATTTAATAACCTAATAGATCCTTCTCTTCCCTCAAGAAATTGAAGCAACTACTTAAAAATATTATTAGCTACTTATAGTAGATAAATGGTCATTAGAGGACAATATTAATTTTGATATTGTCTTTAATTTCACTTCTAGTATGGTTTTTTCTGAGGTTCTTAACATATTTAGATAACATAAAATTCCAGTTTCTTTTCAAAACATGCACTTTTGTGTCTTTAAATTGGGAATAATTGCTCAAGTATTTCTAACTTTTATTGCGAATAAATGGCTTATTAAATCAGAAATTTAGGTGAATATAATTTTGATATTTATTTTCAATGATTAATAGACGTAGTAATGATCAAATCAGGAATTGATGATAAATCAATTCCTAAAAAATTTTCAAATCAATGAAAAGTTTTTATTGTTTATATGAGAAATATATTGAGAGTAATTTTTGAATTGAATTAATAAGGAATGATATATATTTTGTCTATTGAGAAATTGTTTGGGAAATTTGATTTCAATGATTTTATTCATCATTTCAGAATTGATTTATTAATTTATCCAAGACTTTTTGGTAAGTAAACCATTATTCATAAATAATTTATGGCTAAATAAACCAATAAGTGATAGGAAAAAAAATTCATTTTATCCTGAAAATCTATATGGAATAGGCTAACACGTAATTAAGAAGTAAAATATTGAGATAGCTAAATTCTGAGAATTATTTCAATTGTAATTTCAAGCGGGATCGTGGAAAAAAAGGTGTTATTTCTATATATATTGAAAAAAATGATTGGCTATTTACTTTCATTTTTACCGGGTATAAGATCAATTGTAAGGACTGTTAATTTACGGTATAATTAGTAAAAAATTGAAAATACGTTTTCAATTAGATTAGTAATTAGGATTAAACAAGTTTCCAATTATATAATCACTTCAAAATTTACCAATTAAAAGTTCAATTACTAGATATTTCTAATTAAATGAATAACATTATAATTAGAATACTTGGAAATTTCCAGTTCAATGGCTCGGATCTCTCCCATTTAATGACTAGCTTCTAAATAGCAATAATATTTCAATCAGGTTATTCATTTATAATACATTGATTTCCGGGTAGAGATTGAATAGATGACTATTTCATGAAATATATGAGATTAATTGGTACTTTGGGAGTATTTTATTGATAATTTTTTCTGAAAATTAGACTCAATCAGGATTCTTATTAGCTACTAATATGTATAAGAAATAAAGTTCCAATTCAAATAGGGACTAATTCCTGGTAAAATAAGCTATTTAATAATTATTTTATTGAGGTAAAGATCCAGATAGAATTATAGGTTAATGAGAAGGAATTAAAGACCAACTTCTTGATTAATTTGGAATAAATTTCAGATTCAATTTGTTTTGGGATTCAAAATCATTAAATATTTCATTTTATGATTTATTTAAAACTTTTTTGTTACTAAATAAGCAATACACATTAAATATAAATTTCTCCTTATTATGAGAAATATATTTTTTATTGGTAATTCAATTATTAGTAAATTGAAAATGAATTTATGTGTAATCTATTTCTGCTTCAATATGGAATCTCTGTGAGATGGATTTATGAGGATATTCTTAATAATTAAATCTTGATTCATGAAAGTTAAATCACAGTTTGTGTAATCAAATAAGGATTATTGTTTGAATAAGTTATATTGTGATAGAAAGAAAGAATCTCTAGTTCAATTCATTACTTTAAAAAGAGTTTTTCTATAATCAGATTACTCATTGATTGGAGATATTTAGTTCATAAAATAAGAAACTGATTTAAAATTTATTCAGTATTGGATTGGTAAGTGATGAGTAGACCAGTTATTAATTCAATTAAAACTTAATAAGAATTTAACTTCTAATGGAACTATAAGCTTATTTATAATTTATTTATGAGGTGATAAGGAATGAACTGATAAGTGATCAATTATCAATAAATTATCATGAATTGATATGGAACAAGTTCTCCATTTAATTATGATCTGATATTGAATAAGCTCCTCATCTAATTATGTGATTATATGTAATTAATCTCATCAAGTATTTATCAATCATACATTATCAATAAAATTTCAATTGCTGATGAAGAAATTCTTAATGAAATTGAGAATGGGTAAGAGACTCTTTATCAAAGAAACTAATACCACTTTTTTATTATCTACTGATATACTAAAATTTATTTCAAAATGATCAATTATTCCATATAGCTAGGTTGAAATCGCTTTTTTATAAGTTCCTTCAAATAATATTCTTACTACTTCATTATAAAGTAATTTATATATTTAATCTATGAAGATTTAATTAATTAAACTGATTTTATTTTCTAAATTCAAAGTATTGAATAGTTTTCATTACTGAAACAATGATCCCTTTTTTTATTCATGGAATAATTTCTTCAATCTTATTATTGAGTTATACCTGGATATCTCTTTAATTTTATTAAATTTATTGAGTAATTCTCAATTAATCATCTTAAAGAAAAATGGAGTATTCTTTTGGAACAAAATTTCCGTTGCTAATAATTGATAGCTCTCTCTTTCACATTCCAGGAAGAAATTAGTTTTCAATTCATTAATTGGATTTTAGCTCCAAAAAATAAAGAAATAAATTAAAGTATTTTTGGATACTATAGATTAATCAATAAATTAGCTATTATTTTACTTATTTTTTATTCAATTAAATCTTAAACTATACTCATTTCTTCATCATCAATAATTAATCAAAGATCATTTAACACAGCTCAAAGATTAATTTAATAACTTGAGTAATCTCTTTGACCTCAGAATAAGTCAGTGATTAATATCAAGTCTTATAAAAATCAATGAGAATTAATTCTTATGAAAACAAATTTCCTTAAACAAATTCATAATAGGCTATTAATCTCTTTTCAATAATTAAATCTGAATAAATGATAAATGAAATAATAAATTACTTATATTTGATTCTTCATTTATCTATCATTCAGGTTAAAAGTGTCTATTAACATGATAAAAAACATTCTCTGTAAAATATGTTGTAAAAATTTCTCAAATGGAATAGTTTTATTATGGATAAATGTTTTTTATAGATATTTTTTTATCTATAAAATTAAAAAATAAGGTAATGAGAAGTTTTTGAATATGTATATTTACAGTCAAACATTCAGGTTCATCAAAACTATCTTATTAGATTTGTTTATTATCTTGAAATTATTTTTTAAATTGATAAATTATTTGATCCAAGATATGATTAAAAGCAAAATGGGAAGCTTCCAATTTTAAAATTAATAAGATTTACTGTTCTTTCACATTTGATTTTGATTCCCCTGAAATATCAGCATCCCCCTTTCAAGATTCCTATGCAACTTTAAATATAAAATTGTGAGGTTTAAAGTCATTAATTTGATTTTTTTTATTTCCTTTGATGTGAAAACTGTTACCTTTTCATTATGGAACAAGCCATTTACATATTACATGCTTTATTGGCAAGTAAATATTGTAAGGGAACTTCAAAGCTGATATATTCTGATTGAAATTCAAATAATGAACCAAACCAGAAAATTTTTCATTTAATGCAATTAAACTCTTTTTGGAATTGGATACCTATTGAGCTTAGAATGATTTAAGCTGTATTTATGGTTATCCAAAAATTATATTTGAGAATCCAAACCTCTTTTCAATTTAAAAAAATGTTTTACCATTATTTTTTTGTCCTTGAAACAAACCAATGAGGCTCTGATAAATGAAATCAGTACATCCATAAATGCCTCATGTCATATGGAGTCTATTAAATATCTATAATAAAGTAGAAAAGAGCTACAATTATGACTGCGACATGGTTCAATGGTTTAAAAATATATTGAAAGGTCTCTCCTATTGAGGTATAGTGGTTATGATTCGGCTAATAAGCCCTGGATTCTATAATTACCAATTAAAGCTTTATAATTAATACTATTATAATATCATATAGCTCTAAGTTTTATTGCTTTGTAAGACAGTATAACCACATGAGAAAAAGCTTATAATGTTATGGGAGTCTCTCCTCATGGAAAAAGCTTCCTTTTATCCACCTCTTTTGACATGGCTGGATTTTGGTTCAAAAAAACTCAAACCACCTGTATTGGTTCTCAGCTGTGGTTTTGAAATCAAATCTTACCCTTTTTCACCCTATAATGGGTGAGAGGTTTTACCAAAAGAAGGGTTGGGAATCCTTTAAAATCTAGGGAAAATCCAATTATGTATCAAAAAAAAAACATTGATTACCCTGATTATTCAGGTTATGAGTAATCTAATTTTAAAAATAATTTGAATTACTTTGATGCCTCATAATTCAATTACATGTGAAATCATCCCAAAATACCACCTTGAAAAATCAGGTGTGTAATTATAGCTTTATAATTATAGCCAATCAATGGCTTAAAAGCCTTCTGATTGGTTTTACACCTCATAGTTCAATTATATGGGAGAATATCACACAATACCACCGAGTGTTGGATTGTAAACTGGAAACTTTAATACGTTTCTCAGTTATCAAGAAAAATTTCTCAAAAATAAATCAAATTGTAGCTAGAAGTAATATCCACAGGAAGGTTAAACTTTATATATATATTGTCTAAGTATGGAGACTCTGTACAGGCGCAAATATTTGTTACTTTTGTGTAAAAGAGTAATTCTATTGCTTTAAGATAAAGGTGATGATAAAATTGAATATTTGTGAAATACAGAACTAGGAATAGTATGATTGATAGCCTCAATGTAGCCCTTGCATAATATATGCTAACTATTATATCTCTAATCAAGACCATAGAAGCTAGATGAGAGGTCAAGAAGTATAATATATATCTCTATAAATGTAAGTCACACTTGTATGGTATCTTTTGATCCAGTTAAGCTACATTTTTGAAGTTAGTACCATTGGATATACCTCTTTGAAAACTTCAATAAAATACCCAAAATTATGGGTCTGTTATATAAACTAAAGATTTTATTTTGAAATTTTGAATAAAGTTTTATGCTCAGAAAAAGTTTACATCCTTAATAAACTGGTTGAGTTCTATTGGTTTGTGATAATAATAGTCTTGTCTCTAAGGGTAGGATTTCCTCTTTCAGATTTCAATTTTTAAAGAATGCCTCTATTAGGTCGTTTTTTGGTGTTTGTGTCATTTTTCTTAGCTTTATTTGGTTTAATCAAGGTTCAAGATGTTTATATCATTATTTTCATTTTATAATATATTTTATGCTATTTTTGGTGTCATTATTGTGCTTTAGATTTGAGTAAAAAGCTTAAACCTCAGCTTTAATCTTCTCATAAGCTATCCTATCCTTTTAAGATTTAGGTTCAGTAATATATCTCCTCTCATATCCCATTAATATTTTTTTTAACTATTTTATATATATCCAAATGGCCCTATGACTTATACAAAATAAAATTTCAATTTTTCCTCATTATTCCCTATTATCATGTAATTCTAAGAATAATAATAGCTTGATGGCCAATTTTAATCTTGTTTTCCTTTTCTTGTTACATAATCTATTATGAAATATATTATCATTTTTGATATTTAAAACCAGTTTCCAAAATGAATTTCTGGTAGTACAGAAACGTTTCTTTAATTTTTAAATGGATAAACTTTATAAATCCTTTTAGCTATATATTTAATGTGAGTGGTTGAATTTCTTTGTGCATGAATACCTTTGCTTAAAGAATTGGTAGCCTAAAGCAATATCATATTTTAGCTAGTATTCAGTATACAATTATGATATATCAAGAGACTTGAATGAAATAAAGTCACAAATTAATAGCAATTTCATTGAGAAAATGGTAAATTAAGGGAAATTCCATTGAAATATATTTTCTTTTCTGAACAAGAAATATTTTTATTGTATTCTTATTTAATTGAAATTTTTTTTATAAATTTATAATTCTAATTTATTCAATATTTAAACAAAAAATCAATATTATTTTTGTCATAATCTGATATTTTCTTAATAATAAAAATAAATTAAAAAAAACTCTATTTTTTTTGTTTTTTAACATGTTTCATTTTGAAAAAAATTTCCTGATCTCAATTACTTAATAATCTTATTTTATTCAATTTCTATTTATTGAATTTAATATTTAAGCCACCGTTTTTTTGTTAATAAAAGATGATATAGATTTCATTCCATTCCTTTGATTAATAAAAATAAGTGCTCTGCTATATTTTGACATTAAATATAGCATAAATGGGAGTTTTCATAATTTGATTTTAAATTCAAGCTTACAGAACTCTTAATTCTATTTTAATTTGATCTGAAATCAATTCCAATGACACCTTACCATTTCTTCTAATATCAAGATAGAAAAATACTCCATATTTTCACATTTTTAAGATAAAAAAATCTCAATAAATGTTTTTTAATTTTTATTAATATTTATAATCTAACATATCTTGAAATAATTTTGAATTAATCTAGCTCTTAGCTTTATTTGAGATTGAATTAGTGATGTAAATTCATTTAAAATTGGCTAAAAGATAAATTAATCAAGGAAATAATCTAAAGTATCTCATATCAATTATAGTTTAGTAATCAATTTTTAACGAAATTATTAACTTAATCAACAGAAAGCAAATTATAACATATTTCAACCCATAAAAAATGAAAATAATCAAAAGTGTGATCCTGTGAGGTATGTATGACATACCCATAATGTCAGCCTGTGACTCAAAACCAGAGCACAAGCATGGCAGCCAAAATACCATAAACCAATGGTATAGCCAAGATACCACCAAAACATGGAGCTGAGCCAAATCAGCTCAAAAGGTATCAAAAGAAAGAGGAAACTCACCTCTTCCCGAAAATATAAGTCCCATCACCATAGGACAAGAAATAACAAAGTTATTCCTGCTCAAAGATATTGCTGAGCATAAACCTTAATTTTCACCTCTCATCTAAAATCTAGAAGGAGAGGCTTAACCCCATCAAATGGGTATTCAAAATGAAGCTCTAAGCCAGGGCTATCTAATGGTACCAGCCAAACTGAGCTAGCACCAATATTACTGGAGTTATGGTCAATTTCAGGCCAAATAAGGGTGAACAAAACATTCACCTCTCATCTAACTTCTACAGTTTTGGTGTGAGATACCTAAAGTGGGGTCTTTTTGAAAAGAGCACAATCAGGGCTATTGTATGATGCCATCCACTTTCCCATATCTCAACTACTGCAGAAGGTATGGGGCAAACAAGCTCAATACAGCTTTTTGCCTAAAACACACAAATGTACAAAAACCTTGTACATGGGATAACTTTGCCATATTTAATGATACCCATACCAAATGAGGTACCATTGTGTAGAGCTCAGACAGGGCTATACACTGAACCAATTTTGAGGTGGATATCTCAAGAATTGACAAAGTTATGGCTTTTTTAAGGTCAAAATCCCACCTGCTGTCATATACAGCCTTACCATGGGATAATATCCCATAACCATGAATATGAGGTGTCAAATAGACAAAGAATCATGTTTTTACTTCAATACCTCATATTTCAGTCAATACTGGGGTCCCATACAGTTTCTATACAGCATTCTATGCGTCATACACGTCAGAATCAGGCTGTGAGGTCCCCAGATGAAAATTTTCACCCTGTATTGGTGAAAACCACCCAGATGTGGTTTCAAAACCACATCTGAGCCCAATACAGAGTATACAGGTTGTTTGCAAACCACAAGCCTGTCCTGTAGAGTGAAAAATCTTCACTTCCTCTACGTGGAAAGGTCTAACAGCCTTTCCACCCCAATTTCAGGATAAAAGGAGGGCTTTTCACAGCCAAATCATCTCCTCATCCTGCTCTTGAATAACCTACGTAGTAAACTGTCAAAAACATTTTTACTCTTGGTTAATAATCAGGTATAATTATAATTTTAATTATTGTAGTCTTTTATTATTGTAACCCAACAGATAAAGCTGCACCCAGGGCTTTCAACAGCGCTCACCACCACTATATCCACTATAGTAAATCCCTTTTTATCTTAAATTAAATATCTTTTAAGCTTTATAACTCTTTTTTAAACTATTTTACCATGTCACAAACATAGAAAAAGTTGTATTTAGCCTATATACACCTTCTTCATAGTTTCATCCTGACATTTTGGGGGCCTGGCCGTGTTTTAAATCTTTTTTTAAACCTTATAAGTAAGTCTTTTTTCTTTTATGACTTATTAACAAGTGTTTTATCCTTTTTTAGGCGTAATTTCTCCATTAAAATATATATTTTCTATATTTTTATCCTTTATTTATACATACTCATATTATAAGAGTATTATTCACGTGGCTAATACCCACTGAAAATAACTATTTTTGGCGTGTTTTGTATATAAAAACACATAAGCCATCAATAAGTCCTGTATTCTTGATTGAATAAGGACACCTCTGACTGAAAAACCATCAGTTGAGGCATGGTTAAGTGTATTGTTAACTCAATCACACTTATTCAGATTACACTTGAAAACCACAAGTGTATCTGTGTGATACTGGCACACAAACAGTGTGACAGGGTACCAAAAGCTGTAATTCTGGCATGGAATTGTTGATTCAATTACACTGTCATTATACAGGGCACATTGTAGTAACATACAAGCCCAGAGGCCAATCTTAGACATGCAAAACCAGCATCTTTAAGAAGTCTTAACTGACATAAGCCCTCTTTTTTCCTGCCTTGATTCAGTGGAAGAAAATTACATCCCACTTGAGACCCAGTCACAGGCCAACACACCAGTGACACCCTCAGAACCAGAGGGCAGCAAAGGCAAAGGAAAGAGGCACAGTGAAGGTCTCATTACAGCAAAGAAGTGGACACCCATAGCCACTCAGAGGAGTAGAAAACCACGAAACTCTGCTTCAATACAAGGTAAACCAACCTTAACCACTTGTACAGGAAAGATTACAATCATTAACCCAGTTGTAACTTCCAAAGGCAAACTGCCCAAGTCAGCAGACAATAAATTTGTACAGGGCACAGTCAAAGGTAAATACCCTAAGAACATAAAGTTTTTGACTGCTTGCAAACACTGATATGTCCCCTGCATACCTCAGAGACCTTGGCTTCCAAAGGAACCAACCAGAGGATAGAGAAGGCTTGTCCAGAACCAGGAGACCTGGAAGAAGACACCTTGGACACAGTGGTGGATGGCAAAACAATGAGGGAGATAATATCAACCTTGCCATTCACACTCCAATTCAACAAAGACCTCAAACCAGAGGACTGGAAGGATATGGATCAAGTTCTTCAGATCCACCAACTCCTAAAAGATTTATTTCAATGGAGCATGGAAAACAAGAGGTTCAACCTAGCAACTCACTGGGCAGAACTTGGATCAAGTTGCCAGAAGATCTGTCTCAAAGAGATAGACTTCAAAGACCTGATGGTAATCACCAAAGGTTGGAATCCTACCAGGCAGCACAGACTCCTGGAGGCAAGAGCACAGAGGATAAGGGAGAATCAAGCCACTATCCTAGCTATAGAAGAACAGTTAACTCAGACAGGGCCTACTCAGATTCCTTCAGGTTCACAAGGAGCAGGCCAAATCAGCTCTCCAGTGGCTTCACACCATTAAGAAACCAGCAGATCAGTGGCCAGGAGTCACCATTCTTCACAATTCCAGGAAGTTTCCAGGAGAAGACAAGGAAACAAGGGCAAGAACAAAGCCTCCTTCAACCAGAGGAGGAAAGAATCAGACTCCATGATCCAGAAGCTGTTAGATTTGGTAAAAGAAGTACACAAGAGCCAGAAGTAGTTGTAAACCACTCTAGAATCAGTAGTCCTAGTAATAGAAACATTACCCCCACTCAGACTGAAAATAACATTGTCACATCTGAGAGTAACATCAACAGTGATACACTGTGGTTACAAATGTCCCAATATGCTGAACAATCTGCAAAGCAGTTTGCATAAATTAAAGCTAGCCAAGAGAGGATAAGACAAACTCAAGCCTCCTTGGAACAAATAGTTAAAAATCTTCAATAAGGATATGCTCAACTAAGCAAAGCCTCTGAAGAAAGCAACAAAAGACTGAATATAGTCTTTGAAGAACAACACCACAGCACAAGGGACAGGGAGTGTCTGGATCAAGACATTAACAAATTGTTTAATGCCTATCATAGCTTGAAGCCCCAACCACAAGGCCAAGCTATGGAGAATTCATATCAACCAGATGACATCAAACCAGATGCCATGTTGTTGAATAAGGCAAGATCTCCATCACAATACCAGGATGGAGATGGCATGTCTTATTCAGAGAAGGAAGCCTTGAAACAGCTTCCTGAGGCCTCAAACTGGCCCAAATTCTCTGGATCAGGAGAATATGATCATATGGAACTCATAGATTATATTGATGGACTCTTCATTGATGTACCAAGCATACCAGACTACTGGATCACTGCTAGATTGAATACTGCATTTAAAGGTCATGCAAGCATATGGTACACAGAAATGAAAGAAATCCATGGCAGAAGAAACTGGCCATGGTGGAAGAGTCAAATCATCCAAAAGTACAGTAATGGAACTTGGATATGGCAAAAGACCATGTCATTCGAGAATGACAAATACTCTGTGGACAAAGATCCATATGAGTGGTGTCTTAAACAGTCTAAAAGACTTAAGGCCATTGATCCTCAGATGAACATCCAAATGAGGAATCACAAGCTTCTGACACAACTACCAGGAGAACTAGAGCATGCAGTAAAATGCAGATGCAACCAAAATTGAACTCTAGATGACATAGCCAACACCTTACAAGACATAAGGAAGAGGACTAATATAGGGAAATTCACCCCATATAGAAGCAGCAGTTTCAAAGAGAAACAACCACTCAGGGTAGAGTTTAAAGAAAAACCCAGAGAAAGAGTGGCAGAAGTGGCAAAGAAGAAGAATTCTTGCCATAATTGTGGTTCAACAGACCACTATGCTAACAACTGTCCAAAGGCAAAGAAAAAAGTCTATGCCATAGAGAAAGTCCCTGAGGAAGAATCTCCAACAGAGGATTCTGATTCAGACTCCATGGGTGATGCCATCAGAGAACCATCTGAGGATGATCAAGACCCCAGAGAGCAATTTCTAGTGGAATACCAAGAGGAAACCCCACTGGAAATCCAGGACATACAGTTAGAAGCAGGCATGCCACAGGACACTTCTAATAAAAACTTGTGCAAACACACACAAGATGCACAAACATTCCTGGTTACACCAACCAAAGGAATGGCATATATACATGGAACAGCCACAAAAATGACTGTTTGCATTGACAATGCTCAGCATCCACTGATTATTGATAGTGGAGCACACTGCTCCATAGTGGCCAGAAACTATCTGGATACCCACTTCCCAAACTGGGAGAAACAGCTCTTGCCCACTAAGGCAAAGAACTTTAAAAGTGCATCAGGGAAGATGACTTCCATTGGGACCATTATCAAAGAGATAATTATACCCCACAGGAAGGGTAATATCAGACTCAACCCAGAGTTTGTAGTGCTTGATGATGCCCACATCCAAGGGTTTTTACTGGGAACAGATTACCAGAGGATGTATGGCATAGACATTTACAACAGTAAAAATAGACACATCACCATTGGTACTAACAAGGAGAAGAAATTTTCACTTGACATATACCAGATATCTTCTCAAGATCCACTGGAAGAACTTCTGAAGGAATTCAGAGAGGGACAGTTTAGCACTACCCTCACCAGTAAACAAAAACTAAGTCTACTGAAGATGCTGAGAAAGAACAGACCAGCATTTGCCATTGGTGAAGAACCATGAGGCAAGATCACAGGCCATGATATAGAACTATATCTGGATGTGGAAAGACCTTATCCACCCATGCTGAGGAAACCTCCTTATCCAGCAAGCCTGGAAACCAGGAGAGAAATTGAGAAACATATCAATGAGCTCCTGGATATGGATGTCATCAGGAAGATTGGACATAATGAAATAGTGGAAATAACCACCCCTGTCCTAATCACCTGGCATGATGGCAAGTCTAGATTGTGTGGAGATTTCAGAGCCCTGAATAACTACACAAAAGCAGACAGGTACCCTATACCAAGGATACCCCATGCCTTGGATAAACTGGCCAAAGCCAAATACAAAACCAAAATGGATTGTATGAAAGGCTTCCACCAAAATGGAGTTAAATCAAACTCCATGAAGTTACTCAGGATAATATGCCATATGGGTATATATGAGTACACCAGGATGCCATTTGGCATTAAAAATGCACCAGCCCACTTCCAAAGTATGATGGACACCATATTTCAAGAAGAAATAATGGAAGGCTGGATGGTAGTATATATTGATGATATCATTATATACTCAGAGACATGGGAAGACCATGTAAAATACATAGACAGAGTGCTAAGTAAATGTACACCCATCAATCTGAAAATTTCACTTAAAAAGTGTAATTTTGGCCAACAAGAGCTACTAGCTCTAGGACATAAAGTGTCAGGCCTTAGTCTGGCAATTGACCAGAGCAAAGTAGCAGCAGTATTGCAAAAGCCAGTACCAAAGAACATCAAAGAGATGCAATCTTTCCTTGGGTTTGCTAGCTACTACAGAAACCACATCAAAAAGTTTGCCCACATAACTAGTAGTTTATACAAGTTATGTTCAAAAGATGTAGTTTTTGAAATCACAAAGGAAAGAAGGGATGCATATGAGAGGATCAAATATGAACTCACTAATGCACCTGTGCTCATCTTACCTGACTTTGAATTACCATTCAAGTTGTATATAGATGCAGCATGCAGCCAAGGCCTAGGAGCAGCCCTTCACCAAAGACAAATTGTAGATGGTGAACCAAGAGAAGGAGTAATTTGCTACATCTCAAGGCAGCTGAAAGATTCAGAAGCCAGGTATGGGGCCACCCAGACTGAATGTCTATGTCTAGTCTGGGCTCTAGAAAAACTCCATTATTATTTGGAGGGTGCAGTCTTTGAAGTCTACACAGACTGCACAGCCTTGAAGTCTTTACTAAACATGAAGACAACAAATAGACATATGCTGAGATGGCAAATAGCCATCCAGGAGTATAGAGGGAACATGACCATCATATACAAGGAAGGTAAAATCCATACCAATGCAGATGGCCTCAGCAGATGGCCACTGGATAATGTCAAAAGCAATCCAGCTTATGACCCAGAAGTTGCAGCAAAAATCCTTATCCATTTCATGGAAATAGATAGGAAGAAAAACTTCAGATTACCTGAATGGGCACCAGAAAGTGGTACCCTTGACAGTGGAAACACTGACTCAGAGGGGACAGAAACTCCCATACTGGGAATAAGTTCCTCAGAACTGCACAATGAATTCTTCAGTGCAGTACAGAAGTCTTATGCCAAACACAAACAGTGTAGCATACTACTCCAACTCCTTCAACAGAAGTACAGGAGTCCAGAACTGGAAATCCAGCTGGAAGAACCCTGGTTGAGGGCCTATAAGGACAATAAATTTTTTCTTATAGATGGCCTGCTCTACCACAGAGAAAAGCACACAAGTGCACTCACAGTGGTAGACAGAGACCACATCTCATTGATCCTACAAGAATGCCATGACTGCCCCTATATGGGACACATGAGTGAGGACAGGACCAAAGAGAGGGTAGCAAGCATAGCTTGGTGGCCCAAGTGGGAACAAGAGTTGAGTGAATACATCAACACTTGTGAAAGATGCCAAAAGGCAAATAGGAAACATGGGAAGAAGTATGGGTTACTTCAACACATAGAAGAACCCAAACACCCATGGGAAACCATCAACATGGACTGGGTTACAGGACTTGTCCCAGGAGGCAAAGAAAACTACAATGCCTGTTTGATCATATTTGATAGGTTCAGCAAGAGCATGAGGTGTCTACCATGCCATAAAGAAGACACAGCCATGGATACTGCTCTGTTGTTTTGGATTAACATCATATCCACCTGTGGAGTCCCTAAGATCATCATTAGTGATAGAGACCCAAAATTCACATCTGAATTTTGGACTAACTTATATGACATGCTTGGCACCAAACTTGCTTTTTCCACAGCTTACCATCCACAAACAGATGGCCTGGCTGAAAGGATGATCCAAACAATGGAGGACATCCTCAGAAGATTCTGTGCCTATGGCATGGAATACAAGGACCATGAGGGATACACCCATGATTGGGCTACCCTCTTACCAGCAGTCCAACTGGCTTATAATACAAGCCAGCACTCCACCACAGGAAAAACACCTGCACTGGTAGAGAAAGGGTGGAACCCCCTGTTGCCTGTGGATCACTTGAAGAAAAATCTCCTGACTATCCACCCCACAGCCAAAGACTTCCATGATATGTGGAAGAGGGCCTGTGACACAGCTTCCAAATTCATAGCTGAGGCTAAAGAATACAATAAGCAGAGGTGGGACAAATCACATATGGAACCTGACTTCAAGGAAGGGGACCAGGTGTTAGTGTCTACACTGAACTTCAACAATCTCAAAGGACCTAAAAGGATGAGAGACTCATTTGTAGGACCTTTCACTATCATTAAGTTGATAGGAAAAAATGCAGTAGAAGTCAAACTCACTGAGGAGTTTTCAAGGAAACATCCAGTCTTTCCAGTGAGTTTGGTCAAACCATACTTCCAGACAGAGGAGGACAAATTCCCCTCAAGGAGGAAGAACCCCACACCACAAGAGATAGTGGAAGTGGAAGACTCCCCTGGACCTGTGAGTAAGATCATCAGGGCCAGGAAGATCAGACTCAATGGGAAGGATCAAAGACAGTACTTAGTCAGATTCAAGAACCAGACAGCTGATAAGGACAAATGGTTGGCAGAAGATTCCATACCAGATGGAAACCTTCATTTAGGGGGATCCAGAGCCTGTAAAAGAACTGAACAGTCTCATCAATGATGAGCCTTTTTTTGAGGGAGGGTATGTCAGCCTGTGACTCAAAACCAGAGCACAAGCATGACAGCCAAAATACCATAAACCAATGGTATAGCCAAGATACCACCAAAACATGGAGCTGAGCCAAATCAGCTCAAAAGGTATCAAAAGAAAGAGGAAACTCACCTCTTCCTGAAAATATAAGTCCCATCACCATAGGACAAGAAATAACAAAGTTATTCCTGCTCAAAGATATTGCTGAGCATAAACCTTAATTTTCACCTCTCATCTAAAATCCAGAAGGAGAGGCTTAACCCCATCAAATGGGTATTCAAAATGAAGCTCTAAGCCAGGGCTATCCAATGGTACCAGCCAAACTGAGCTAGCACCAATATTACTGGAGTTATGGTCAATTTCAGGCCAAATAAGGGTGAACAAAACATTCACCTCTCATCTAACTTCTACAGTTTTAGTGTGAGATACCTAAAGTGGGTTCTTTTTGGAAAGAGCACAATCAGGGCTATCTGATGATGCCATCCACTTCCCCATATCTCAACTACTGCAGAAGTTATGGGGCAAACAAGCTCAATACAGCTTTTTGCCTAAAACACACAAATGTACAAAAACCTTGTACATGGGATAACTTTGCCATATTCAATGATACCCATACCAAATGAGGTACCATTGTGTAGAGCTCATACAGGGCTATACACTGAACCAATTTTGAGGTTGATATCTCAAGAATTGACAAAGGTATGGCTGTTTTCAGGTCAAAATCCCACCTGCTGTCATATACAGCCTTACCATGGGATAATATCCCATAACCATGAATATGAGGTGTCAAATAGACAAAGAAGCATGTTTTTACTTCAATACCTCATATGTAAGTCAATACTGGGGTCCCATACAGTTTCTATACAGCATTCTATGTGTCATACACGTCAGAATCAGGCTGTGAGGTCCCCAGATGAAAATTTTCACCCTGTATTGGTGAAAACCGCCCAGATGTGGTTTCAAAACCACATCTGAGCCCAATACAGAGTATACAGGTTGTTTGCAAACCACAAGCCTGTCCTGTAGAGTGAAAAATCTTCACTTCCTCTACGTGGAAAGGTCTAACAGCCTTTCCACCCCAATTTCAGGATAAAAGGAGGGCTTTTCACAGCCAAATCATCTCCTCATCCTGCTCTTGAATAACCTATGTAGTAAACTGTCAAAAACAGTTTTACTCTTGGTTAATAATCAGGTATAATTATTATTTTAATTATTGTAGTCTTTTATTATTGTAACCCAACAGATAAAGCTGCACCCAGGGCTTTCAACAGCGCTCACCACCACTATATCCACTATAGTAAAGCCCTTTTTATCTTAAATTAAATATCTTTTAAGCTTTATAACTCTTTTTTAAACTATTTTACCGTGTCACAAACATAGAAAAAGTTGTATTTAGCCTATATACACCTTCTTCATAGTTTCATCCTGACACATAAGTCCACAAATAAAATTTAGACATTTCATTCAGTCAATGACTGAATTCTGGAATGAATTTGGAGCAAAAAATACTCAGAATTGGTTATAAATATATTTTATATAAGCAAAGTTATAATTATTAAGTCATTTTTGGATTCTACACAAAAAATAACCTAGGGTACACCCATGGGGTGTTATACCCCAAATTGGTTATTTTAAATGTTATTGAAAGATTTAAGAATCCCACATAGAACTTGAACAAATTCATAAATCTCTGATGAATTTTAAAAATTGTTAATTTGGACTTCAATTTGAAGCTACACAAGGTATATTGAAGCTTACCAAAGTTGTGTTAAATTTAAAGTGTTGTGTTTAGTTACTCAATTGGATATTTACTTTTCATGCAGAATGAAAAGCCTGTGTGGACTCAATTGAAATTAATTTAAAGCAATGTTATGCCTTTAAACAAATAAATTGTCAGACAGCTGATGTTGATTCTTTGTGATGTGGAACTTTTGGCTCATGATGACTTGAACCTTGGCTCACAGATTTGGGGCTCTGAACTGCCCTATTGAGGCTTTCTTCATTAGTCATATATTTTTGAGGAATTTTAATCAAATTAATTAGACTTTATTTAGGATGTATTTTGATCAAATTAAATCAAGATTAAAACCATTTAAGCTGATGATTAATTAAATTGAATTAAGTGAGATCAATTGGTGAATAAAATAGTAATTAAAATCAATTAATTATTTATAATTTATTAAGAAATAAATTATGTTTGTTTAACTAATTGAATCAAAGTGGGGTACTATTCTTTCCCACTGAAATATTCAACTAATTTAATATTCTTAGTAAAATCCAATAATAATTAATTCTAATTTTTAATTCAACATTCCAAGAATTCTTATCTGAGTCCCTGGATATTTCTTTAAGATTATTTTTAGGGGTAAAAAACCTTTTTTTTTTCAACTACCTATTTGAAATCTTCATCCCTTATACCAAATGAATTATTAATATTATAAATATATATATAAATCTTTGGTTGTTTTTTTTTTGAATTATTTTATTTGATTAATTAATTTTGATAATTTTTTTTGTAAGGATCTACATTGGTTAAATATTGAATTTTAAAAAATAACTTTCTCATTTGAATTATTTAGAGATATTATTAAACAAATTATTGATAACGCAGGTATAGTAGGTATTCTTAGTAATTTATACTTCAATATGTTCAGTTTTTCTTTTTGATCTAATTAGCATTCCTGAATTAATTACGGAATGCTGTTGTTTCTATTTGACGCCCTAAGCATTCACTAAGTATTTAAAAATAGAGATGTAAAAAATATTTTGATTAGCCTGCGTCAAATTTAAAAAGTAGCAAACGCTGAATCAACATTTTCTCAGGAAGATTTGACGGCGGGAATTGCGAATGAAATTTTCAACCCAGCTTGACTGTGATATCAACCAGATCATGCCATTTGACATCATCTGGTTTTCTCGCGTATCGGTCGATTTGGGTCACAAGTTAGTTTTGACTCAAAAACTACCTTGAAGAGCTTTTTTAAGTTGTAGCCAGTTTTATAAATTCAACCATCTTTAAAATTACATCGTCGCCAAATTTCAAACGCTTTTGAAACGCCCTGTTTCCTGCTACTACATCTGCTGGCCCCAGCATATAATAAAATAACATGATACAAAGTTATAAGATTGCTATTCGCAGTAACTTTAGTTTTAGCGTGATCGTAATTCATTCGAGTATGCGTTTTCTTCCCAGGACTACTGACAGTTTCAGACAATCGGTACTGCTCCCCAAATATCGGCGAATCTCTAGAGCACACGCAAAATCTCAGGAGGCGGCGGCTAATGACGTTCTTGCGTGAAATCATTTAAGGTGGGGCTTTCAAGACAATACGTATTCATGTATGACTTTACGCCCCTGTGAATTGCTTGCGCATACGTGATAAAGGAAATGTCTAATAATACAATGCCAGTCAGCTAAAAATTACAACGGCTCATAAATGCTGCTTCGCAAAATTATAGATAACAAACGGTTTGAAATTGTGACAGGTAGATCAGTACTTTGAAAAAAAATCAAATAAAAAAGCGGGCATGAAACGGTAATGGAAAATCAGTTTGTACAAAAATAATGTAACAAAGCCGATAACGCGTGCAATTGAAAAGGAAAATAAAAATATTGGCAGCAAAGAAACATGTTAACGCCAGGTGATTTTTGAGAAGAAAGACGATGAATGAAATCAGCTCGGTATACACAACACTTGGGAAAAAACGCGGCTAAGAGGTACTCGGCTAGCCACAATGTAATGTGAAGGTTAGCGCCAGCGAATGAACAAGTTAAAAAGCAAAATTTGGCACATACTTTGGCAAGAGTGCGAGTGGGCATCTCGGGCTTTTCTTTCAGATCTGCTAGAGCAGCTTCTGGGTAATCGCCTCCTTTGTAAACCGGCAATACTTCAGCGGTAGGTTCGGCATAGGCGCGATGCGTAAAGGGTGGAGTCGTGGGCGCAGTGGATAGTTCATCAGGACTGTGCGCAGATTCTTCTTCATCCGAAGATCCACCGAGCTCGTCTTCAGTGATTTCTCCGTCCTTGCGGGTCACTGTTTCTGTGGAGTGCTCAATGTGACTATTGTCAGAATCAAGTCCAATGGCATTAACAGCCTCAATGGCCGCACCTGATGGCAAGCTAGATTTCAAAGTTGCTGCAGTGTCTGTAAGAAAGCAAAATTTAGTAATGGAATTGAGGTCAAGCGCTATTATAATGATATGCAACCTACAAGACGCCTTGGCAGGGTGTTGCATTAACTCCCACCAATGTGTCATTTCTGCATGGCTGCGTGCTTTGAAGCTAAATGCTATATCTTTTTTACCAATGTGTAACGTATTTTTCATCTTGAAAAGGCTGCCAGTACGGTGGCCGCTACTGGTGTTCTTTTTCCCTTCCACATGCCACTTGAAGGTTTTAGCTCCCTCAGGCGCAGGAGGTCCAAGGATGCAATTGGGTAAAAATATCGACAGTTCAGGTTCAGCATGCTTAACTGGGTCGGATGACTTGTGCTCGTGTAAAAATCCAGATGGGGTTAAGACGTAATAAGCCTCTTTATAATGTTTAGTGACTGTAAACGCAAATTTATGTTAATCAACAAAGTAAATGCAAGTTGGCTCAAGACATCGTTTGGCTTACAGCGCTTTTTTCTCTCAAGCAAGCCATCCTTAACGGGTCTAGTGGTTTCATCATCTTGGCCGGGGAAGGTAATTTTTGCAGGGTCGCGCGTTGGCGCATCCTCTGGGATGATATGGCCAGAGCGCTTGGCATATTCGTCCCATTCAAGTTGTGGGTCAAGCGTAGTAATCTCAGAATGGATTGCTTGCCACTCCTTAGAGTCGGCGTCGAGCTTTGCCATACGAGCAGACTCAAACTCCTTGGCAGCAATTTGAATATCGGTGATTAATCGCTTTTCAAGCTCAGCCGCTTTTTTCTGATATTCTGTGGAGGATATTAAGATGGATGTTAGCCTCATGATTTTTAATTTTAGCACTAAGCCACAGTTCATTTGAGTATTTTACCAATGATCATTTTAGTGAGTGAGTTTTCATGATTGAGCTGTTCTTTTAATTGGGCCTCTACCTGACGATGAAGAAGAACGGGGTCGTCCTTCGCCGTTAGGGTTTGAGGATTGCTCTTAGAGTTGGCAATACCTTGAGACAGATGGCATATCTTCCGAGTGGATTCCGCACGGTGATTGCCGACTTCGATGGCAAGTTTCCTCGGTTCGTTTTCTAGCTCTTGAGTAAACTGAGTCGAAATTTAAAGGAAAATGGTAAATATTTAAGTGATTATTTTGAAATAGCCTAATTCATTAAGACTCACGCTTTTAATGTCAGCCTTGACATGATTGAGAGTATGAATTGTGGTGGAAGTGATATTATGAGCGAAAGTGGCATGATGTTCCGCGATTTGGCGAGTGCGATCGCGGGTGTCGGAGAGGATGGATTGCCAGCCGCCCTGGGGAAGAAACTGATTTCCCTCACGCAAAGGTACTGGTAGGTGACCACCGATTCTTTGTAGCTCGGAAGCAGTACTAGTCATCGGATCCAATGATCATAAGCCCATCAATCGTTGAGATGAAATTGATGCGCTATTTTAATGAAAATCAAATTCTCACTGGTTTTCCAATTTAGCGATATCATCATAGTAGGAAATTAATCCTTTGGTAATAGATTTGTATTCCGCTAAGAGAAATTCAGTTAGTCAATAGACACTAGCTTAAATCAAGAACCAAAAAGCCAAAGAAGCTCACAAAAACGATCGACAAGAATGTCAATCTCCTTCTGATGAAGCTGCTCGGCATGATCAACCGAGCCGGAACCTAGTAGTTTTTCATTAGACCATGAAATTTTAAGCTCAGGGGATTGGATAGAAGCATAAATTGACTTCTGGCGCACCTTTCTTTTTTATTGTGGGTGAGGATCTGAGGATTCCGTTCATGGTCAAGGTCGGTTAGCTTGTGAGGAAGTTCAAGTGGAGGTGAGGCGGCGGTCAAAAGATAAGGCCGAGATGGTGGAGTCGATCGCTGTGTACCGTAATCACTGCGTAAGCCAAATACTGCAAGTCAAACGCTGTTTTGGTCAGGAGGCCGAAACGGTCAAGAGTCGAGACAGTGGTCAGACGGGGGTCGGATGAACAAAGTTGTGCTTTGAAAGATAAGTCGTAAATGCAATGCGACCGGAATAAGAAGGAGATGATAAAAGAAATTGGCTAAGCCAGATGGAGGCAAGTTGAGCTTGGTTTTAAATTAGCTTATCAAAGCCAACAATCTCATGATCGAATGATGCGGTCGTGCGAGCACAAGCCAACCGAATCACTAAGCTCGAGATCATTGGCTTAGACTAAGACCTTCGCCAACGTTTACCGCAAAATAGCCATCGATTCGCATGGAAGGTCATCAGGTCGCGTGGACATGGCTTATGCGGGCAGGAGTTGGCTGACCTAACCAATTGAGGCTTAGTTCCAGCCATTGAGATCATCAATTGATAGGTTTTAACTTTTTAGTGATAAGAAATAAGTGAGTGGGCTAGCTGAATGATTTACAACCAATCATGAGTTGGTTTCACGCCAGTAGCTCGAATCAAGTCAGCCCAAAGTAGGTTTTCTCCAATTGAATTCAAATTCAAATAATATTAATTTTGATTCTATTTTGATTTTTTTAAAAAGAAGTTTTTGGCGTGTGATCGAAAAGAATTCAGCTATGACATCATTGGATACACGCGACATCGAGTGAATCATTTCGGTCAAAATCTTTCACAAAACTTCAATCTTCATTGAAATAGCTCAGCAAAAAAATAGAAGCATCCACCATACCAACACTTCAAACATCTCAGTGTGTACAGTTTATCATTTTCCTAGTTTTGTTGATTGAATTCACCTGTTCATTTGTTAAATTTTAGGATCTGATTTGGTGGAATTTGAATGATCTTACCAGAAGGAAGTAAGTAAGGAGCTGATTTATGCTTGGGACTTGCAGAAAGAGAAAAATATTGGATTTTAAAGTATGGTTTATCAGCTGAGTTTGGGAAAGTTGTAAAAGGAATTTGAGAAATGTTCAAATGGGCTGGTCCAATCGTAAAGCCGTGTCTTGTAAAGTAGCATTGTACCAATTCTCAAATATGATTGACCACTTGACAATTCTTCCTTGTTTGGTTTCAAAAAAGTAAGCCACAACACAATGCAGGATTTGCAGTGCGTGATACAGCGCAGCAGCTGCAGTATCAAAAGTGTTAAGTTTGGGTCGTCGCGTAGACGCGACTACCAAACATTTTGTTCTAGAAAAAACATAACTGTAAAATGTCCACGCTGCGCGCGCGCTATGCGCCGCAGTTGTCTAGTTGTAATACTTAAGCCGCTCGCCGAACACCACCAAGTTCCTTTTCCTCACCTCTCATCAATTGGAGGTGACGGATTAGAAACTGACCGGCGAGCGAGCTTCGCTACATCTGGCCAATTAGGTAATGCAAAGTCTCCCGACCTCTCATCAATTGGAGGTGACGGATTAGAAACTGACCGGCGAGCGAGCTTCGCTACATCTGGCCATTTCTTATTAGGTTAAAAGCCTGCCTCTACCGAGCTCCAGCGATAGGCCGCCTTCAAGATGTCGGTTTCAACCCGTTCGAAGAAAGCTGCAGACGACGACGCCGATGCGAAGCCTCTTTCTAACGAGGAGGTTTTCTCGCTGATTAATTCACTACGATCAGAAATCCAATCTCTCAAATCAGCACGCAGCTCAGACGCAGCTGAAGTGCAATCCCTGCGCATGCAACTTTCTTCTCCCCCACCGATGGGTGCTTCTCTCCAACCTTTACCACGTTTAAGCTCCTCAGCCTACGACCGTTTTATGCAGGAGCCCTATCGGGCCGCCGATCGTTTTGGCAGACTTCAGGGGGACGGCTCGAACTTCCCTGAATGGGTCGCATCCCTGAATCGCGTACTTTGCGTCGCTTTTAACTCCGAGGCATTAATTGAGGACTCTCCCTCACTCCTCGACGGCCGGTCCCCTCAAGAAAATCGGGCGATTTCTCATTTCATCGACGCTTCAATTCCTCACGATTTCGCGCTTTGTATCGGGGTCGTTCCCTCACGATCTACGGCGAAGGAATTTTTCGACGCCATCAAGGCGCGCTGCTGCCTGGGCAGCCGTTTCCACAAGCTTGGTGTTGTCCGCGACCTCGTCCGAATTTTGGTGGCCGATGAGGCTGATGGCCCTAGGACGAACACCAGTATCGTCCTCTCCCTACGCCGCACTTTCGCCATGTTCAAGAAATTGAACATCGAGGCCTCCTTGCGCAGGCTAAATGCCGGGCGCCATCCACCCTCGACCAAACGGCCTTCGATCAACTCATTACTGCCGCCATCTTGTCGAAGGGCGACAAGAAGCCTTCTTTGACTTTCGTCGGCCAGGTAATCATCAATGCCTCGCACCGGGGCAGCAAACAGGCCCAGGAGTCGTCCCCTTTTGTGTATCACCTCTCCAACCCACCGGATGTGCCGACGACCTACTCAAGGCCACGCTCCCCTTACAACCTGCGTCCGGCTGTTTCGACGGGGGACGTACGTCGTCCGCCGAGTCACCTAGTCGAACGATTTGGCGGCTCTTGTTTCCATTGCGGGAGAACCGGCCACTGGCGTGCGGACTGCCCACACACCAAGGGCGTAGCAAATCCCAATCCCCGACCCCCTTCTCCTACTCCTTTTCGTCAAGTGAGACCGGCCACTCCTGATCGACGTTCTCAGCAGGGACCGGGCACGCACTATCATCGTGAGCGTGTTTCGCAAGTCCAGTTCGTGGAACAGGACGCATCCGACAAGGTGTTAATTGATACGGGTGCGTCCATCCATCTCTCTGGTTCCTTGCGTTTTGCTACGAGTCTTCGCTCCGTCTCCCCCTTTTGCATTTTTTTCGTCGACTCAAACTTGTCCGTTCTTATCTCCCAGACGACGACCCTTGAGCTGCCCGTCAACGGCGGGTCGGTCCTTGTGCACGACGTGGCGTTTTCCGATAAAATTTCCGGGACCATCCTGTCTGTCGGTCGTTTATGCGCTGCGGGGGTTGTTCCTCTTTTTAGTGATTTGAGTTTGTCGCTACTTGTCAGCGGTTTTGTTGTAACCACCACCTTCAACAACCATTGTTGGTGGCTGGACATTTTGGCTGAAGAAGGGACCAAGAGGTCAGCGGCTGCGTCCCCTTCTGGTTTCTTGTCTACATTTGAAATGAATCCGATATCCACCCCGACTGCTACGAGCTTGAGCTCGCGTGAGTGGCATGTGCGCCTTGGGCATGCTTGCGATAAGATGGTTGTTTCATTTCTGAAGCAACATGTTCCCAATTTTGACGCAAAGCGCTGGCAACCTTTCTACTGTGAGGTTTGTGCAACTGCAAAGAGCACACATCGACTTGCGCGTGCGCGGGCCGATATCCGGAAACGTGATCCACTAGATCTACTGGTTTCTGACATCATGGGTCCTTTTGCCAGCGATACTCAGGGCTTTCGATATCTCCTAACCGTCAGGGACCACGTTTCGACCTACAGCGTGGTCTATCCCCTGAAGGCCCGATCGGACGCGCCAAATGCGATTCTGGACGCCATTCGACAACTTCAAGTTCGGCTCCGGTTAACACCGAAGGTCTTGCGTACGGACAACGCGAGGGAGTTCACTTCGGCATCTTTTGCCTCCTCTCTGGCAATGCTAGGCGTAAGTTTCTCCCCTTCACTTCCATATTCACCTCAGGAAAACGGTGAAGCGGAATGCCTCAATCGCACCCTGGGTGACATGGCCCGGGCTATGATGCTTGAAAGTCGAATGCCTGATCGTTTTTGGCGTTTCGCGTACGCCTCGGCATGTTTCCTGCACAACCGCCTGCCGAACTCCCGGTGCAAGGATTCGTCCCCACACCAGATCCTGTTTGGTCAGCCTCCGTCAATTTCAACTCTTTACCCTTTCGGAGCGGACGCCATCGTCCATATCCCCGCCGTTCAGCAAAGCCACAAGATCTCACCAAGGGGATTACACTGCCGCTTGCTTAAACCGCTATTGTCGGGCGGATGGTTACTTTGGGACCCGGTGGGCGATAGGCAAATCCAGTCGGCAAGCGTTGTTTTCCCGCGATTTCAACCCTCCAATGCCAAGAGTTCTAGCGTTGAAAAAGGTTCGCTTTCTCACATTGTCAACGCGACCACGCTGGGTCAAGTACCGACGGAGCGATACTTCGAAAATGAACTCACGGCGGTCGGCACTCTTCCAGTCATCAAGGACACCGACATACCTGAACACCTGGGTCAGGCAATGTCCAGACCGCTGCGGCAACAGTGGAGGAGTGCGTGTGAAGCTGAACTAGAGCAAATGGCACTGCAGGAAGTATGGGACGTTGTCGACAGGGAGAAGGCTATGAAGACGATCGGACACCGCTGGGTGTTTGACATCAAGCGAAATGCCGACGGATCGACCGAGAAGTTTAAAGCTCGACTAGTGGCCCGGGGAGATCGCCAGCGACCTGGCGTGGACTGCACCGAGACCTACGCGCCAACCGCTTCTCTCATGTCACTCCGACTCGTCCTGGCCCACGCCGTGTGCAGCAACTGGACTCTGTCGTCTTTCGACGTGAGCGGAGCCTATTTATACAGTCCTGTTAAAGAAACCGTTTACCTGGAGCCGCCTACTTACTTTCAACCGCAACTCAAGGGCAAGGTACTACAGCTCAAGAAGGCGCTCTACGGCATGAGGCAGGCGGGCAGGTGCTGGTGGTTGTTCCTATTGGGCATCCTGACTCGGATGGGTTTTGAGGCAATGGAGGTCGACCAATCGTTGTACGTCTTTTGAAACGGCACGGACACCATCGCCATATGGATCCATGTCGACGATGGGGTCGTCGCGTCCAATTCTTCAAGCGCTGTGTTGACTTTTAAGCGCCAGCTCTGTGCGGAGGTCGACATCAAATGGCACGATACGATTTGCCAAATTGTGGGCCTGGAATGCGCGTTTGGTGAAGGTGAAGTAACCATCGCACAGCAACGCCTGACAAAAAGCATCCTGGGCGCCTATCCTAGGCCGATCTTGAAGAACAACTGCCCCCTCCCGATGTTACCCCAACCGAGCTTGCCTATGGAAGGTGAAACTCTAGACCCAACCCCCTTCCGTTCTGTCATCGGTTCGCTCGCCTATCTGGTTAGCGGCTTGCGCCCGGACCTGGCCTTTGCGGTGAACTACCTAGCCCGGCACTCGATGGCCCCAACGGAAGCCCACTGGGGTCTTCTGGATCATGTGGTAGGTTATCTGCTCAAGACCCAACACCATCGGCTGACCCTGCGGCCGGGTAAACAGTCGCTGAATCTCTGGAGCGACGCCGGCTGGGGGGGCGATCTCGAGCGTTCTCAAACTGGTTTCATGCTCAAACTCGGCGATGCCCCCATCCTCTGGAGCTTGAAGCGGCAAGGGGTGGTAGCACTGTCTACGTGCGCCGCCGAGTATGTGGCCCTCTCAGACTCAACTCAACACCTGGTCCAGGCGATATCTCAACTCGAACAACTCACTGGCTCTTTCGACAAAACGATTTTTTGTGACAATCAAGCAGCGGTTCAGGTCTCGATCGACAACCTCTCACGAAAGCGCATGCGGTACCTCGACTGCGCCTTTTTTTTCGTAAACGATGCAATCCGCAAACACGGCATCAAGGTCAAGTGGATACCGACAGCGGAGATGCAGGCTGACGCGCTGACGAAACGTCTCTCTGGCTCGTCACTTCAGCGGGCTATACCTTTTCTATGCGTGGGTGGATAACAGTTAAAGTTTTTGGGGAGGGTGTTAAGTTTGGGTCGTCGCGTAGACGCGACTACCAAACATTTTTTTCTAGAAAAAACATAACTGTAAAATGTCCACGCTGCGCGCGCGCTATGCGCCGCAGTTGTCTAGTTGTAATACTTAAGCCGCTCGCCGAACACCACCAAGTTCCTTTTCCTCACCTCTCATCAATTGGAGGTGACGGATTAGAAACTGACCGGCGAGCGAGCTTCGCTACATCTGGCCATTTCTTATTAGGTAATGCAAAGTCTCCCAACCTCTCATCAATTGGAGGTGACGGATTAGAAACTGACCGGCGAGCGAGCTTCGCTACATCTGGCCATTTCTTATTAAAAAGCATTCAGCAGTATTCAACCTGTATAAAGACTCAAAATAACCCTAGCGGTAATACTCCTGCTGAATGATTGTTTGTTCATTAAATTTTTAGCTCCAGTACTACTGCTCCAATTGATGATTCCTGCATATTTTTCAGTCAACTGATTATTTTTAATACCTCATTCAAATTAGCTGTTTACTTTATAACCTAAAATGCTAACCAATGTATAACTTTTCCTACTAACCACAATTTCATTTTATCTCCTTTAATCCATTATTTCACCAGCAAAAACAATCTCCAACCAAAGGATTATATATAATAAATTTGATTTGATGGAATCTATTAACCACAAAATCTAAAATTATAAATGGAACTAACAGGAGTTTTCAGACCTCCATTAGCCAGGATTCACCTCAACATTTCAAAAATGTACATGGTAACCCATCAAGAGCTGCTATGATGTCAAGGTTTGAGATTTGCAACATTTTTTTGTGCCACACTTTATGAAATATTCTTAATATATGAATCCTTTCCAGAAGTATACTGTCACAGGGGCTCTTGGACAGAAAAACAAGAGTGGCCTGGCACTCAGCAATCAGAGAACTCACTTGGAAGACTCCAAAAGAATAAAGAATTGAATTTCTCTAAGAAGAATGCAAGTACAAAGATGAGATGCAATAAGAGAAATGAGAAGCCAAATGGCCAAAGAGCCAACCAAGTAAGTCCTTAATCACTGTTTCAACCTGCCAAAATGAACAATGGAATTAGTGAGGATATGACCACCAAATATCCATTGACAGGCAAAGAAAGAAAAGAGAAAAGGTGCTAAATGACTGACTTGATAATATCAGTATTCACTTAACAAAAATGGTAAGATAAATAAAGATAAAATAAAATCAAAATATATTAATTAACTGGGGGAAAAACCCCCCAGGGTCAAAGGAGGCTGGTATATGTGAAAAGTTGAAAGCTTGACTCCTTCAGGCTGACAGCTGGTCTGTATTGAATCCTTGAAGCTGTATTGACAGCTTGATGAAGTGTATACCTTGCCAGATTGGGAAATGAACTGTGTTGAATGATTTTCCCATGATGTATGATTGAAATACAGGTCTTGATGAATCTAGACTGTATTGAAATGAATGTGGTTGCCAAGTTGGATTTATGGAGCATTGACACTTGACAACTTGTTTGGAACTGCCTCTTGAATACACCTTGAGAATGAATTGACAGTGTTCCCTTGGAGGGAATACTTGAAGTGAGAATATCCAATGAATTCCTGATGGCGTCATTGGTCTTTGAGAAATTACACCTGCACTTGAGCCTTGATGGGTCCTCTGGATGACATGACACTTTGGTGACTTATGGAATGTTGAATTACCCCTCTGATATTGACACCATTGAATTTCTGGTGAAAAAAGGTGCAGAATGGTGTATAACACCATTTATGACAATTTGAGTTGCTGAAGGGTGAAAGTGGCCAAAGGTCTTTGTGAGTGAAAATTGGGTTTTGGGTGACTTCAGAGGTGAGAAGGTGTTTCTGGGTGTATTGGCCAAATACAGCTTATACAGCTTTAAAGCTGTATTTGCGCAAAGTGCGCAGAAATGCACAAAAGTGCGCAAAATGAGAAAAACTGGCAATTAAGCCCCCAAAAGGCCTGATATGGCCTTTTGGACATATTTCCCATAATACATGGGAAAATGGCATATACAGCTGAATACAGCAAAAATGCGCAAAGTGCGCAAACTGTATTTAAAGCTTAAAAAGCCAAATACAGGCTCTTGGGCTGTATTTTACCTGTTGACTGGAAAATACCAAAGAGTACCCAAAAGCAGAGAAAGGCCAGGAAGGGTCTGATGATGGTGAAGGGGCCAGGTTGACCCCAGGAGTGAAATGACCATAAAAGGACAGAAAAGATGAGAGGGACAATTTGGCCAGTGATTATGGATATGGCCAAATTGCCATAAGATTGATATGGCACTGATATGCCATATGGAGTCCAGGAGGGTAATTTCCATGGTTGTGACATATACTCCTAAACAGATATTGTCACAATTCATGCCACCAAAGAGGCTACACAATTTTCATTTTAGTTCTTTCCATTCAAATTAAATACCAATAAATGTGTTTAATAACCATAATTTTACTCATTTTGCGTAAAATGATATCAACAAATCAACAAATCAACAAAATTTTTCAATATATCTCAAGGCAGTAATACTACTGTCTCTAATACACCTCCTAATACCACCCATCCAATGCACATATCAGCTTCAGTAAGTGTACAGGAAGATGAGAACTATCAAGATGATAGCAGTACAAGTGAGTTACATATTTATTTAAATTATACATTGGTGATTTCATCACCAGAACAAATTTCAATGCATCAGTAAGTGATTAGATATTTATGTCAATATTGACTAATTTGTAATAGCTAATGGGAATATACCATTTATTTCAATTTGAATAGCTCAATTGAAAAATAACACTTGAGATCAAGAATAGAAACACAAGTAATTAATTTTCAGTGTAATCATTTTAACATACAAATAAATATAGTTCACCAAAGATTTTTAAACCTGAATAAGAACAGGAACTCCTTTAAGCGCAAATTCAATTCTTGGTCAGCAGGGGCGCCTGGCAAAGTCATCCCATATGATATTAATATCATCTCAGTTGATCATGTTTATTCATGATAGAAAAAAATTCTCTGGGATTAATTGAATATCATTTCCCATTCAGTAATTTTGACAATGTATTTGTTGTTATTTTCTGATCAAAATTTCACCAATATTCAAATGGCCACATAGGAAGAGGTTTGGAATTTTTCCCAATAATATGTACAATGAATCTAGATTATGATTATTATAAAATATAAAAGACTTAACATGAGGTCCCATTTCATTTTCCACCATTGATTTCTGGACAGCTCAAGACCTTAACGTGTAAAATTTGGCTATGGTAAGCCAATGAGGTTACCCTTACTCATTTTATTTGTAAAGGAGAATATTAGTACCTGAATGACTACATGGAAGTAATAATGAAAAGGTGATTTCTCAAGTTTTTTGAGATGTATATCAAGAAAGAGTGCCTATGAACCAATTTTACTAATTGAATTCAGGTAATTTTACAATACTAGGTACTATAGCGCTGTGCTATTTATCCATAGCAAAATCATCTGCTGAAGTGTGGAGAACTTTCTCTCATAGTAGTCAATTTTTTACACAAACTAGATATTCTCTAAATAATGAAACTATTTCTCACTTTAATTTTATCATACACAAAAAAAATCAATTACAAGGGCCTTGTATTAATTTATGAATTTATACTTCTTAGTCAAATCAGATGAAAATTGAATTATCATTTATTAAGGGTTCTGGTAAAATCATGTAATCCCTTATGTACTTTTACCAAAAAATTATGTGTTTTTACTGATTTATGGCCAAAATACATAATTTACCCTATTTCTTTAAAAAAACCTCAGGCCTAGCTTTGAGAAACTTTTCAGTTATTTTGGCCATATTTTTTCTATTGAGATGTTAATATCCCTAAAATTTTTCATATATTTTTTCGGAATTTATCTGAATTGGACAGTTTTTTTTTAAAAAAATTAATTAAAAAAATTCCAACTTATTAATTTCTTTAACTTTTTTCTTCAAATGAAGGGGTCAATCTTGAGAATTGAAAACCAGAATACCATCTTTTTGGGTGGGACAAGTATAGGTGCAAAAAGAGGTTTTTGTTCATGTTTTTAAGTAAAAAGTGCCGTATCTTTTTTTATGGACTATCCAGGATGTCCCTCTTGGTAAAGCTCCCTTTGTAGGATGTTTTTTTGGAAATGAATTTGGTAGTCAAAAGTTAAGGACAGGATTTCAACTGGCTCCCCCCCAAGGGATCTCCACCACACAGGATTTCACCCAGTAAACACTCCCCCATTGTCCAGCATCAAGAGGCTCAGATTGTGGAATACCATTAAAAAAACTGAATGAGGTGGGATTTAAAAAATAAATAATACTGAGAAGTTGTATAACTGGGTTAGCTTGTATATACAACAAAAATTCATTCTAAATCAACATCTAAAAGCATGGGCTTTTTGAAATGTCATTAACAATGCCATAAATTTTGATAATAATGGAATAAATATTAATAATAATGAAGTAAATGTCAATAATAATTCCAATAGTGTTATTAAGAATGTCATTATTCTATAAATGCCATTCAAAATTCCATAATTCCATAAATTTCATTAAAAAGGCCTCAGGGGGGTTTTTGGAGACACCCTTTTTTGGTAGGTTTTGGAAGATTGTTTTTTGAATTGTAAAGGGGACCAGGGAATCTCTTATGTTCTTGTAACAATTTATTGAAAAAACCTTTAGGTTCTTAGTAAAAACACTTAAGCTCTTATGAGTTTTTACCATTTTTCTCATGCGCTTTTACCAGAACCCTTGATTAAATTTCAATTATCTTACCTGTAAGAATAATTGTAAAATCATACTACCAATATATAAATGTACTGTATTTATTATATTATATATAGACCTTATTAAAATACAATAATTTTCATTTGCCTAATTGAATTAAGTACAGAATGATAATTATTTCTGTAAATCACTATCTTCTAGGTTGAGTATGATATAGGTAGTAGAGTTTAATGAATTAGGGTTCTATATAAATATGATTCACGCCATACTGCTTTATTATTTTACTTCAAACCCGGAACATGCAGTGTGAGAAGTACTTCATTCAACATCACACACAGCACTAATGCATGTGGAGAAATTACTTAATTTCTATCAGTTCCACCACATAAAGGTAATTTTACTATTATAGATTTCACTTAAACAAGCTTATTAGTTAAGATATTTTTTGTAAATTGTTTTTAGGTATTTTTTTGAAAAACCGCCAAGATTAACTTGAAAACTGACCTATTTTTATCAACATTAGCAATTCTCTGTTAAATTAATTTAATCCTCCATTTAAGTTATTCTATCTACTAGCCATAAATTTTCTTAAAACAGGATAAAATAACTTCATAAGCCATAATTGGGGAACATAAATTCTGGGAAATAACCATTAATAAATACCTTCCCACGACAGGTATACTCGAATTCTGATTTCATTAAGAAAGAAACTTATACTCAAGAAGAGAATGATTTTTGTCAAATTTACCAACTTAATATTTCTAGTAGATTAATTTGAAATAATATAGAAAAAATATTTCCATGTTAAATTTATCAAAGTACAGCTCAGCTATTCAAGACAGCCACACTAATCTATATAGATAGGCTTAGACACTCCAGGTATTATAATTGATTAAAGAGAATGATAATACCCCTGTGAAGCACATACTGTTTCTAAAGGCCTTGTGGGAAAAGAAATATCTGGTACCATACCAATTCATAAATAATTCCCACTTTTATCAAGAAGATTATATCTGTTTCATGGCAACTATAAATTGGAAGAATTGATTTGAAGACAAAAAGCTCTTCATTTTTATGTTGAATATGAATAAATATATTCACAGAAATCACCTTAATAACAGATGGAGGTTGGCCTGTGCTATTTTTTTATTAAATTTTAATGGGAATTCAATTTTGATTAATTTAGAATATCTTTAGATTATCCTAAGTAACTAAATTTTTGTATACTGGTAGGTTTATTGAGGCAATTTTATAATTTTAAAACAAGGCTATATCTTAGAAAACTTTCAACACAAATCTTAAAACTCTCAGTTTATGAAAAGACGGATTCCCAGGAAATCTTTTAGTTGTTGATATATAGTCCAGAGCACTGATTAAAAATCTAGAATTTGATTGAAATCACTATCTTAATAATAAAAAAAAGGTATTAATATTCATTATTTCAGCTTTTATCATTGATTTTATCACTATTTTTTCATATATAACATTTAATTACAGCTTTTTCTTGATATAAATAAGAATTTAATAGATGTTCCATAAGGATATCCAGGCACTTTGAAGAAGTAAGATTTTCAAAAATTGAATATTTCTTGAAAAACATAAAATTAATTTGCTACAAGTAATACCTAAGATCTGATTGAGAATACGTTAGTAAAGGTTATATGTTATGTGGCACATTTACATTGTAATAAAATACTTTTAGATCAAAGTTATGATATATTAAGTCAACTATTAGCTCACTAAATAGTACAGATATACAATTGTATTAGAATACTGAAAGAAAGGCGGGAATTATTTTTTCAGACGCATAATTAAATTGGGAAGAAATCTGATACGGGTGAGCTAAATTAATGGGGTATTGTTTGTGTGATTTGAAATTAAATTTATTTCCAATATAAATGATATTTTTGCAGACATATATGAAAAAGAGTATGGGAGTTTATAAATTTCATGTTTTTGAGAAAGCTCAAGCTCACTTTCAAGATAATTATTACTACCAATTTTTTTTCTTCAAATACATATCTTCCATTTCTTTGAAGAATCTGACTCATTTAAAAGCAAGCTTAGCAGGGATTCTGAATAAAGTGTGAATACCATCATTGATCAAGCCTAAATTTTTATTAGGATTTTTTATGGATTAAAAATAATCTCCACAAAAAAATCAAATTTTGTCAAAAATAGAAGACAGAATATTGATATGGAAAGACATATTCACCCTTTTCAACTTGAAATTTTTTCTCCAAAAGATTTCCAGTAATCCGATATGTTTTTAGTCCTATTACAAATACAAATCGTGCTTCAAAGTAATTTTTATGAGGTAAATTGAAGAAGGTTTGAAGTATAAATTTCATATTAGATTAGAAATGTAAGTGGGTATGATATTCATCAAATATTCAGTGACTTATTTCTGGTTATTTAAAATTTTTGGAATTGATCATTTATTATTTTGAAACATTTCTACAATAGAATATTGCATATTTTACCTGGGAACCATTCAATTGTTAAGATCTCTTCTTGATTCTTGAGCCAGTTACAGAAATTTCTGAAAAATTTAGAATAAATCTCATTTAAAAATTATTTGATTTTTTCTTGATTATTTTCTCCAACCAAAGGAAAATATCAGTCCAGAGATTAATGCAGAAGTATAAAATGCCTATGTTTTATCTTAAATACTATGTAATAATTTTGACCTTCCGAGATCATTAATTACAAATATAATTTATCTTACTTATCTATGTTCTTTTATATATATTTGGTGTTTTATTTATTGAAGAATTCTTGCATTTTTTTGAAATGAGCTGATCCTTTGAGTTTTATTTCAACTTTTTTTTTTTTTGGTACGGACCATCCAGGAGACCCCTCTAATTATTCTAAATTAATTGAGATTACGCTTTGAGAAATTTCCAATATGTCTAGGAAAATCTGAAAGAAATCATGATTCGTGAATAACTTTCTTCTGAAGCCATGTAGTTATAGATTCGTAATCAGTTCCATTGAGTTTAGAAGTTGAAGTTGGCTTGATAGACTTTTTTTCTTGGAATTCCTTTTTTATATGTAAGATATTAGCTTAAGAATTGGTCAAAAAAGATGCTTTAGATATTGTAACATTTTCATCCAAGGGTAGAAATATCCTTTTTTAACTTTTAAATAAATGGAATTTCGGGGATACGGGTTGTATTTTCAAAACATGTGAATAAATAACTTTTTGTATAAAATATTTGATACCAAAATTACAAATAATATTATTATTTTGAAAATAACGATGTCTATAATTAAGTTCTTTCTTCATAAATCATCCTATTTTCATAAAAGGCAGATTTTGGCGAATTTTACACCTCTTAATTTAAGATTTTATTTAATAAAATCAATTATAAAGTGGTAAATTCTGAGGGACATGATAAGAAGAAAGATGTCTTTTATGTTAAAGAAATTCATCATAGCTAATATACCAGTACAATATATGTTTGGAGAGTCATTATAATGAAATTAATCAATTCTTCACTGATTGAATCAGTTTTGATTCTAATTACATAATATTTCTAAATTGAATTATTTTATTTCAAACTAGCTCTAGACTGATCGCCTCTAAATATGAGACCTCTTTGAATTTATCTTATTATGCCTTGATAAGCCTCATTGAATCAGAATAAATTAATTTTACAATAATAATTTTATGATCATCTTGTCTTACACCTCATGAAAATTGTAAAAAGGAGGTATTTATTTTCATTAATCATCATTACCGGAGTCTTGATTCAAATCAGATTCTGAGATTGGGCTTAGATAGCTAGAGATTTAATTATTCACTTACTAAGAGATATACATTGAAAAATGAAAGATGTGCTTTAATAGATGTTTTAGTAAGCTATTCTTTTCCTATGTAACCCCAAACATACCATATTTTTCAAATAAATCAAAAGTACTTTTTTTTCTACCTATGACATCTAGCTTTATTGATTGGGCATGGGTAGAATTAAATGATCTAATTAATAAAATTCCAAATTGAAATTTATAAGATCAATTTCTATTATTAAATGAATTTTTGAAGGATTAAAAAATATTCTTTTTTCCATTATAGCTATACTTTTTGGATCTCCCATCTTCTGGTCTCTTGTGATGTTGATTATTTTTCAATTATATTTCCAACTAATATGGAATCAGTCCAGTAATTGATATATATATTATAATATAATAATAGCTATAAGATTATACTATGTTCTCACAATATATATTCCTCATTAATCCAGAAAAAGGAAGCTCTTTTAAGAAAATATAGTAATCTATCTTTCAATTCAGTGTATAATTCTGCCATAGTACTTTCTCTCAATGAACTATATTCTAAGATATCTTTTTGGAAATAAAAGACCATTTTTAGAACCTCAAACTAGACAAAATCATATCTTAACTTGAATGGTTTACATTAAATTATTCTTGTAAAAAAATTAAGTAATTATCATGTCTTTCATTATCCAAATTTATATTTTTGTTTAACCAAATAATTATTTAATCAAAAGAAAACACATTTAACAAATTGTCATAAAATACTAAAATAACATACAGTTGAGCCTTTCTCAAGCCATATGTGTTGGTGGACCACATTTTTCATAGTTTAGGAGAGGTCACGTCATACTAAAGGACCAGTAAAAATCCTTTAATGTAAATAAATACTTTTTCAGGCTCTTTTTTTTCTCTAAGCCTGCTTAAATACAGGGATTGATGCCATATATGTGACAATAACCATAGCATGAGCTGCAAAGTTGTAATTACATAACATAATTTATCAAGAAAATATTGTACAGATACTAGAAGGCCCCAAGAAAATTCTGTAATATATACTGATAAAAATAACAAATTTAGAAGTAGAATATAAAATAAATCTTGAATTGCATTAAATTAGTCCAGAAAGTCCCTATGTTTTGAGAAATTTAAAATATTTAATTCAAGAATTCTGATATATGATTCATTAAGCTTTCTAGTTTATCAGCTTCATTCTATCATTAAGATTATACAGTAGTCAAAACCAGTGATATTCATGTATTTAATTTGGATATTTGGTTAAGAGAAAGACCTAGTTCTTTCTGCTCATTTTCTTAAATATATTTACTGAAATTCTGACTTTAATCAAAATCTTGAGCCACTTAAAGATAGTATCATTCATTATTTTTTTACAGATACAAAATCTCCAAGATCAATATTGGGTTTTTAGATGATATTAATCCCAAATCTTGAAAAAAGTGGCTTTATTTCTCTAAAGAAATCTCCTCATTTATTAATTCAAACTTATCTACTGTCTTTGTTGAACTGAGAGATGAATTTTTTACTACTATAATAATTGTTTATTGTGGATGAGGATACTGTGTATTATAAAAGACAGATTAATACCATTGAGAATAGCTGTTAACTTTCAGAACTATTATTACCATTGACATTTCTATTATGATAATTGTTGGCTAGGGAAATAAGTCTATTGAGGTGCTGTGCTTTGAAGGTATGGATGGTTCTGGTGTCCAGTGGTTGGAAATGGGAAGTAACATTTTCCTGGAAAATATAGATATATATTTTAAAGCTTGGTTAAATTGGTTAATTACCCTTGAAGATTTTCAAGAGTAGATAAAGATGCTTATTATTATCTTTGAGCTTATGGTTCCATTCTACTAAAAAAGCAAGTTTGATAATATTTTTTAATATGTAAAGTAGAAATTTCTAAGTTAATATTGAATTAAAAGTAATTACAAATATAATTCAGGTCTTGTTTGATTTTTTTACATTTGTATGGTTGTATTTTAAGCCTTCATCTAGTGGCATACTGATAAATAATTCTGAAAAAAATGGATTCTGTGAGCCTTGAGGTATATTTTATATACCCAAATAGGACACAATTAATACTAAAATAAATTCTGAATTATGAATAGCCCATAAGTCATGCATATATCCAAAATTCATCATTCTTTATTCAAGAAAAGATGAATAACGTTTTTGTGATTGGGTAGATCCATGGATTTAAGGACAAATTTGGATTCTACACAAAAATTCACCCAGGGTAGCTCCATAGAGTGAATAATCTTGAATTAACACAATGAGGTGGTAATATGGAAAATACTTCAATACCACATTAAATAATTGTAAAAAGTTTTGTTTTCTCAATGTCCCACCAAAATAATGGGAATGTGAGAAATCCCATCTTACATATAAACTAAGATTAGTGTTATGCATGTTTGTGGTACTTGAAATGAAAGTATTCTTAGATACAGGTTTGGTACACCCATAGTGGATATCAGTCTTGAAGCCTGAACTACTATTTTTGACATGAAAATAGCTAAGGGGGATAAAAGACATCAAAGAGAGCCAGGGTACACAGCTTCTGAGCCCTCTGAGGCATGGATAGCTCTAAAGCTTGGATACATGGCTTTTAATGGCTCAATAAGTATACTAAAACCTTTTGGGAACTTGGTTACCAAGCTAAACTCTCATTAGATCCTAATAAAATTTCAAACAAGCTGCTATTTTTACATGACAAGGAGGTAAAGAGAAACTCTGACTGCTGTAATAATGTCAATTATTAGTTATTTTCAATTGATAAATCTTAAAAGAAAAATTAAAATCCTTTTTGGGAAAATTATCCATTCATTTATTTCATGGTAACCAGTTATACTGTATTATTTTCAATTCTATGTAGAAATAAGGTAAAAACTTCAAAAATTCATTAAAAATACAATTCTTAACAAATATCTCTGAATCTTGCAGGAACAATGGAGAATGGTATGATTTATAAAGTAATAAAGAAATTATGGTTTCATAAGTGAAATTAATAGTTTTACTCCTTTTATTCTTATCATAAATGGGTTTGTAGTCATGTAAAAAGCCTTAATTAAGTAATTATGACAATCTTATGTGACAAAATATGATTCAATAAATAATCCAAAAAATATAATTTCTTTCTCACTAATTTTTTTTCAGTTTTCTCTATGGAATGCCTCTGTGAGCTGTTGTTTACTCAAAAGAGGCCTCCTCTTGCTGTTCTTTCCAAATCATCTTATTATCCAATTATACCTTTATTACCAACAAGTAAGTATTATTTAAATCTTTTATTAAGTGTTTTAATCTTTCAGAATAAACAAGGAGGACATGAAATCATATAAATAAACTATGATCTGTTGTAATACTGTTATAAATCAGTTTTGATCCTTTAAATCCACAATTCATCCTTCAAATATCTCTACCAATTCTTTTCAAGATTTGATTGGAGTATTAGTGAGTTGTTTTAATCAATTATCAAAGTTTTTCCCTAGTATTAGTTTTTTTCAAGAATTATATTTCTAATTATTCTTGCAAAATATAATTATATTATTTTAATAAAGAAGCTTTATTATTAAATACTTCTTGTATATAATTACTTCTTACTGTTATGATCACTAGTAGTGTATAACATGTAAAAGAAATGATTAATTAGTTAATTATTTAATTTTGGTAATAATAAATCTTTTTGATTCTATTTAATAAGACCAGTCATAGTAATTTTATCAACAATTTAATAGACATATCTTACATATTTCATCTTAAAAAAATTAGACTATGTAACACAAAAAAATAGAAGAGGCTTTTCCCATACATGTTTAAGATATTGGATGGCTCAAAACCAGCTATTATTGAACTAAGCTGTGAGATTTCATTCCAAAAACATGAAGGATCAGTAGGAAAACTCTCACCATGTCTTTTGTTATTTCTAAGGTTATTAAATTTCTTGAAATATTCAAGCCAGTTGTTTCAGAAACTGCACCCTTTCCTGATTGGTATTCCTGAGAGTGTTGAGAAATACTTCCAATTTTTCTTTAATAAATTTCCATTAAGATAAAATTGCTTTTCACTGCTTGTTTAACCCACTTCTCTAGAGTTTCATTTAATTGGTTAGGATTCACTGGAGCAGCATTTTTAACCTTGTTGGAATCGTAAATATGTTCCAAATAGAAATCTGTCAGCCATTAAGAAATTTCTTTTGATACCAAGGCCAGGATATATTGATTCAGAGTTCTCAGAAGTAATTCACAAAAGTTTTCCATTTTTATAGCTACAATAAAGATTCTCTATCCTTTCTTCTACAGCTGTGATATGGGTCTTATGAATTTCCTTCTTTTTTTGTTTTTTTTGGGGGGGAAACTCCTGCCTTAGGGTCTTGTCTTTGAGCTTTGATTAAATTATTTTTCACTTTCTCAATTCCTGATTAATTTTCATTTCCATTTTTATTTCTGTTGGAAATGTGCTTAATAATCATCTGTTCTTCAATCAAGCTGCTTTTATTTTCAAGCCATACTTCATCTTCTACTGTGGGTGTGTTTGAGGTGATTTTTTGAATCGAATCTTACTTTTTTTTCATCCTTTTTTTAATCTATTAAGACCATTTTTGAATATTTCAAGCTCAAAACCCTCAATAATGTGTTCTGGTAAGCAAGAAATATCAGGAGCTATACATTTTCTAAATGAAATAAGATTTCCCCAGAATATAGTGTATACTGGATGAGGTGGAAGAATTGAAGTTCTAAATGAAGAAGTCATTTTAAGATGAAATTTTTCAACTCTAGGGTGAAATTCTGTAAATATCATAATTTCAAGTATTTTAAATATGGGAATATAAATTTCATGTACTTTTTTGTGGAAAAGACCCACATGGGCTACTGTGTTCCACAGTTTATGTGTTAAAAATAATTCAGTGAAAACAATGATGGTGGACTAAACTTGAAATGGCTTGGGGGAAATCTTTTACTTTGAAATATATGGCTTAGTACAAGTATAACTTTTCTAACACTTTCACTTTCACTTGTATTCCATCTATTAGAAATATCTGTCATAGGTATCTTCAAAAAACTGGATATTTAACGATTATCCTGATTTTTATTTTATGTGTTCCTTTTTAATTTTATTCTTTTTTGATCCTATCCTAATAGAGCTGAACTTTTATCATTTCTATTCTTATTCCTAGATGAATTATATTTATGGATCCATCAAATATACACTCAAGATTATACTTTGAAAGAGTTCTTATATCCTTTAGTAATGAAGGGGTCCAAATGACTTAATCAATGATAAATAATTTTATTTAAGAAAAAGAAAAATTGTGGAAAAGAACATAATATATATTATTGGAATAAAAATTTGAGTAACAAAAACTTGCATTAATTGAAACAAGATGTATCAAATCAAAATAAACATCAATACAATCAGCTTAAATTTAATTTTTCAAGCTAATCTTCTTTAATAAAAATGAGGTGAAAGAACTCCAAAGATAAATGAAAATATCTACTTGTTAATTGCAATTAGTGAAAGAAAACTGGATTGAATAATTTGGTGGAGAAATAAATAAAAACAATCTGAATCAAAATAATATATTCCAGTGCCATTATTTTTAAAAATTAGAATGGTATTAAATTTTGAAATTATTTTGAATTTTAATTTCCAAGAAATCCTAGGAAATATATTCATTAATCTTTAATCCCACTTTTACCTTTCAAGATTCTTATTTTGAATATCCAATAATATATAGAATTATATAATTTCGAAATATTTACTCAATTCTCTTATTTTACACTTGATATTTTTATACTCCCAAAGAATGATTTGATAATAAAAATATAATCCAGCTGGAAAGAAATTTTGAATTTAGTAAAAATCACAAAATTAAATATTTCACTGTAATTTTAAATTATTCTTTGTTTTCAGGGAGCTGAAAAGAAGTTGAGTTTAGAAGTTGGAATTACTCTCACAGTGATATTTGATGTTTTTTTGTAAACCTGCTGTAGAAGTTACCATTAATCAATTGTATTATCCCTTTTCCTATTCAAATATAATGAAGATAATTTTTCAATCCATAAATTTGAATAATCACTTGATTATTATTCCTCTACTTTCCATAAGCCACTATGGAAAAAAGAGTAATAAGGAATCGTATGATAGAATTAATTAAAAGAAGTATATGTGGGTAAAGGTTCTTAATTAACTAATATAATATTATTTGAAGATATATTTCTCTTTCAAAAGAGGAATCATATGAATAAAATCTTTAATAAAGACTACCCAAGTATGAAAAACTGAAGAACCAATACAAAGTAAATTCACTAATATCCGAAATGAGTCTATTTACAAATTTTGCACAGAAATATCCCATAAAACATAAAAATATCTTTAAAACTCCTTGGAAATTCCAGAAAACCTGAAACATAGAATCTGAAGATAGTATTTAACACATAAATCTGTGGATTTGGAGTTTCAATTTTACATAAAGTGAAATAATGCAGAAATTTTAGTTATGATACTATATTATAGAGTAATTTTCTTTGATTTTATGCTTTTCTAATCAATTTTGAAGATTAAAACTCCTAAAAAATTGTCGTATATCTAATATTATTGATTGTATTATCAGGTTATGAATAAAATATAATGAAGATTATTTAGAAATACGTAAATCTAGATTCTTCTCAAAATGTTCTGAAATATTAAAGTCAATAAGTAAAGGAAAATTCTCAATGAATTTTTTAATTTCTCTGCATTTTCCATAGAATAAATGCTTTTTATCAAGATAAAAAAGAATTTCAAGAAGAATTTTCGTGGGAAAAAGTCGAAAAAAGAGGTTTTCCAAACTTTTGGGATATCCTTGAGAAATCACTAATATTAAACATGTATACAGGCTTAAAAAGTGTTAAGTACCTTGTTTCCATATCAAAAAAAAATTATTATACTATTTTCTCATGTTTGAATAGATATTATCTTAAGTGATGAAGATTCAAAACGGTTTTGATTAATAAATTTCTGAATTTTCCTGCTTAAACTAACTTTTTGAGGGTTCCTATTCCTAAAAGGTCCAAGAACTCACGGTAGCCTGGCTCTCTGCAATTTTCTTTGTCCCCTTTACCTATTTGTAGGATAAAATAATTATTTCACGAATTAGTTTTGGTACTCAGTGAGGGTAAATTCCTCCAAGGATTATAAATAGACACCATTTTTTCACAAAATACAGGTATTAATGAACATTTCTTTCCTTATTCTTGATACTTGAAATATGGTTTGATGGCCAAATTGTTTCAATATTCATTGTTTGCATGTTGGGATTTCTTATAAAATTGGATGATTTCATTATTCTTGATAAAATAAAAGAAATGATACAAGAGGAATATGTAATAAGCCTATGTAAAACAAAACATAGAAATCCAACAACCAAGAAGATACAGCTACCAAATGACACAGGATATTCAATTTTTCAAAGCAGGCTCACCATTATTCTTGATGACAGCCTCCATTCTAAAATTCAAAAGTGATAAAATCTCTGAAAGCCTTATAAATACTCGAAAAGACAAAAAAAAGAATCATTGAAATCAAGAATATTTATCCTTACTTAAAAAGAACTTAATCACCAAGAAAATTAAAATAAAATGATTATTTTCAGAAAAAATTAATCAAAATTAAAAAAAATCAAAACTAGTATCTTCATAATCAAAATTGGCTAAAAGTAAAAAGTATTGAAAATTTAGAAACTTTGAAATTTCTGGAAAAAATTTCATGAAAATAATGATAAATATTTTACTTTCTGATAAGAATTTCATTTTAATCTCAAAATTTGCTTCCCCATAAAATTTGAACCATTCTCTTTCCCATAAAATTTTGTTCTAGGGCACCTCTGGGTAATATTTCTGAAACTAAACCTGTAGTATTTTTAAATTAAGGTTGGAGGATTTAAATTATAAGTATCTGTGAATTACAAAGATCTAATTGTATTCACACTGAACATGGCTTCAAAAATCATCTTTGATGTTCAAAATAAGCTTTAATGTCTATTTGAGGAGTAATTATAAATTGACGTATATTAAATGTACTTTTGTTGATGTGTTTCAGAAATGAAATTTAATCAACATATGAGGTATGCAATTTCAATAATTCAACTTTGAATTTAACTAAAGTTTTTTTTTTTTAATTATGATGAGTATATTCCTAAATCATCAACATTTTAGTAAATTAAATCTGGCTCCATTTATAATAGTGTATTATAAAATCTTTTTTGTATCTTATAATGGTTAGTTTTTTTAATGCAAAGAAGAGGTGATAGATATAAATGAGGTTGAAAATAATATTTTTCCTTCATAAAGAAATCGAAAAAATATTTTCATTTTACCTTGTGATTTCAAAATTATTCTGGCTTCATTTTCAAGGAAAATATCAATTTAATAATTTAATTCAGAAAAAGTATTGTTATTCAAATTTAAATAACTTTTCATAAGATTATGTAATAATATATCCTGTATACAATTTTTAGGCCTATAATTAACATAAGAAAAAATAATTTCTTTTATTTTTACTCCCTAAGGATTATAATTTGTTTTTACTGTTTGGATAAATATTTAATTCAAAAATTTGACTTCAATATTCAATATCAGATTAATTAAATAAAATTTTGGATTAATTCAAATATTGTTTTTGTTCAATTATTGAATTTTAATTTTATTAGAGCAAGATTTCTATTGATATAAAAATATTGGAAAAAATGTTTCATAAATCAATTTCTAGATGAAATAAATATGATATTAATTCTGAGTGATTCTTCTCTTATTTAGACTTAATCTTTGAGATAATTGAAGAATTTTCTCACCCCTAAAATATCAACTGATCCTCTTGAGGATTCTCCTTGGGTAAGTAAATAAAGGGTAGCTTTCTGTATATTTTTTAATTTTTTTCCAATAGTAAAAGTTATTATGGTATAGAAAGGAACCCATAATTTTATCTGGAAATTGTATTTTGAGATCTTAAGAGCTCCTAATTTAATAAAAAGGGAGGTAAAAAACTGTATCTAATTTTAATAATATAGGGGTAAATGTGTTAGTTCAAATATATATGCATACCAGCTATCTCATAAGAATATAAGCTATCAAATAAACTCTATATGTTAATATCTCAAATACTAAAATCTATAAAAACTCAGTAAAGTGACTGGTTTTTTGTATTAAAATATACTTGTGGTTTATAACTAAAACTTCTCAAAATTTTACACTCTGTGAATTCCACAATGAGTAAATATCTTCTCATGTTGGTTCAAGGGGTTTAAAAAAAGAGCCTCATGCGCTTATTTTCCAAGAAAATTACCTCACATTGTAAGAAGGGGTTAATTTAATCAAATTAACAAATTCTTTTAAATTTGGAATTAATTTTTACTTTTGATGCGGTGCTTTAAACTTTTTCCTTAAATCCTCTTCAATTGTTGATTTTAGCTTGGGTTCTTATTTAGCAAAATCAGTCAGTATGTATTCATGCCATAAAGAAATTAATTTTAAAGGAGCCCCCAATATTTAGGCATAGAAAAGGTATTAATTTAATATTTTAATGGTCAGATAACGTATTAGTTTGTTTTCAATTGAGAATTTCAGTCTACTCAATATTTACAGTTTTCTACCTTATATATTCCAAAAGCTAATAAAATGGAGAATTATCATTATTAATAAGGAGGAATTCCAGAATAAAACAGCTTACCTTATGGATAAATTAATAAAAGTATTTATAAATTAGGAACAGGATTTATGTTAGTTTATCTTGAGCTTCATATTATCTGTGTGAATGAATAAAATTCAAAAGAAATCTTGTTTTCTACCAATTTATTAGGTAAGATCAAAAAAAATTTGTTTCATAAGACCTTTAGTATTGGTTTTAAAGATCTTTGAAATGAATCTTTCTCTATATTTCTATAAGTTAAATTAAAATGTTGGAGAAAATAATATTAAAGGGAGTTTTTATACACTTCTTAGGCTTCCTCATAAGGTATGTTTATTTCATTGATGAAATTCCCTTGCCTCAATTGAGTTTTCTGTAAATTAAATCCCAATTTATCAAGAAAAAATATGTTAAATTTCAATTAATATTCAATCCATAAGCCTTACTGACAATATCTTGAAATAAATTAGTTTTTAATATCCATATTATCAACCTTTGGGAAGATATTTCATTCAAGAAATACTTTAAAAAAAGGTTCAAAACATGTTGTATGAAAAAAACAAATTTACGCTTGATTAGAAAGGAGAAATTTTAAATTTGACTTTCTCAATTTTGTGGAGGGTAAATGTATTATTTTTTTTATTAGAATACTATTCTCTTTCATCTCATAATTCTCAATAATTCTAAAAGATATATTCACGACAAAAGAATCATAATTTTTACCAAAATAAAATAACATAGTTTATAAAATGGAAGATTTGATTGCCTTAAAGCCTAGTATGAGATACTTAACTCATAAATATTAATCCATGAACTAAAAAGTGGAAACAATAGCTTATATTTTAATTAATATTAATTAAATTACTTGTTTCAGAATGACTTATTTTTGATTATTAATCCTCAGCTTGCGTGTAATATCTTGATAAAAAAATAATTGTTAGATTAGTGAGGTTTGAGTGAATTATGGAAAACTAAAATTCTTAATATTGAAATATTAGATCTCTCAAGGGAAGCTCAAAATTATTATTATCAAAATATAAATATTAAAGATTTCTCATAAGAGGTAAACTAAATGAGGTTTCTTTCAAAATCTCCAAATAGAATTTCTTAAGCTTTCCAATTAATTGAAAAATAAATCTGTTATAATTTTAACTAAAAAAGATTTAAATATAAATATGAATAAAAATTTTCTTAGTTTAAATTATAAAAGAAAAATTCAGAAATTTATCTAGATAATTTTATTCTTATGAGATATTGTGATTGTTCAAATAATGAAATTAATTCAGGTGAGAAAAAATTTGATTTGAAGTTACAATTTAATCTATCTAAAATTCTTTCTTTAAAAGCTTTCCAGAGAGATACAATACATAATATTTGACAAGTTCCTTTCCAACTTATGAGAAATAATTAGAAACCGGAAGAATTTTGGAGTGGTTTTTTCTAAGGTAAACAAAATACAAATTTTTTTTGAGGTTTTCTAGTTATATATTTTTAAAAAACTAGTTTGTATTACTCACTCAAAGGTAAAATCTTTTAATTAAATAAGAAAGATTAAAATTAACTCAATACATTTATTTGTTAATTTTTTTGAATTGAAAGACAGAATATAAAACATATCTGTAATATAGAAAATCCATTTCCTTTATGAAAAAATACTAATTAGATATTCCTGATTGAAATATAATAAAAATAAATTTTAATCCATAAAAAAAAGGTTCATTTGCTTTGTTAAAGTAGGAACTTTGGCCCAATTTGAAGAAAAAATTGAATTTAGATTTCAATCAGATAAAAATAAGTTAGAAAAGGAGAGGTTATTGAATTATTATCCTATACCAGATTTAATAAAGGGTTTAATAATATACAACTATGATATTTAGATAGGAATAAAATTTGAATAATTTCTCATTAGAAATAGTAAAAAAACTAAATATTTGACTTTTTTTTTCTATTTTAAAATGAATTCAGTTTGGGATAGCTATTGGTTAAGGTAGAAATAGAATAATCCTTTCCTCAAAACTCAAGTCAAATTTGAAAATTATTTGGGTTAAATAATAAGTATAAAATTTTCCAAAATTTCTGAGAAGGGGGGGGATCATCTTAAGAAAATTCCATTGGAATTCCCAAATGGGTAAGCCATAAGTATAATACAGTTTTTATCAATAATTTTATCCTCTTCTTAATATTATATGAAATAATCTTAATAAAAAAATCATTATATATTAGAAATATTCATTTTCAATATTAAAAGAAAAAGTTTTTTTTTAGAAAATAAAAATATTATACAAAAAACATAAGAATTCAAGTTTTTTCTTAATAAAATAAATTTTTGAGAATTTCATTGATCTTCTTAAATAGATTATGTATATATCTACTTCTAGCATTAAAAACATATAAAGTAATTGTTCAATGATCATCTTTTTTTGGTTGGAATTATCTACTAATATGATTATCAGGGAAAAAGATGGAAATTTTTCCACAAAAAAATACTTAAATTAATTCTCAAATGTATTTAAATTTAAAAAATATTTGAAGATATGAGTGATAATCTTCTTTATTATTATTTATTTTAGTCTTATTTCTTATTTTCTATAAAATACATTAAGAGAAATAATTGAAAGGTTCCTCTTTTATAATGAAAATTAGTTCAATTTCAAATTTTGATAATGATGAAAAAAAACATATCTTATTAATTTAATTTAAGAAATGGATAAAAGGAAATAGTATTGCTTTTTTGAGAAATCTTTATAATTTTGACTTATTTTTTTAGGATCAAATCGTTTTTTCACAAAAAATATTGGGATAATTTTTTTTGAGAGATAAATTGGAATTTATTTATATATATATATATATATATGAATATTAAAAAAATTCAAATTATCAATCGAAGTTTTCATGAATTACTTATTAAATGGGACAAAAAAAATAATTTATAAACCTGAGCCACAAAGGAAAACAAAATTAGGTTGGTTTTAATAAGTTCTTCTTCGATATGATTAGTATTGTAGCTAATGATTACCATTAATTGATAGTATGACAAATCTGTTCGAAAAATCTCAAAAGAAAGTATAAAATTACTTACTAAAATCTAATTGCTTTAAAAAAGACTATTAAATAGATGAATGGGAGTGATAAAATGCAAGAATAAGAAAATTTAGTTCTTTAAAACACCAAATATACAATTGCAAGCAGCTTTCCAAGCTTTCAGAGGAAAAGAAAGGTATTGATTAGGATATGAATACCATCATTAAAAAACACATGATTTATTGAAACGAACTAGCTTGGAATATTTGGTATACAGGAATATTGTATCAAACAGGTAATTTAACTTATTAATATCCCACCATTTTTAAAAGGAAAATTTTCCCAAAAAGTTACCAATATATTTGAAAATTGAATGCTGATTATTCTGAAGACTGGGAGCCAATTTTAATGAATTTGGAATCCTGTGTTTTCTAATTGTTGTGAGTCAGTGAAGGGAGATTCATATATAAAAATGTATTCTCTTTTTGTAAAGAATGAATTCTTCTTTCAAGATGCTCAACTTTTAAGTAATTTTTCAGTTGTGACATTCATATATTGAGAAAGTATAGCTATATAAAGATGGTTTTGTAGAAACATAAAGGCAAATTAGAGAAATCAAGGCATTAATAAATGAAAAAAACTCAAAAAATTATTTAAGAAATTTCTTATTAATCCAACACTCCAATCAAAAACCAAAAACAAAACTTTGAGCTGATTTATTAAAAAAAGGAGGTTTTGGATAAGTATGATAGATTCAAAAAATTAATTCAAATTAGAAATAGAAAGAAAAAAAATGAAGCAATATTTAAATATTTTTAATTAGGAATTAATTTATAAGCTTCATAAAAAATCAATACATCAATCACATTTCTCATACAATAAACTTAAAATTATTTTCTTAGCTTTATCATTTTCTTACAAATTTATTCAATGAAGAATTTGGTTTTTTTTGTGGATGTTTAGAAAGTGTTTGAAAAAAAAAGTATAGCTAAAATAAATAGAATAAAATGTATTATAAATGAAATTGAATTGTTTTTTTCTTCTGTTTAAGATTAAAAAATATAAAAAAAACTTCAACTTTTTTCATTTTTTAAAGTTTTAATTATTCTTCATTTTTTTTTAAGTTTAAATAATTAAAAATACAATATCTATCAAAAAAAAAATAAAGATTTTTTCGAATTTTTTGATTATATAAAATTCAATTTATTTATTTATTTTTAATTTATTTTTTTTTTTAAAAAAGAAATTTTCAAAAATGAAAATCAATTCAAATTTCAGAAACCGAAAGAAAATATCTCTGTTTTTTTCCATTGGAACTAGAGTCATTAATCCAATATATATATATATATATATATATATATAACACAAATATTCTTTTGAGTTTGTTTTCTTTTAAAGTTTTTTTTTCTGTTTTTGGGTGGGGAGTCAAAAGGGACAAAAAATAGAGAATTAATTTTTAACTAATGTATCTTATGTATTTCTGAGGATTCTATATTAAAATTATCTTCCCCCACAAAGTAAAGAAATCAATGAATTATTTTCTAAGGATTTTCTCAAACAAAAGTCTCTTTTTCACGTTGAAATAATCAACTTATTTCTTTTGGGGGGATATTTTCACTTCCAAATCACATGATTTTTTTGGGTTCATAGTTTTATATACCTTTTTGACATGAGGGACTGTTTAGTGTTATTTTCTATTTCTTGTCTTTTACTTTTTTACATGGAACTTAATTTTTCATTTCACCTTCAATTTCTAATTCAAACATTTCTAAATTGCTTTGAAAATGACTCTTATGCAAAAAAATGTAGGTAAAAGGCACCTAAAACATTTTATCTAAAGCAGTTTCAGGCAAATGGCATAAAACCATTCCTTGCATATGCCTAGCAACATTCCAGAAAATCATGTGAATTCCCCTCAAGAGTTTTATGATATTTTGATTCCAAGAAAAGGGCTTTTCTCAGGAACCTCATGAGCCAACTCAAGCAGGCTGTTCCCTACGGGTGGTCTTTTCACACTGCAAGGAAGCCAAGGCCGTAATTTGACACCCCTTTGAAGCCGTGTGTGCTTAAAACACCGGTGACTATGCTAACTAAGCATATTTTCTGGATAAATAAACTTGACGATTTTCATTCCCTCCAAAGCCTTCCTCACTGATTCCATTTTCCAGAATCTAAGTACCGCCCCAATGCTTGACATTGATGACACTGAAGGCAAAATTGCCCTTGGATAGATAATTGTAAGGATTGTATGGGAAACGTGCTGAAGGCGCATGCTTTAATGAAAAGATTTTACAAAATATTTTGTACGTGCTGAAGGCGCATTTTTTAATGAAAAGATTTTACAAAATACTTTGTCCGTTTTCCCTTTTTCTTGGTAGGGGATACAAGCAAGTTGCTTTTACATAGAAAGTAGTGAGAAGTGCGTGCAATAAGTTTCAATCAAAAGGCAGAGACAATTTATTCAACTCTAAGGCCCATAGAGGGGCAAATTGCAACAGGGGTGTTCATTTACGTCACAATATCGCATACGACATTTAGACTTTTAATTGATTAGCGCCACATATTACCTGTAAGGCCTGTTCTAAAATCCAACATGACCAATGATGGGGTAAAAAGGTTGATGAGGCTGTATCCTACTGCTCGAGTTTAGCTTTCAAGATTGATTTCAATGTTTCTGCGTCACGCGCAAAGTTTCTTATTCCCTCATGCAACTTGTCAAACGCCATTTCATCGTTGAATAATGACCAACGGAACGCGGATTCATCATCAACAAATGAACATTTAGGCAATTTTTCACCTGATGTAGCTGTCAAGGAAGACATTTAGGGTTGCTAAGTAAAGTAATCCAACTTTGGCTAAAAATGAGTAGGTAAATCCTCACCCTTGGCAACACTCAATTTGACTTCCAACTTTTGGTTAGACTTGTGAAGCTGGTCTAAGAGGCCAGGTGAAATCGTCAAAAAATCACATCCAACGAGTTGCTCAATTTCTCCCACCTATTAAACAGGCAAACGTTAGTCAGACAATGACAAAATTCGGCAGAGATGAATTAAGCACAGGGAGGAAACATGAAGGGGACCCACATTTCGGAATGAGGCACCCATCACAATGGTCTTGTAACCTTCTTGCTTGTAATATCGATAAATTTTTTGTACAGATTGCACTCCGGGGTCACCAGCACCTTCGTAATTGCCATCGGGTTTTTTAGCCTTGTGCCCTGGGCTCAGTGAACACGTAGCTTAGTTAGATCAACAAGTTTTCAGTTTTAGTGAAATCTAAATGACTCACAGTCCAAAATTCGACCGACAAAGGGTGAAATGAGGGTCACGCCGGCTTCAGCACAGGCGACAGCTTGACCAAAGCCAAACAAAAGGGTCAGGTTGCAATGAATACCGTCATCTTTTTCGAGCTCGCGAGCTGCTTGAATGCCTTCCCAGGTTGAAGCAATTTTGATCAAAATCCTATCTTTATTGATGCCTAGGGATTTGTAAAGTTCGATCAAATGGTGGGCCTTTTTCTTGGTTGCTTCTTTGTCAAAAGAAAATCGAGCATCAACCTCGGTGGACACTCGCCCAGGAATCAAAGCCAAGATTTCTTTGCCGAATTCAACCAGGAGTCTATCAACTGCTGCATCAACTTGATTGTCAACAGATCTGACGTGATGTTAATTGTGGGTCAGCCAGGAAGCTTCTACACAATCAAATGTGGGTGCTAGAGTTTTGTGGATACCTACCCTCCTTGAGATTTCCCATATTGGAGGGCCACATCAACCAACTTGGCATAATTGGGCTTTTTGACGGCAGCAAGGATTAAAGAAGGATTGGTAGTAGCATCCTGTGAACAATCATGCGGCCATCAAGATCCAAGATCATCATGGCAAAACAAGTGCATGTTCGTTACTACCACTGTTCTCAAAAGAAAACATCAAAGATCAATACGATACCTGGGGCTTATATTGGGCAATACCTGCGTGCCAAGATCCGTGCAAGTTGAATTAGTAAAGAGCTATGGTCGAAAAAACATGACTCAACATCCGTAGATTGGGCTTACTTTCAAAGTCACCCGTGTCGCAGACGACAGTGGTGTGTTGCTTAAGATGATCGAGTGACGTAGTCCTGTCGAAAGGCCAATGAGAAAGCATTTGGATCAGTTAGCAGGCGCACCACATCGCAAGTGTGCAACATATCCATTCCAATGCAAGCAGTACTGGGATGATGGAGCGAACAAACATTTTGGATGATATAAGATCGATGGGCTCTGAGAAGGATGGGCGATGGGCGAAGATGGTCAATACGAGCGAGCGACGATCGAGTTCTTCTGCAGGAGAGACGACGGTCAAGACCCAAGACCTGATGGGGTTGGCCAAGGGTGGGGATCATCGATCGAGTAGTCGCTTACATCAGCAAGAGGGGCCAGGTTGAGTTGCTGTGGTTGGAATGACGTAAGCGCCAGAGTAAGCTGTATTGTCCTTTACACGTAACAAGTTAACTAACAAGCTAAGATCATCAAGAATTCAATCTAGCTAATCTTGGCAATCGCCACCACCATAAACTGAATTTGAGGAGATTTTGATACTGTAGACGGGTACACACTGAGCCTGGGCCCCGAACCCTATAAATCGAGGAATCCCCGCCGGAGAACCCTTGCATGACGGTAGACGGGAGGTCTTTTTTGGGGGTAGAGGGGGATCTCTTAGCAGGAGGGGAGAAAAGTAATGTCATACTTATTGGTTGTAATAGGTATCAAGGGTGGATATTGGATATGCGGTCAAAAAGAGTCAGACCCGATAAGGCCGCAGCCAAAAGTTCTCATAATTTGCATGTAATTACTAAGTCTGAGACTGAATACCACATATTCAGTCTCAGTCCATATCTTTTAGTTAACAACGCGGTACTGAAATAAGAATCTTTGTACAACAACTTTCATAAAACTAAACAAAAAGCAAACTGCCAAACCCAAGTGTGCCACATAACTCAGAACAGGGGGGACTCATCATTGAGCCACTCTTTCAGACAAGATGGGCAATGGTCCTGGCTCGTAAGGATGCCTGAGTTGGACATTTAAGCCTACCACTATGAGAAAAAATGTGTTCTACTGAGGTGGAGGATGCTGGAATGCTTAAGTATATGAGCACCAGCTTTCCCAGTTTGGGATAGTTACCACAAAGAATCTGACACTGGGAAATGGATAACATTAACAAGAGTATCACCAACATGCGTAAGTTAAATGTATCTCACCTTCCAAAAGTCAATTATGTGTTTGCCTTTGGCCATTGGATGATTGTTTTGTAAGTATGAGGCCAATTCATTGCCTTGTGATTGAAGGACATCATAAGATGCCTCAATTGGTGGCTCCTTCAGATGTTTTAGTAGATAGAAATTGTCCGGTTCACTGAGATTATCTGAGGATGGTGAGCCATTATTTCTGAGGGCATTGTCACCTTCATTTATGGTTAATTGCATGCACTCACCTGCCAATAAGTCAATCACCTCTTTGGCATGACTGGATGAAACGCCCAATTGTTTAAAAATCCCTTTGCCATATTTTGGATTCAAAATGGTTGCTATCAGGGTGTTGTTTGTGGCCATTTCATAGTTGATATATTTTTTTAATTTTGAATGAGCTGCCTTGCATGCATGCTGCCATGTATGGGGACTTACACTAGTGTAATGCTTGAGTTGGTTCATGATGACCTGATAATATGGCATTACAAGGTGTTTTGTGGGAGCTTTGGATTGGAATATGTTACATGATTGTTCAAACATGAGGAGTATGGGCTCCATGTATTCCATGGCACTCCACCTCTCCTTGCTCAAATGGTACTTTTTAGTTTGAGGTGTGTTTGTATAGATTTGGATTGAGAGTTTTAATTTGTGCGCACGTTGAAGTTGTTTGAGGAAAAAGTTCCATTGTGTCATTGGGATACTAATTGGTAAAAGTGTTGGATCTCAAGTTTTATTTTGAGCCACACTGAAAATTTCTCACTGTTTGCTAGACCCACAAATATGAGTACAGAGATCTCGTAAAAGTCTCATGACGGTTTTGCTCCCTATAAGTAAGCTGTATGCACCTGAATGCTTGGGAAATCAAAAAGCCCACCAGGAGGAGCCATCACAGGGCCCAACTTGTGAATGTCACAATCACCTGGATTATTGCTTTTGTCCCCCCGAATTATTGCCAAATCACTGGATTTATCTTGAGTCTCTAAAGTGGCTTGATTAAGCGGTTGAATGCAAAGTTTCTTTTGGGCTTGACCCAATGATTTCTTGATCAATTTGATGCTTGCTGCATAGTAAGGCCAAAAATGCAATAGTTAACATAGACACTATTATCTTTCATTGCAGTAAGTGCACACCTTGCACATCTTGCACAGATGGTGTTGCCTTGTTATCAGTCTTCAAGAGTCACCCTATCAGTTGAAAGGTAGTTGTTGAAGAAATCATAGTCTTCATCAGTAAGTTGGCCCATGTACAAGAGGAAATCTTTGGCCACCAAGTTGAGAATATGACAAGCACATCGGTGAAAGCATTGTTTGTGGTCCCAAATGATATTGATGCCATGGAACTTGTGTTGTAAATGTCCCATCATCATATTGTTATTGCCAGCATTGTCTCCAGTGATGCTGTACAATTGCTTGATCATGCTCCGCTCGGACAAAGCTTCCCACAAGCTCCATGATAGTGCCTCCCCTGAATGAGCACCATGAATTGACTGTGATTGGGGGGAATGGTTAAAATTTTGAATGATTTTGCAAAAATAATAAGAATCCTTACCTTGAATGCTATCAGGGATTTCAGAAAGACGTAATTGTTCGGATTAATCCACTGTAATACAATAGCCAAGTATGATTCAATATGATCTTTGGTGGTTCAACAATTGATTGCCCCACACAGAGGTGTCTCAGATGGTAGATTGGCCACTTTGTAAATCAACTTTTTGCTTGCGTTAGAAATACAACTGAGAGGCCGTTGTGGCCATTAAACGTTGTTTGGGCCTTACAAAATTGGGGTCCAATCATTGTAATACTTGATGTAAGCAGGGCGTTTCAAAGATTGAAAATGAAAGGTGAATGGATACGAGGGCTTCCACCAGTTGTTTCAGGATGGAGTCTTGTTCTTTGGCAGCAATTTTGGCGCCCATGCGTTGAATCGTCCACAACAACACCCTCAGTGTTTGTTTAGATTTGAAGTGTTGTGACCGATTATAGCAAGCTTCACACTGCAAGCAAATGAATGTGATATGAGCACAGGAAATATTGTAAGTGACAAAGTAAGTGCTCACCTGCAATGACAGCATTTATACATGAAGTGGAAGTTGCCCTTGGCCTCCACCCATTCCCCACTGGGATTCAGTTTCTAAGAATAAGAGCCATCTCAGCACTCTTGTGGGATAAAATGGATAACGGACAACTTCAACTCACCTCAAAATAATTGTATAAATTTGATTGTATGTGTCACATTTTGCCTGCAAGCTTGCAACTTTTTGGAGGGGTATCATCATCAACCCCTAGGCCACTATTGTCTGCAATTAAACACTCATTGTCCTCTCCCTCGTATTCTTCTGATGATTGCTTGTTTGATTCCATGGGGTGATAGATTCCGCTATCACTTCCAAAACTATTTGAGGCCAATTTCGCGTTGGAATCACTAGAGGATGGCACCCCTGTCTCATAATTTGAGGCAGAGCTATCAGTGTCAGTTAGAAAATCACTAACAAAAAGGAGCGGATTTATATGCTGTTGGTTGGCCATAGGGGGTGCTTTTAAGTTGGAAAGAAATGTGGACTGAAGGAAGAATCTTGGGCGCGTTAGTATGAAACAACCCACTGATAACAAGACTAGAATTAGTATTTGGGTAAGTGGGGCTCACAGCAGCAGTGAGATCTGGATCTGAAATTTGGGTATTTTGACATAAGATGGGTGAAGGAATTGGGTCTGGTGTGGATGGAGGTACGGTTTTAGGTTGAACGTTGAGGATGGGAATGATGACGTTTATGCAGTTGCACACCATCAATCAGACATTCCAGACTGTGTTGTGATTGGTCAGTTACGGGCAGGAATGGTATGCGTTGTTGTTTTTGGGGACTGATTGGTTCCGTAATGATTTTCAAGTATATGCAGTCCATTTGAACTGCCTGGAATAACTGAGATGACACTGCTGATAGGTATGACCAAACACACAAGCCCAATTCTTGACACATGCATTGAGGAAAGAGAAGCATGTTTCCATGCGATAATCTTCCTTCCCCCAGAGAAAACTCTCTTGAATGGGGCACTTGTAGCAGGGATTGAGAGGTACTTTACAGGCCATTGAGGCAAGAGTAGGGAAGACTGTTTCTTGAGTCTTCCAGAACTGTAACAAATTGGTTGATTTAGGTTCAGGTGGTTCTGAAAAGGATTGTTGTATTTAAAACTCTAAAGAGGATCCCTCCCCTGATGAAGATGAATATATGTCATCAAAGAACCCCCTTTGTTCTTGTTCTGATACATGTGGCATTGGGCTTTCTCCTTTTAATTCTTTAGTGGCTTAACTTTGAAAGATTACAGAAATTTGGGAAGCTGAAGTTCCAAATTTTTCTAGTGTGGTGTCATAGGAATAGAAGAATCGTAATTTGAATCAAGGATCAAGTATTAAAGCACAACTTGCTGGTATTTTTGTTAATAAAATTCACAGGTATTTAGTAAGATTTTCAGTCATTGCTCCAGAAGATGGCTCCATTTGGTGCACATTTTATTTCTCACAAGCCTGAATATGAATAATAAATATTAGGCAAATCAATTGATGAAAAAAACTTACCTCATTTATTTGTTTAATGAGGTAAATATATAAAGGTAAGGAGGAATTTATGGTGGGATATTTTGTTCTACATATGATCAAGGTTTCCTCATAGAGGGGGAGTACAAAATAAATCATTACCTCAGCTTTCTCCATTAAGGGGATGAAATACAATAAGCTTCCATGTTTTTAGGGGTACAAAATTGATCATAGGTATCCTTGAGTGAGTATGCATGCTCAAGCATATTGTATGTTAAGTTCCAATGGGTGACCACACTGGTGAGTAATGTATTTCCTTTCTGTGCTTAATATAAAATATTCACCATTGAGATGAACTTTTCACATTTCTGAGGGCTCTGGTGCAAGTATGATTCCAGGCAGGAGATACAAGAGATGATGGAGTCATAATTTAATTGCAGGCCATTGGGTGGGTCAATTAGACTTTATATTAATGAGTGTAGGGACCCTTGGAAAGGGATTTGGCCCATCTCAGGCCAATAAATTGAGTGTATGAGCCATGAAGCCAATCAATTGTGTTTTGGCTGCAAAAAATTTGGTTGAATCTTGTAACTCTTGGGCCATTTGTTGATTGACAAAGACATTATCAGTTGTTATTGAAATTATTGAGTCTTCAAGGTCATACTTCTTGAGAACTGTAAGGAATTGGTTGGCCACTGACTGACCTGAATGATTACCCAAAAAATAAATAATTTAATAGAGACAAAAATGGATTTTGAAAAAGAAAGAAAAAGCTTACCTTCAATCTCTGTCAAACCTAAGAGGACAGAGATAAGATTAAACTCCTTTTCAGTAAAATGGACAGTGATAGCCATAAATTCTTTTATGTTTGGACTTTTCCAGGTATTTTTTGTGAAAGAAATTGGTTTTCCACTGTCAGAAAATGAGTGCATTGAGTCTCTTTTGGTGGAAAAAGTAAACCTTTGGAAGGTGAGATGTGAGGGCCTTTTGGCATACTAGAATTTTCAGTACCAATGGGTTGCAGAGCTCCAGGAGAGCTTGAAAAGAATTTCATTTGGATACCAACATTGGGAGATCACAATTGAAAATGAAATAGATCAGGGCTGTTTTTAATGTCTCAACCAAAAAACAGTGAGTGAGGGTGAGGTACTGAAATAGATCTAGAGTGAAATGATTACCTTTTTTGGATTAAAATTCTGGAAAAACTTTTCCAATGTGAGCATCTTGTTAGGGTTAGTACTCTTTAGGTTGATCAATTGATGTCAGCCTGTGACTCAAAACCAGAGCACAAGCATGACAGCCAAAATACCATAAACCAATGGTATAGCCAAGATACCACCAAAACATGGAGCTGAGCCAAATCAGCTCAAAAGGTATCAAAGGAAAGCAGAAACTCACCTCTTTCTTAAAACATAAGTCCCATTACCATAGGACAAGAAATAACAAAGTTATTCCTGCTCAAAGTTATTGCTGAGCATAAACCTTAATTTTCACCTCTCATCTAAAATCCATAAGGAGAGGCTTAACCCCATCAAATGGGTGATCAAAATGAAGCTCTAAGTCAGGGCTATCTAATTGTACCAGCCAAACTGAGCTAGCACCAGTATTACTTGAGTTATGGTCAAATTCAGGCCAAATAAGGGTGAACAAAACATTCACCTCTCATCTAACTTCTACAGTTTTAGTGTGGGATGCTTTAAGTGGGGTCTTTTTGGAAAGAGAACAATCAGGGCTATCTGCTGGTGCAATCCACCTCTTCATATCTCACCTATAACAGAAGTTATGAGGCAAACAAGCTCAATACAGCTTTTTGCCCAAACCACGCCTATGTACAAAAACCTTGTACATGGGATAACTTTGTCATATTTAATGATAGCCATACCGAATTGGGTATCATTGTGTAGAGCTCATACAGGGATGTCTAATGAACCAACTTTGAGCATGATATCTCAAAAACTGACAGAGTTATGGCCATTTGAAGGTTATAATCCCACAATATGACCAATACAGCTGTATTATGACAGGATACAGTTGTACTCTGATTATGAGGTGTCAAACAGACAAAGAAGCATGTTAATAATTCAATACCTCATAAGTCAGTCAATACTGGGGTCCCATACAGTTTTTGTACAGCATTCTATGTGTCATACATGTCAGAATCAAGCTGTGAGGTCCCCAGATGAAAATTTTCACCCTGTATTGGTGAAAACTGCCCAGATGTGGTTCCAAAACCACATCTGAGCCCAATACAGGGCATACAGGCTGTTTGCAAACCACAAACCAGTCCTGGAGGGTGAAAAAACTTCACTTCCTCTACGTGGAAAGGTCTAGCACCCTTTCCACCCCATTTCAGGATAAAAAGGAGGCTTTTCACAGCCAGAATTGTCTCCTCATCCTGCTCTTGAATACCCTACATAGTAAACTGTCAAAAACAGTTTTACTCTTGGGTAATAATCAGGTATACTCTTAATTTAAAGTATTGTAGTCTTTATTATTGTAACCCAACAGGTAAAGCTGCACCCAGGGCTTTCAACAGCACTCACCACCACTATATTCCTTATAGTAAAGCCCTTTTATTATTAAATTAATCCATCTTTAACCCTTATAAAAGCATTTTTAACTATTTTTCACGTGTCACAGTCATAGTTTTAGTTGTAAATAGCTTTATTACCACTTCAACATAGACTCATCCTGACAATTGATGTAATGCTCAGAGATGATCACTCATAGATTTGGTGCTTCCTGTTTGATTGCACTTTAGAATTTTCTTTCAAGGCAATCCACTTTGGCTATTGACTTGAGATTCCATGTGTTTGTCATTGATATTGGAGAAATGAAGCCATACCCCAGACTGCTTTGCATTAGTTGTAGGTTCACTGAGTAATGGTGGTGATGGGCTTGGTGAATCAGAAGGTGTTGATTGAATCAAATGTATCACTGATGACATTGTTTTGTGTAGGTTTGGTGAATGTTTTTTTTCAAGAAAAGAAATGTGAAGACCAATTAAATACAGAGTATTAGGATTACTTCAAAGAAATAAAAAGAGAACAAAATTGATAAATCAGAAGGAGGGAGGAAGAAAAAAGGAAATAAATGGATGGAGGAAAAAAGAATTGAAAATAAATACAAAAGAGGGAAAGAATAGATGGAGGCTGAGAAAAACCTGGGGTAATTAACTCCCCAGGCTCCCCCCTATGTGAACATTCTGAGAAGTTCTAGAATACGGTCCAGGAAGGAAAAAAAATATCTTAGGAGAGGCAGGTACCAGTATGGCCTCAATGAGAGGGGATTCCCATGGGGACCCCCCTTATACAACACACAGCCAAAGGAAGATTTTAACTTGAGCTGGGTGTGAACTAAGGGTGTTACCAAAGCCCATTTAAATGAGTAAAACCTGCCTCTCCACCCATTAAGGAAGGGAGAGCTTATTTTTTACTTAAAAATTCACATGCCCCCAGAGGGAACAGGCATGGTATCTTTTGGGGTTCCCTAAAGGGGACTCAACATAGCTTAGGAATAAATTAAGAAAAAAAGCCAAAAAAAAGTAAATCTGTAGACTAAAAGGTTAGAATTAAAAATCTATGTGGGAGGATAAAAAGGGCCAAAATTCCATGCCCAATCTTTGATTCATGCAGGTTGTTCAACATGCATTTCTGCAAGAGTGCTTTGTTGGTAAGCTAAAACCTTTCTCCCTCCTGAGAAGACACACTCAGAAGGAGTGCTGGTTGCTGGGATAGAAAACAACTTCTGGCCCATTAGAGTAATTATAGGAATGATGGAGATTTGGGACTTCCAAAAGGAGCTGAAATAAGATGGTCCCTTGAGGGGGATATTATTGGTAAGTCTGTTTTGAATTTCAGAATTGTCCAATAACCATGGGTGCTAAGGTGTATTAGCCTCCCCTATAAATAATACTGAATAGTCAGCCTATGGAGCATCACAAAAATAAAATAGGATCTGTGTTTTTAACAGATAAAGAAGCCTTAGAAGTAGTCTCTAAATAAGACCTATAAATAATTTTATAACCAAAACTCTGATTTAACACTATAATAAACTAAAGACTACTACTTGATTTTATGTTAATAATAAGAATAAGACTATGGGATTTAATAATAATAAGATTCCTCAATGAAAACCATTTTTATACTATGCTTATATCACTACTAATATTATTCTGAGCAAGGCTACTGAGCTTTTTTGTCAGCCTGTGACTCAAAACCAGAGCACAAGCATGACAGCCAAATACAATAAACCAATTATAAAGCCAAGATACCACCAAAACATGGAGCTTAGCCAAATAAGCTCAAAAGGTATCATAATAAAGAGGAAACTCACCTCTTTCCAAATATAAAAGTCCCATTATCAGAGGAAAAAGAATAACAAAGTTATTCCTGCTCAAAGTTGTTGCTGAGCATAAACCTTAATTTTCACCTTCCATTTGAAATCCAGAGGAAAAGGCTTAACCCCAGAAAATGAGTATTAAAATTGAAGCTGTAAGTTAGGGATATTCAATGGTACTAGCCAAATTGAGCTAACACCAAAATTACAGAAGTTATGGCCAAAATAAGGCCAAATAAGGGTGAACAAAATATTCACCTCTCATCTAGCTTCTATAATTTTAGTGTGAGATATATAAAGTCAGGTATTTTTTGGAAAGAGCACAATCAGATCTATCAGATTGTGCCTTTCATTTCTCCATATCTTATCTAGAACAAAAGTTATGGAGAAAATAAGCTCCATACAGATATTGAGAAAATCAAATGTATGAATCAGAAAACTTGTACATGGAATAACTTTTCCGTGTTTAATGTTTACCATACCAGATGATGTACCATTTTGTAGATCTCATCCTGGGCTACACAATGAACCAACTTTGAGCTCAATATCTCAAAAACTGACAAAGTTATAGCAGTTTTGAGGTTAAAATGCCACAATTGGGCCAATACACCTTTACTGTGGGATAATATCCCAGAACCATAATTACAAGGTGTCAAATAGACAAAGAAGCATTTTTATACTTCAATACTGGGGTCCCATACAGGTTTTGTACAGCATTCTATGCGTCATACATGTCAGAAGAGGGCTATGTGGTCCCCAGATGAAAACTTTCACCCTGTATTGGTGAAAACTGCCCAGATGTGGTTTCAAAACCACATCTGAGCCCAGTAAAGTGTATAAAGGCATTGTGAAACCCACAAGCCAGTACCCAGAAGTGAAAAACTCTTCACTTCCTCTATGTGGATGGTCTAGAGGGAAATTTCACCCCTTTTTAGGATAAAAGGAGGCCTTTTCTCCACCAGAAAAGGTTTCCTCATCCTGATCTTGAATTCCTACATAGTACAATGGTCAAAAAAGGCTATAATCTTGAAAACAATCAGGCATAATTATATTCTTAGTTAATGTAGACTTTATTATAATAATCCAATTGGTAAAGCTGAACCCTGGGCTTTCAGTAGTGCTCACCACCACTAAAATCTCTGGGTAAAGCCCTTAATTATCAATTAGGAACTCTTTTATCACTATTCTATCCATGTCACAGTCATAGTTAAAGCTGTATATACCCTTATTATTACTTTATCATAGACTCAGCCTGACATTTTCACTATTGTTATACTACTATTTTTCACTAATACTACGCTTCTCAGAAATGATACTGAGCTTTTAACTACAGTTAAACTAATATTCTTCACTAATACTAAGCTTCTGATCAAGGCTACTGAGCTTTTCAATACAGTTAAGCTACTACTACTCTAGATATCCTGCTAGCTCAGGGATTGTTGTGATCATAAATCATGGGAACTTTTCCATTGGTTTTTTTTTGGAAAATGAGGGAGAGAAGACCTCTATTTATACTTTTTGGGCCTCCATAGAGCTTCTCAAAACAGGGGACTTAGAAAAATCATAGTTGAGATGTTTTAGCTGGTGAGACCTGTAGCTTTGGTGTCATTGTTATGTGTTTTCTGAGAGAATTTAGCTGGTGGTGTTTTTTCTCATCAAAATCATGTGATTTAATTGCAATAATTTAGCTGGTTAGATTTTCTTTTTGCTAAAAAGTGGAGAAAATACAGGTTCTGACAATTGAAATTTCTTCTAGTCATATGATATCTCTGAGTGAATTTAGCTGGCGATATTTTTCTTGTAAGTGGAGAAAGTGGGTGAAATACAGCTTTTTGTTATTGAGTGCACTGAAATTAGATTTGGAAAAGGTGGGGAAATTGGTATTTTCTATTTTAATTGAAATTCTTCTATTTGAAACTTTGATCTTCGTGATTATGCCCTAGGACTTCTTTACAGTTTGATTTACCTAGTTCCAGAGTTCTGAAATTTGATTTCCTTCTTGGGAGTTATTTCCTAATTCCATTTCCATCTTGAAAGTTATTCCCTAATTTCTATTTTCATCTCTGGAGTTATTCACTAATTCCTATTTCCACCTCCGGAGTGATTCCATAATTCCTATGTTCATTTCCAGAGTTATTCCGCAGTTTCATTTTCTCCTTGGAAGTTATTCCCTAATTCCTATTTTCACCTCTGGAGTTATTCCCTAATTCCTATTTCCATCTCAGAAGTTATTCAATAATTCCTATTTTAATCTCCAAAGTTATTCCCTAATTCCTATTTTCACCTCTAGAGTTATTCCGCATTTTCATTTTCTTGCCCCTGAATTCATCTGAATTTTTTTATTATCATATTTGTTAGGCTTGAAACTGGTATAATTGGTATGGAATACAACACCCCCCTCCATTGAATGCTGTCCCCAGCATTTCAGTTGAAAGCTTGTCAATATCAATAATATTTTTCATGATTTTAAATTTCTTCTTTGTCTAATGTTGATTCTTCAGCTTCACTTTCTTCACTGCTTTTATTTTCTAACTCTGAATTTATGTGAAATATATTTCCCCTTGGATAAAATCTCTTGATATTACATGCTTCAAATTTCCTTGTAAGGTTAGTACAATCCAGCTCTTCCAGTTCATAAGGTCCATTATTAACTTGACTTATGACTATGAAGGGATCATTACAATGGTTTTTGAAGAGTAATCCCCACTGCGACTCAAGTTTTTTATTGTAAAGTAAGACCAAATCCCCAGATTGGAGTGGATTTCTCAGTTTGTGTGCCATGTTTTTGTACAAGTATTGAGCTGATTTGTTTCTTGAATCTCTTAATTTATTGGCTGCTTTTAATTCTGTTTCTCCTTTTTCTGAAATCTGTATTGCTATTTCTTCCAATAGCTCTTCTATTGTTAAGATTTTATTCCATTCTATGGCTAGGCATGTGTTTGTTTCTATTTTAATTGGTGAGACAGCCTGCTGACCAAACTGAAGCTCAAATGGTGAGTATCCTGTTGTTCTTTTAGCCAAAATTTTATCTGCCAAGGTCAAAATTGGTAAGTATTATTTCCATTCAGATCCATTTTCACCACACATTTTCACAAGTCCATCCTTCAATTGCTTATGGCCTCTTTCAACCATTCATTGCAATTCTGGGTAGTAAGGTTTAGTTATTCTGATTCTTGATCATTCCCTTCTGAATGCTTCTTGTAGTTCTTTTCCAAATTTTTCTCCTCCATCTACCATGGCTTCTTTGGGTTCTCCATATCTACAAATCCATTCTGAGACTGATTTTGCCATTAGCCTAGTTAATGCCACAGTTTCTGGCCATCCTGAAAGGTTCTCTCTTGCTACCATTAAATATTTCTATCTTCCTGCCTTAATATGTACTCCATAAATGCTTACTCTTTTAAATAAAGTGGATGTTTCAGATATCTGTCCTTCTTCTTTTTGCTTAAAATGACTCCTTTTCTGACACTCTTGACATGATTTAACCCATTTCTTGAATATATTTTTCATTCCTTCCCATCAATACATTTTCTTTATTCTTATATATATTTCATTTTCCCCTTGATGACCCAATTCTTTGTGCATTTTTTTAGAATCTGTCTCTGAGATTTTTCATTATATACAACTATTTGTGGATTCTCTTGATTTCTCCTTTTCAGCTACCCTCCTTCTAGATAAAAATTTACCAACCTTCTTTTAATTCTCTTTAAGTATTCTTCCCCAATACTTGGTGGCTTTTTCAAAATACTCAAATATTCCTGAATTTGTTTTTATTGGAATTTTAATATTTCTTGTTTTATTTCTTGGGAATTTTCCCACTTTACTTGTGTTTAGTTCTTTTAGGCCAAATCCTGGATGAGGTTTGATCCATTATTCCTCTTCATAAAAATCATTTATTTCACTTTTGTCTTCATCTTCCCCCTTTGGTCTTCTCCATAACCCATCTGTAATAGTAGATGTCTTCCCTGGTTTGTGTAACAGATCAAAAGACAAAAGTTGAATGAAAGCTACTAATCTTGTAATTGGTGCATTTGGTAAACAAGGGTTGTTGATCATTTTTATTAAAGCTTTAGAATCTACTTTAAGCTGAGAGTGTTTCCCCCATAATATTGTTTGAAGTTTTTTAGTATTCTTGAAACACCACAAAATTAGAATTTAGGCTGAGAATATTTATATTCTAGTCAAGAAAAGTTTACTGATTCATATAGTACAGGTCTATCCTTTCCATTCCCATCCTCTTTCATAAGAAATGCACCAGCTTCAATACAAATTGAATCTATTGCTAATTTTATCTTCCCTGACCCTTTTTCATAACTCGATTTCTTCAAAGTAATTTCTTCTCCTACTATCTTCCAGAGTTTTTTTAAAAGCTTCTTCAAATTTTTCATCCCATTTCCATGGTAAATCCTCCCTTGTCAATCTTCTCAATGGTGCTTCAACTTGTGAAAAGTCCTTGATAAACATTCTAACATAGGCACATAGTACTAAAAATCCTCTAACTTCCTTTCTTGTAATTGGTCTAGGCCAGTTTGATATATTTTTTATCTTCTGTTTTGGAATCTTTCTTACTACTGAAGATACAACATTCCCTACAATATCAAGTGCTGGAACACAACATGCAAATTTTGCTCCTGAAACTGTGAGTCCTTCCTCTTCTACCCTGAAAAGTATTCTTTCCAATGTTAATGCATATTACAAAATAAATCTTCTTATGAGTGGAGCCCCCTTCAATGTCTTGTGCTTATATGTTGATATGGGTCCTTTAATTCCTCCATAATATATAAATATTCCAAGGCTTTCTGGTATTTCCTTTAGAATTATCCAAGTCATTTGTGCTTGATAAACTGCCACAGAGTTTGTTGTGCCTTGAGGTAGTCTAGTACGCTGAAGCCTTCCAAGTGGTGTTTCAAAGGTTGCAAGGGGTATTGTACTAATATCTAACTCTCTTTCATCATATCATCCCATAATATCTCCTAATCCATAACATGCTATTCCTGAAAATGACTCAAGAAACTCATTGAAATTTTGTGGTAATCCTGCATTTTTTATTATGACTTTATTGAGGCCTTGAAGATCATGAGCTATTCTAAGTTTTCCATTTGGTTTTGCCACAAAATATGCCGGACTGTTATATATTGATGTTGATCACTCATAGAGTCCTGTGCATATTCTTTCTCTGACTAGCTCAATAACTTGAGGTAAAATTGATTTTGGTATTGTTATTGGTTTCTTTTGCCATGGTTTATGTGGTACAACTGATATTTTATAGGGTTTTCCATAAGAATTTTTCAGTACACCTCCTTCTTCACAAAATGTTATAGCCCTTTCCCTTAGTAATATAATTTTTTTAAAAATGTTTTCTTCTTCCTCTGATAGCCATTAAGATGGTCCAAAATTTATCATTAAAGTTAATTCTTCTGTAACTTTTAATGTTTCAATATATAGAGGTGAGTTAGGTGATAAAGGTGTTTCATATGGATCACTCAATAATTCCGGTCTTTCCAAAGGTGGATTCAGACTATGAGGCATAGCTTCATTGACTGGTATAGAATTTTTGAGTACCAATTTGTATTTAGCTGCATTGGATTGAACCTCCATTGTTTTCTTTTTTTGAGCTGGTTAAAAGGTATCAATTGATAATATTATTTTTAATTGAAATTTTTAGTTAAAAGAAAACAGTCTCTTCAGTATCTTCCTTTTACTTTTCTTCATAATTGAATTTGAGCTTTAATTCTAATTAATACAAGGACTTTACCTCCAGGTGGATAAAACCCAGTATATTAGGTATACCAAATCCTGCAGTTTAATGTCATACTAGGACATTTGAAAACCCTAGTCCAGAATTAAACAAGGGAGAACTTTACTGTCTTACTAAGGAAAAAATGGATTAAAATTTATATTATTATTTGGATTGGATATTTTTCATTAATTTCAGCTTGAAATCGTCATTATTTTATTCTTCACTTTTGTTGTTGCTCTTGGAATTGTCATTTTTTTAATTTTCATTATTCCTTGATTATACTTGTACGTTCAGCCTTCTAGTGTGCTACCCCTGTAGTTTAAAGTCATACAAAGACTAATTTTGGCCATCTGGGAACAACCCTGTAGTTTAGATTTATACAAGGACTAATTTTAGCCCTCAGGTTGCTACCCTGGAGTTTAAAGTCATACAAGGACTAATTTTAGCCTTCAGGTTGCTACCCTGTAGTTTAAAGTCATACAAGGACTATTTTTTAGGTGTTCTTTGATTCTTTATGAAATTTTTTCTTATGTTGGAAAAATAATTTGTTTTTCATTGGAATTTTTTTTTCTTCTTGAAAAAAATTTTCTTTTTATTTGATTATTTTATTGATTTTTTTTGTTGGAAAATGTTTTTCTTTTTTTGTGTTGAATTCTTTTTTTTTGTTGAATGAGGTTTTGGTGTGAGGAGTCATGTTATCAGTTGAAGTAGTGAATTGAACCCCTGGATAACACTCAATGTGAAACCCCCCATATTTCACAGTTGTAAAACTGCCAAAATTCTTACATTGTATTCTACTGACCCCCCTTTAAGCATGATCTGTGCCTATAAGTATTTTGAATTGCTCTTCATTATTATGCATCCAAATAAATCATATTTGTCTCAAATTAACTATTCTTTTTATTTTCAAACAATCTGAATTTTTTTTATTTCAAAACAATCTGAATTTTTTTTTAATTCTCAATAACTATTTTCCTCAACCTGAACAAAGTACAAAAACCTGAAAACTAACACACCTTTCCAATGGAAGTTTGTACTTGTCCCAAATGTTGACAGAATACCATTACCAACAGGAATGGTCATACACACCAAAGAATCTTTGTTCATCAAGCTACTAGGTCAAGACATTGGGCAAAATTCTCACAAGAAGACAATAAAATTTCCTAAATTCTTTCAAATATTTTATTCAAATAAACTCCACAAAATATTGTTTTTTCTGCTGAAAAATTTCATAGTCAGATTTCTGATTTGGAAGATGAAACACAAAGATTACCAGAAAGAAGCACCAAAATTGAAATTATCTGTGAGTCCCAATTCAAATCTTTTTTATGAATCATGCACTAATCTATGATCTACATTGAATCCATAGCCCTTATCATGCACTTAATCATGTTGTTTAATTTAGTTTGTGGACTCAGCAAACTAAACTACAAAAGAGAAAGGGATTACATTGTTGAAATTTTTGAATCTGTTTCCAGCAGATTTGGTTTGATTACAATTTTATTTCTTCCATTCCACATGATGTCCAAAAAATCAGCAAACATTTGAGCTTACAGCCTTCCCTTGAGAAATATGTCTGTTTCCCAAAGTTTTTCTTGTTGTATGATATCAAAATAACGCCAGACAACTGTGGCTATAAGACTTTGTCAAAAAGTAAGCCATGTGGTTCTGGGCTGTTGAAAACAAATACATTAATAGGATCACTAAAATCTGAACTTTTTTCTTACTCTCAAAAGAAAACACAAATTCATCATCAGAGATTTGATTTGGATTTCTTGGCAGCATCAACCAAGAGTTCCAATTTAAATCTTTGTAACACAGAGTGTAACTCAAAGGCTAAAGTGGTTCCTCAGCTTACATATTTTTGAGGAATGTATTGATCAATGGGCACATGAGTTAGAAGCTTAAGATTCTAATTTCATTTGTTATGTGGCTCAAGGAACAGTTTGGAAAAAGATATTTCAATTGAAAGGTGCAGGTTCAGAAGCTTGCTTGAGGTTTTCAATGTTCATCAATTAGTTCAACCCACTCAATAATAAGATTTCTAGAAAACAATCATCAATTGAGCTTATTTCTCTAAGTTGCCTCAATCTCCCACCACGTCTCCAGTATCAAACCAAATATACCTGTCTTGCAGGCCTTATCCTTTCACCCAATAAGCTAACAATGTATCAATACCATTTTTAAATGAGCTTAAAAAATTGAATAGAGGAATAATCATACCAACATCATAATACCCTTGTGGATGGAAGATCACTGAATTTAGCAACATTAGTTGGTGATATTGTTGCAGTTCACAAAGCATCTGGATTCAAATCACACTTGGCCACCGAACTTTGCTCATGGTGTGATCTCAATGCATCTGACCAACATATAATGGCTCTGGGATGTGCTTGCACAGGAGGGAAAGGCTTGGATACAGCACAAAGGTGGAAAGACACTCCATCTGAATTTAGCAAAGAGAAGTTAGCAATGAGGACTGGAATTCTCTTGTCAGAGCTCAATCCCCTGCCTTACTGGGATCCTTTTGTCAATGTCACCTTAGGAGTGATGCACAACTGGTTTTAGGGGGTTCTACAACATCATTTAATAAGCCAATGGGTATTCAATTAAATAAATATTTCACAGGAGCATGATAATATTGAAGCTTCCCAAACATTCCAGGAGTCACCAGGAGAAGATAGCAAGATGTCTATTGGAAAACAAATAAATAATGAAGACTCAGGCTATCTTACAGAAGATTTTAAAAGAAGGATCCAAGAAAAAATTTGCAAAGTGATTGTTCCAAAAGAAGCTACATGGATACCTCCCTTGGTGGGTAAATCTCATATTGGAAAACTCAAAGCAAGTGAGTGGAACTCCTTGTTTTCAATTTATCTTTCAATTGTATTTCTTTCATTAATGTGGGGAATAGAGATAAAAAATTATACTCCAAATTTGTTTGATATGCTTTTGAATTTTGGAGCACTTGTGCAATGTACCAACATTGTTGGTGCAAAGGCTGTCAAACAAGAAGATTCTACAAGATTGGCTGAAAACTACAATACATATCGAAAAACATCTTTAAATTTTTTTTCCCAAATTCCAACATGATCCCAATTACCACTATGCAATGAATATACCAGATTAGCTAAAATTTTGGGGCCCACCTATGGGAATCTTGGAATTTTCAGGAGAGCGTCTTATTGGTGAACTTAAAAATTTGAAATGAAATTTCTTGCCAGGTTAAGTTTTCTTGATTTTTTTCATTTTAACTACTCTTTTTGATTTTTTTTGAATCAAAGGTGCAATGGAGGCAACCTTTATTTTAGAGTTTTGTCAAAGGAAATGGCTAGAGGTTTTCAATTAAGATGAAAATGATTCCAAAGTCACACCTTTACGTAAAAAAGTAGAATTGAATGATGACACATATTATGCCTTGTTGGAATACTTACAGCACATTCACCCCAATTTGTGTGATCACAGGATGCTACCTCATCCATCCAGCTCATTAGTACTTCAAATTTTTGCACAAAACTTCTAATCAATAAGCTGGGTCAAAGGCTTAAAGCTATCAACAGAGCCTCCTAATGACTGTATCAAATTCAAGAATGGAAAAAAAGACAAATTTGGAAAAGATATTTACATTTTGGACCTTTGTGAGGAAGAAATTAATTCAGCTCCATTGATAGTTTTGGAGAAGTATGAGGTAGTAAGAAACCAGGATCAATTTTTTGAACATTTAAAAACCTTTCTCAATGGTTTGGATCTAGCACACATTGTACCATCACAAAGGCTGTGCTTTGTTACTGTGAAAGAGGTTTTGGGATTGGCTGCTTACCTTTGTCCCGAAGCTGGTTCACTAGGTAGCAGAAATATAAAATTTCTTTTGCAATTTATGAATAAATTTTTAGGTCTTGAAAGAAATTAAGTTTGATGTTCCAGCTCATAATCATTGCGCATGTTTTGATACATATGTATCTATTTCTTGAAGGATCTTTTTCAACACAAGCTTATTTTGGTGTAATAAAAGGAGTAATACTCCATGGTATATGATGAAAAGTGGAGGAGATTCGATTGCATCAGGAAATAGAAGTTCCAAAAGATTTGATTATTTGTTTTGCCAAACCCTTGAGACATGAGATAAAAAACAGGTAAGAAAGCTATTACCAAACTACTAAAATACAACACCAAAAAAAGCCTAAACTAAGTCAATACCCTTCTGTTTCTTCAAAAAAAGAGGCTGGCATCTTCCATAATAGTACATAAAGCTCTTCTAATTACATACATCCTTCCAATAACCAGTTCTAAATCTAACTTTTTGTATGTTTAACCTATGGCATTATCAACCAACTCAATTAAATATAAAATTTCCTCTATTTGAGACTTCCTTTTTTGATCCATTATATGAAAAGGAAGTGCTGCATTTGCCTTTTGGAAGCAATAAATTCAGTTCTTTTAGATATATAATATTAATGAGGTGGATTTTTTAGAAAGATAAAATACCTCAGCTAATCCTCTTCCTCCTTCATATGGTCTTTAAGCTTCTTCCAGAATACCTTCTAATGCATGTGCTTGGGCTCTTTCCCAAAAGAATGGCTTTACTGTGAGTAATATTGGGACCTTGAATAAGCTGTTTGCCCAAGCATTGTTGTCCATCCATGATTAATAAAAAAACAATCAGTATTGTCAAAAATTAAAAAAGGATATGTTGCTAATAAACATACCAAAAAAATTACAACCCTGGCCTGAAGAAAAATTGATTGAATATTTGTGAGGGCAATGTATAAAAACTCCGTTCTTTTGATCCATACCAAGGACAGAAAAGGTTGGTTCGTTGAATTTGAATAAGAAAACATTTGTAAAAGTACTGTAGAGGAAGAAAGGTTGACAAAGCTAGTAAGAGGTGACATTATTAGGTTTTTGGATAAGAGCAAGCAGTTGGATGTAGCTTGAAGAATTTGGTTTGGTGATAAATTGTTTATTCAAGGTTACGAGGGTGCATGTTTCTTTTTTTCCTTTGTTAACAAATTTTTTTGTAATGAAAATAGAGTGATATAACTTTTTTCCTTTGAGGGTTTGAGAACTCATTATCTTTCTTTGTGGAGAAATAAATCCTTTCTTCAATAAGCCATAGTTTAGTGTGCCATCACCCTCAGGTTGTAGTATGACAAAGAAAAATTAGCAATTTAGCAAGCCAGTTTGAGAATTAGTTTATAGATTACATAAGGAGATTTTCTTCAAGAAAAAGCACTATGTACATGCTCACAAAAATGTAAAACATCAAATACATGGAAAAGTGGAAAATTCACAAATTAACTAAACAAGTATTCTACCTAGTAAAACTCAATGACCAAATCAATATCACCAATTTCCTGCCCACTCATTAGTTAAAGACAAGCCTTATCCCCCTACCACAAATTGAGTCAAGTCATGTTCATGTGCCATTTCTGTATCTTCATCCAAAAGGGAATTGAATTCCTGTTCTTCAAAGTTCTGAATTTGAGATATTTTCTCCATGTTATTATCATTTCTTTCAGAAACCTCATTGCTAATTTTGGCCTCATCATTATTTCTGTCTGAATCCTCATCATCCTTTAAAATCTCATGTGAAAGGTTATCTGAAGAAGTGCATTTTTCCCAATACTTCTCAGTGAAGTTGTGGTTTCTAAGCCTTTCATCTTGATGTTGTAAACCGTGGATGCATTGAGATGCATCAGGTAAGAAGGCAACATTGAATGCATCAGAAAAAACTTTTTTTTACCATATGGGTGAGTATTGAACCAGGTAGGATCATAAAAGTCTATTGGAAAGCCCTTGGGAGGCTGAGAATAATGTGAAGTACTTGGGGAATATACTTTGATTTGGTTTCTTCTTTTTGATTTTTTTCTCCATTATTTAATACACTCTTCACATGAACTTATTTGCATTTTCTGAATGGAAATCAACTTTATTTATCTTGTAGGTGCTCTTTGAAATATACTCATTGTCACTATGAGCATCAGGGTTAGAAAATATCTTTAAGTATCTCTTTGGAAAATTATTTGTGATCCCCAATTTATAGTGAATATAACAAAGCTTCAAAAAAGCATGTAAGTAGGAAAAATAGTAAGAATGCATAGTTTTTTAAGCTCTTACCTGTTTCCTTGGTAGCTGAATGGCTGCTTTCTCTTGGTCCTTTTGGTGTTTTACAGATTCTTTTGCCTCCTTCTTGAATTGTTCAGTCATATAGTAATGAGCATAGTTGCTGTATATTGAATGGAGGTATAGAATTTCATTTAGATAACATAGATTAACATTAATGTGCTCATATGAACCTCCAATGGAAACCTGGTGAAAGCTTTGAATTGCACTGATGCAACAGGCTTTGTTATACAAGGTATGGCTTGCTTCTTCAAGATTTCGGGCCTATCAACAAGTTCCCAGCTTGAAGAGCAATGCTTGTATTTATAAAATGGAAAAATCTTTTATAAATATTATACCCTTCAAAACCTCTTTTCTTCCAGGTCAAAATCCTTTCAGTGTCAAAACCTGGTTCTGAGGAATAAGTGGTATACTTGTTTCTCTTTTGGCCATTATTTGTTTTTCTGGACTTTTAAAATGATTACCAAATTCTTTAAGCAAAGAGTTTTTGGGAGAAATAGGAACTGCATGTGGATGCTCCATCCCCCAAAGAACCTTGATATGTATGTAAAATTCATCCTAAATCCACATCTTTGTATCAGCAATACATAAAAACGACTTTTGTTTTTGTAAACAAAATGAAAACATGCCTTTGTGTTCTGAAAATCTGCAGGTGTTTTTCTCATAATTAGATGATATGGTTTTGACTTGTGTAAGCTATTATTAATTTTCTAAAACTTGGTGTTCTGTTTTTTGGGTACCTTTGACCTATTATGTGGTGTATGACTTTGTTTTTTTGCTTGTTGATTATTGTTATATCTATTTTTTATGCAAAGATTTATCTATTTAAAGGTAGTTGACTTTCTCTAAAATAGCCTGATACACATTTTGTAATGGTTGAGTTTGCTCTTGTAAGAAGGAAATTCATTGATTTTTCTGGTTGATTATATGATCAGGATAAGGTTCTGCTAGTGGGTCATCTGGATCAATGTAATTGAAAGCTGTGAATCTATTAAAACTCATTGTGGTTTTCCAAAAAGAAAGATAGAAGAATAGAAGTAGCTTTTATGAGTTTTGTCAAAAAAAAGCAGCAGTAATATTTTATGATTAGGGAGATGACTCGATGTTTGTTGGTAATGCTACAGTAAAGATCAATGATGCATAAGAAAGGATTGAAAGAAAAATTTTTGGAAAGAAGGATAAAATTGATCTTCCATTTTCAATGCATTGAGGGTTTAGAATTAATTGAAAGGTTGATGAGGAAGTTGAAAGGATGTAATTGAGCATTTTTTTAATCTGTTGAAAAAAACTTTACTTAAAGAAGACAGTGAAATGTAAAATTCCCTTTATCAGGTGTTTTTTGGGGGTGGTGGTTAGTGAATCAATTTTTCTTTTCATTGCCAGCTTTAAAATGGGTTCAATTCCCCCCTCTGGCAGTAATTCTGTTGTCAGACCTGTGAGTTTTGGGAATTGGGTAACCATGTTGGGTAACATATTCTGACCTTTGAGAAAGCTTAGCAATGCAGATTGGTATTGTTGTGTTCCCAAAATCTTACAAACCTAACTGGTGTTTGGAACCTTCTTGTGATTGAGGCTGCTCAACCTTGATTACGATTTGAGAAATACAAAGCCATTGTCTGGATGGATTCTCTGCTTGGAAAGACTTGCTAAACCCAAAATGTTGAGGCTGTAAGTCATTATCCAGAGGATGGTTGTTTTTTTCTTTTTTTTGGTTTTGCTTCCAATTATATTTTTTACCAAGTTTCTCCTGTGTAATTTCCCTTGATGAGAATATTGTATTGATCCTGCCCTCTTTTTTTATAGTAGCTCTTCTGATGAGGATATACATTTACCCTGAATGCTGTGTTGCTAATTGTGGCTTTATTATTTGCATTGGTAATGGTAATTACTGATTATTATTTTTTTGGCTTTTAATCCGGAAATTAGTGAATTGAATTTGACACCATCATTTGCAGATCTTCAATGATCTACCTTTTCTTGAGCTTGGTGGTTGATGAACTAATGAATTGAGTTCTGTTAAAAGATCTTGTAGCTCATCAAGGGGTTTAAAGCTGAAGGCAATTTGCTTTCCATCATTTCAACAAAGAGTCCCAATGCTATTTTAAAAGAAAATATTCACTCTAGATTTATATATCTCTATTGCTAAATTAGCAATTTTGTGATAATAATCAGCAGAGACTTACTTAAAAGGAAAGTATCTATTGAAAATCCTGTTTTTTTCCTGGTTAATTTTCATTCACTCTTTCTGGATTTGTCAATTTTTTGTAATCTATGATAACTTCCTGAAAGGATTGGAAATAGGTCACACAATCCTCCAATTATTACACAAAAATATTCCTTTCACAGTCAAAAATTAGGTCACAAAACTCTCAACATTTTTTCATTTTGAAAAAATTTCAGCCTGAAAAAAAATGGTAATTTTTTTTTGAAAATTGGTTTGTAAAAGGATTGAAATCTAATTTGGTTCCAATAATATAGGATAAATATTTTGAAGCCCTTTTTGGTTTTTGTAGCTCCAATTATTCTAACCACCTCTTTTACTCCTGAAGATCTTCTTGTTTAAATTGGGGAAAATACCTTCAAAGTAGAAAAATTTCTTAATTAATTTGGATATATGGACCAATATCGAACTCAAATAAACTAATTTTTTTTGAAAATTGAATACGCAATAAGAACTTATTTTTAGGATTTATTTCAAAAGAAGTTTCTGTAGTTGAGTAGCAATCCACAAAAAATTTGAGAATCAATTCAATTTTTGAGGTGATAAAAGTTTGAGTATTAGTTTCCTGTAAACTTTCAGCTTTTCAATTGGAAAGCTGAAGTATAGCTTTATATAGTATTTCAAAGTCTAATTTGAAGCAGTTGGGTGGGTAATTTGTCTTTAGGAGGTATTTAATACAGAAAATAATTTTTGTTGAAATAGTGTATTAAGAAGTTTACTTCCTACTGAAAAAACTCATGAAACAGTGTTGTTTTTTAAAAAAGAAGCTTCAAAAGGTTGAAATCCTGTCCAAAAAATTCAGTTATAATTTTTTGGTGTCCTTTCTTATTTATATAGATATTTCCTAACCTTTTATAGGTCTTCTCCACATAAGATAGCAAAAGTTTATTTTCCAATAATTATATTTATCAATGGATGTTAGATTTATGTTGTTAAATATATAACCCAAAAATCTTGTAATATTCTACTATATGTTTGTGATAGTCATCATAAAAGAATTAAAGTAAATAAAAGCAGAATTTGTTTATTTTCTTTATTTTTCATTCAAAAAAATATATTCACACAATCTGTTTTTGAAGATAAACATATTTATTATTGTATTACAGCTTATCATCAAGAAAATAACATGAATAAGTATAAAAAATTGTTTTATCGAATCTTAAAGCCATAAATCATAGTTGAATTGAGTAAATTTGCTTTAATAGAAGATATTAAGTAATAAAAACATATATAAAATATATTTAGGATTATAAAAAGAAGTTAACACAAGAAGGATTAAGCTTTCCAATTTATTTCCTCAATTTTAGCCACTTACAATAAATATATTCTGGGTTTGTTATGTTTTTTTAATGGATATCATTTTTTGCCCTGTTATTTTAAGAACTGCTTTTTCTCTCTATATATCATCTGTACAGAATTTTAATTCTAATTTGTACTGGGACGAATTGGGATTATCCAAATTGTGCTTCAAACACAAGCTTATATGTGTATAAAGCTTTCCTCTGCAGGAAAACTCTATCTACCATTGGGGATCTTAGAAAGTAGAAATATTTTGAATTATTTTTTTATTTCCAATATTTATTCAGATCATAAAAGCTTCCTTAAAATATACCAGGCCTCAATAAAAGTCTTTTTTTCAGAACAAAAACATTTTTTCCTACAAATACCTAGAGAAAGATTCCTAGTTTATGTATAATTTGAAGACATAAGCTTTTAATATTTATAAATATTTAATGAAGGGGTTGTAAAGTAGTATTTTATCAAAAATAAATTACCTTTAATTTTCTTAAAGTAATCTCAAGTCAAAATTTATCAAGAATAGCCATTTTGAGACTTTGAAGAAAAATCACCAAAATTTTATCTTATGGATTTATGATTTTAAAAAGTAGTATCTTATCAATCTGTTAATTCAACAAAAATGAGAAAAATTCTCTTAAAACAACCTAAAATATATATTGGAGTCTACATAATAGTTTCTACAATTATTATTTGTTTTGATCAATTGATAGAATTATTTTAAGCCATTAATATGAGAAAGAAGTCTCTAAGAATGAGTTTTAATACAAAAATTTCTCAGAAGTGACTAGAATTAATATGTATAGTTAATAATAGAGCTTATATTAATTAAGGATTATTTGTATAAAATTTGAGGTGCTTCAAGGGTTGCAATTTCTATAAGAGTTGCAAAATATGATGATGATAGCTTTTCTAAATGGTTTTAGGCTTAGAATTATCTAACAGAGGGTTTTGGGATCTTATTTTTATTTTTTAATTGTAGTTAGACTAACTATAAAACTCAAAATATTCATCTCTGAAAAGAATATATGGGGAAAAAATGAATTATTTCATTGTCTCATATTTTCTTGAAAGCAAATAAGAATTTATTTAAAAGTGCAGAAAAATATTATTGGAAATAATAAGCTCAATTATGGCATCAACAAGCCCTATATTACTCCAGAAAGGGCTGGAATTTTTGTAAGATGTGTCTATGAAACTGTTGATAATATTACTATTAATCAACAGTACTATGACTGTTCTTATAAAATATAATAATAAAAATTATTATAACCACAATTAAATAAATAATTAATTATTTCTTTTACTTGTTATACACTACTAGTGATTATAACAGTAAGCAGTAATTGTCTACTAGAATCCATTACAAGAATTATTTAATAATGAAATTATTTGAATATATAATCATAAATAAAATTCTTGAAGAAAACAATTAATAGAGAAAAACTTCAAGAATTAAGGTGAATCACTCACTAATACTCCAAAGAACTTATTAAAGATAATAGCAGAGAAATTTGATGGATAATTGTGGATTTAATGGATCAAAATGGATTTATAGCAGTATTACAACAATATATAATTTATTTCTATGATTTCACGTCTTTCTTATTGATTCTGAAAGAATAAAACACTTAAGAAATGTTTTAACTAATACTTACTTGTTGGTAATAAAGGTATAATTGAATAATGTGATGATTTGGAAAATCAGCAAGAGGAGGCCTCTTTTAAGTCAACAACAGCTCACAGAGGCATTCCATGGAGCAAACTGAAAAACCAGTGAGTGAGAAAACAATAAATTTTTTTGGATTATTGATTGTATCATCTGTTGTCACATAAGATTATCATAATTACTTAATTGAAGCTTTTACGTGACTACCAACCCATTTATGGTTAAGAATAAAAGGAGTAACAACTGTACATACTCTTTTATTCCAAAATGATCATTGATTTCTCAAAGCTATAAATATTATTGGAAATTTCATCACAGAGTGTATTTTCTGTGAATTTTTAAAGATTCAGTGTTTCACATGGAATCATCAAAAATGGACTGTAAGTAAGACTTTTAATTTTACTTATAAAAGTATAATTTTTTTTGGTTCTTATATGAATTATACAGTTCTTAATTGGTCCTGAAAGTTTCAGAAAGATTCATTAAGAATAGTATTTTTAATTAATTTTTGAAGTTTTTACCTCATTTCTACGTAGAATTGCAAATTGCACTATATGGCTGGTTGCTATGAGGTAAATCAATGGATACTAGTACAAAAAGGGTTTTAATTACTCTTTTAGGGCTTATCCATGGAAAAGAATTAAGAATTGACATGGTTAAAGGAGTCTAACTTGCTCTCTATCTCCTTGGCACATCAAAATAGCAGCTTATTTGCTATTTTCTTATGATATAATGAAGTTTTGACTTGGTAACCAAGTTCCCAAAAGGTTTTAGTTTACTAATTGGGCCAAGAGCAACCATGGGTCCAAGCTTTAGAGCTGTCCATGCCTCAGAGGCCTCAGAGGTTGGGTACCCTGGCTCTCTTTGATGTCTTTTGTCCCCCTTGACTATTTTCATGTCAAAAATAGAAATTCAGGCTTCAAGACTGATATCCACTATGGGTGTACCAAAAGTGTATGTAAGAATACCATAATATTAAGTGCCACAAACACACATAACACTATTCTTAGTGTATATGTAACATGGGATTTCTCACATTCCCATTATTTTGGCATGAAATAGAGAAAAACAAAAATTTTCACAGATCTTTTATGTGGTATTGATGATGTGGTATTGAAGTATTTTACATATTACCACCTCAAAGAGTTGATTTAAGCTTATTAACTCTATGGAGCTACCCTAGGTGAAATTTTGTGTAGAATCCAAATCTGGCCTCAAACCCATGGATTTACTTACTTAATAAAGAGTTATTCATCTTTTCTGAAATCAAAAATGATGAATTTTGAATATATACATGACTTATGGGCTATGAATAGTTCAGGATTTCTTTTCAAGATAATTGTGGCCTATCTGGGTATGTAAAATATACCTCAAGACTCACAATTTTTCTATGTCTATCCTATTTTAAGCCTTTCAAGCCAGATCTCATATCAAAATCAGCTTGAATGTGTGAAATCACAGAAAGATGTTCTTAAAGACCCTCTCAAAAATTTGAAATTTTTTTGGTAATCATATCTTTAACTCAATTATAGCTTTAACCTCTTGAAAGAAATAGGAAAAGTCTCTGGTTAATATCAAGAAGGTATACTAAATTGAGCTACAGTCCATGTGAATCAGTCAAAGGAAAAATTGAATCAGCATTCTAATAAATATTGACACTCCATTCCTTTATTCAAGGATTCAGAAGAATTCTTTTATTTTTTGAGCTAAGATTCCTTTTGCCTTTAATTTTGATATATGAAGCTTATTTTTATCTTAATCAATACATTCTTAGTACAATATTCATACCAAAACTATAACTAAATGAAATTCAATAATTATCAAGCTTTTAAGGCTCAGATATCATGTTAATTGAAGTTAATTTGTATAACACTTCAATTTAATACACATAGATAGATCTTCACTCTCAAACTACACATCAATACAGATATTGTGAGCCTGTGAGATTTGTATGACATACCCATGAGGCCATAAATAACTTCTTATGCAGTTGATGTAGTCTTGAACAGACTTATAAATTGAATTCAAAATGAAAAATAACAGAAAATAAGTATACATTTTTTTGATAAGCAAAGTTACAATTATTATGTTGTTTTTGGATTCCACACCAAAAATAACGTAGGGTAGACCCACAGGGTGTTATACCCAAAAATGGTTATTTCTTATGTTTTTACAAAATTTCAGAATCTCACATTAAAATTGAAATTTTTTTAACATTTTTTTGAAATTTTTAAATTTAAGCTTATTTACACTTCAATTTAAAGCTGCATAAGGGTATGCAAACTTACCAAAATTTTAGTTAAAATTCAGGTGTTGTGTATATTTACTGAATTGGCTGAGGATTTTCCATACAGAATGTAAATACTTCATGAGCTCAATGTAAAGTGGTTCAAGGCCAAACCATGGCTTTAAATAAATAAAAGGGAAAAATCCATGCAGAAATGACAGAGCTGGGGCACCCAATGTTTTGTATATGAAAGGATTCAATTAAGGCTTACCACCTGTATTGGAGGATTTTCAACCGTTAAAATTTAAGATTAGACTTTGATCCAGCTTTAAAGCTTAAACTTGTTTTATCCCAATTTGAACAGGAATTTCAAGCTGCCAAAGGATAAATCCCAACATGAAAGCTTGAAATCAAGGTTTCATAAACTTTAGAAGCTTAAATAAGCTTAAAAATTTCAAGTTACAAGTACCAAAACCTTATCAAAAGTTAAGTTTTGGTGTGTTTGGCTATTTTACATGGAAAAATCGTAATAAATTCAAAAATTCATTCAAAGTCCAATTCTTAATGGATTTGCTTGAATTTTTCACAAAGATTAGAAGTTAATTTCAACTGTGTATAAAATAAATTTCAAGTATCTTTTTTGAAAAGTTTTGATTTTTAATTAGCCTTGAAATTAGCAATTTTAATTATTCTCAAAGAAAATTAAAATTTCTTTAAAAATTAGTCAAAACTTCAATTCAAGAGATTTTTGCTTGAGATTCAATTTTAAGTTGTTCATATGATTACCTTCAACACAAATAAACTTATTTCATATTTACACTTAAAATAAGGGTGTTGGTAAACACACGTAAGCCCTTACATGTTTTTACCAAAAACTTATGTGTTTTTACCAATTTATGGTTAAAACATGTAAGTTTATGGTAAAAACACATAAGTGACCTCATTTTTCAGAAAAACTCCCCAGGATCAGTTTTGAGTTTTTTTCAATTTTTTTGCCATATTTTTCCCAACATGGGATGTCAATATCCACAAATTTTTTCATTTTTTTTATGCCAAATTTCTCAAATTTGGCCAATATGACAAAATGGTATATTTTTTAAGAAAATTCAGTTAAAATCTTTCCACTCATGAATTTCCTTCATTTTTTTTTTAAAATGAAGGGTTCAATATGGAGAATAAAGAACCAGAAGCCCATAATTTTGGGAATTTTTTTTGGTGGGACAAGTGAAGGTGCAGAAAGTGTTTTGTTTTCAAAGTTTTTTTCCGTCTTTGTAATATGAATATTTTCAAAAAATCAATATGAAAACTTCCCACTTATGAATTTCCTTCAATTTTTTAAAAATAAAGGCTTCAATCTGGACAATAAAGAACCAGAAGCCCATGAATTGGGGGAATTTTTTTGGTGGGACAAGAAGTGAAGGCGCAATAAGTGTTTTTTTTCTGGTTTGTAATATGACTATTTTTAAGTAAAAAAGTGCCACATGTTTGATAAAAAAGGGGATTGAGGTGGGATTTAAAAAAAAAAGGACTGAGGAGGGTGATAATTGGAATAAATTGCATATACAAAAATAAATAAATCTGAATCAACCTCCATAATAGTTGGTCTTTTCTGAGGGGGGAGAGGAAGATTGGACAAATATAACATCCTGTGGTTCTTAAATTTATCAGCCCACCCCAGGGCTTGTGGTTGGGCATGAAATTCCCAATTCACAGTAATGGGGGGGACTGGATAAACTTTGTAAATTATTATATCCAAAGGAACAAAATGAGAACAGCTCTCCAAGAAGCAGATGAAAATGGGGTGATTATCATTTGGAGGACAGAAATGAGGGAAAAAGAAGAAGATTGGACTGTGGAATAAAAGAAAACTGGTCTTTGATACTTATTTGAAATTGGATCCCCCATGTCAGGCATGGACATCCACTTGCTTTTTGGAGCCTTTCCAACATCTTCATACCATTCAATTCTTTCCAAATAAGAGGATACTGAGGGAATTAAAGTGTTCATGGCTTCATAAAGGTCTTGATTTTTTTAATTTCTTCAGCTAAGTCACCTCTGACATCAGCCCATTGATCTTGAGTCTTGTAAATGTAGTGGGATACTGTTCTGTAGGCACAGTTTCCATCACCCTAGACATTGATGGCCTTGAAAGTGTATTTCAATATAAACTTGGGCAAGTCTTCTGAGCCAGGTATCTGATAAAATAAGGTCAAAAGATGAATAAATATCAAAATAAACAAGAGAAATATAAATTAAAAAGAATCAGAAACTCACAAACAGCTTGGAGCATTCATCACTTGTGTGATAATTGCTTTGACAATGCTCACATGCCAATTAAATTGCATCATATATCTTCAAACTGGTGGCAGTCTTGTGTGATTTTCTTTGTTACATTTTGCTTCCAATTTCCAATCTTCTGGACCTTCTAAGGGTGACTTCTGATTTATTTAATTCAGTTGCTGAGGGTAGTGAATCTGATGAACTGATTGATTTTGATAATGAGGCCTCAGAATCTTCAGAGTTTTCAGATGAGTCCACTTCCATAATTGGAGAGGGGACATTTTACTGTGATCTTTATTTTGTTGTACTGGTCACTTTTGATGGGGGTCTTCCTTTTCTCTTGGATTGACTTTCAATAATTTCAAATCTTGATGGTTCTCTTTTGTTTGTATTTTTATTTTTATTCTTGGCTCCTTGAGGTCTTCCATGGTTATCCTTGCATTCTGGTGGGTCTTAATAATATTTATCATCCTCTTGAGCCTTGGGAATCTGATCAAATGGGACTTTTCCAGTCAAAACATCTTGAAAATGTTGAAGAATTGGGGTGATTTCTTCCATTGGTATTTGAAGAAGATCTTCCCCAATATCTTCAAATATTTTCTTGGCTTCACTCTTTCTTTCTTTTTCAACACTTTGATAATCACATTGACAGCAGTGTGAGAAGAATATGACAAAGAAAATAAGCTAACAAGGAAAAAAGTAAGAATTTGAAGCTTAAAAACCCTTACAGGAAAATACAAATGCCACTGAGGATGGAAGTCTGATATCTCAAGCCTTTGGCGCCTGGAAATGTCTTTTGAATCTTATGCTTGCAAGGAATTCCTTGATAATTGTTTTATTTGTTGGTGCATTTTTCATTGGGAGGAAATTTGGTTTTGAAATTTTCAAAGGCCATCTGAAGAGCATAATGAGACACCTTGCCATTGAGAGTACAGATGTGTGGAGGAAAGGTTTTGACATGGACAATCATTTCTTTGGAGATTCTGTTGATGATTTCAATAAATTGTTTTCTGAATTCCATGTGGAGAGCCCTGACTACCTCCAGGAGAGTACCAGTGGATTTTTGGAGCCAAAGTTTAACCATGGAATGGGCACCTTCAACTCTGGAGGTGGAGCCCACACCCAGGTGGCAATAGTGCTTGGTCCAGGCTGGCACATAATAAACCTTTAGAGGAAGCAAGGTATTTTCAAATTATTGCAAGACTTCAGGATTTTTGACTTGCTATTGAAGCTTCTTCCAGTTGTCTTTGAAAGACTTTTCAGTGGATGAATACATAACCTGAGAAATGAATTCCAAAGTAATTAATAAAAACAATAATAAGAAAAAAATTGAAATAAAGTAAAAGATAAAAGTATATTACTTGATTCCAAAGGCCCATAAAATTTTCAAAATCAGTTCCATGACCAATTTTCTTCATGCAATGAGCAGATACATCTTTATTGATGTGCCAAATGAATAACATGAATTCGGAGCCTGGGAAGAGCTTTTTAAGAGAGTTTTTCAAGGCCAGATCCCTGTCAATAACAATGACTGGAGGGGGAACAAGATTGGTGTTGTTGAGGACCTTTTCTATGTATTGATTTAATGCCCAAGTATATGAGGGTTCATTTCCATTCTTAATCAAACAAAAAGCCCCATAAAAGGTGTTATTGGTTGAGCTGAATCCAAGAATATGAAAAAGGGGCATTTTTTACTTATTTGTTTTATAAGTACAATCCATAAGAAAGACATGAGGAAAGCCATGAAGGAGTTTTATGGCAAGGGGGTGAGTGAAAAACAAGGAGGTAATGTGTCCCTCAGAATCCCTTGCAGAGGACCAAACAAAATTTTCTTCTTTGAGGGTGTCAATAAGAGCATCAATGGGCCTTCTGCCTTGCAGTTTGTCTTTCTTGATCTTCTTGACTTGGTTGTAACTTTCTTGAAGGATTACAGGCCTGTCAGACTCCCTCTGGCTGCATGATTGGGCCTGAATTTCCCATGGAATTAGCAGTGATTCAGACATTTGAGCAATTTGGGATGTTTCTTGCTCATTGAATTTGCTGAAAGGAGGATGTGCCATGATATTTTTAGTGGCATCATGGCTATGTTCAGGATTTTTGACTTCAAGAGTCCAAGTGGTACTCTTGGAATATTTTCTGTCATAAATTCTAAAAAGACAGTCAATCTCTCTTGAAGTGACTGTTTTGGAGGGTTTTTTGTTGGCATTTGGGGTCCCATACCTGTCACAACCTATTTCAATTTGGTTGTGGGTCATATTGGACCTCAAGGTGGACACAGTATACCCCTGAGCCCTGGCAACATTATGCACATGCTGCCAAAGAAGCTCAAGGGTCTGAAATTCACCTTCAGTGGGGGGTTGCAGCATTTTTGAGTGAAAAATATGTATAAATTTGAAAAAAAGGGGAATTTGGGGATTTGTAATGGGGTAAGAACCTTTTGAAAGGTGAAAAAGAAGTGAAAAAGGTATGAAAAATTAAAATATGTGGTTAAGAGTGAAAAAAAATGGTTTAATTGTGGGATTAATGTACAAGGGAAGGTAAAAAAATTGGAAATTTAGAGGCTTGAAAGCAGTTTGTTGTGGTGAAAAATGCAGTCTTTGGGGGAAAAAAAGGAAGAAAAGTGTGAGAAGCTTTGCAAAATTGCTTTGGTAATGATGTTTTAAAAAAGGAAATCGTTTGGGGTGGGGATAATGTGGATTATTTGGGGGGAGCTGGGCAAAAAAATCTGAGACAATTGGTAGTTAGAGGGTTTTTGGGGAGAAAAACCCTTTTTTGGGCATGTTTCACCCAACCCAGGCATGGTTATGTTTCATTTTTAATTAAAAATGGGCCCAGGGAACCCCTTACATTTTTTTAACAATTTATGGCCAAAACACATAAGGTTTTAGTAAAAACATGTAAGCTCTTATGTGTTTTTACCAATACCCTAAAATAATTAATCCAAAAGAGGATTGAAGTTAATTAGAGCTAAAAAGCTTATTTTTAAGCATGGTATTTCAGTTTTGACTTGAGCATGCCCTCTATATCCATTATTAATCATGAGAGCTATTATTCAGGCATAAGAAGAGCCTACACATGACTGTTTTTGCCAATAACCAATAATCATTCCAATCAATTAGACATTTTAAACAAGTAATATTTTATTCAATATAAAATGTTATATTATGAAAGTAATTTTTAAGTTATTTTACCCTTCATAGATCAAAAATAAAGAATTGAAAAAATACAATTTAGATCATATTGTTGTAATCACCAATAATAGATTTTATTAAAAAAAATTGTTTTCTTAAAATATCTTTTAAATCCACAAATTCCTCTAAAAACCTTTTAATCTTATTTTTTAGCATAAAAAACTGTTTTATCTTTTAAGATATTTATTTTTGGTGTGTTTTTAGCTTAACGATATTATTTAATATAATAACTGTTGTTTTTTGACTTGTTGTATTAAATAAATACTATAAGTAAGTTTTCTCTAAAATGCTATATCTTTTTTATCTATTATTAGTTTTTTGATATAGAATTTTTCTATAAGAATTATCTCTGCACAGTGTGTGTGATAATTTCTCCTATAAATAATATTTATATATTATTTATAAGTGGATAAATATTATTATTTTCCACATGTAATTGTCTCATTATGAGCTTTACACTTCTTAGTGTTATAATTATCAGTGACTATGAAAATAATAGAAGTACTATATTTTATGATAATTATTAAGTTTTTTTATTATTCACTTATTTAATAATAAGTAAATTATCTTTTTTATTTAATTATTTTTAATAATTATATTGAATTTGTGGCTATAATTTTTCATTATATTATATTATCTACTGAGGAAAGTCATAGTACTCTTGATATTTGCTATTATTATCAAGAGTTTAATAGACAAAGCTTACAGATATTCAACATTAAAAGAATTTCTCAACACCAAATTTGATGTGGCTTAAATTATAAATATTCAGGCGAATTCCATTTTTTAATTTTGAATTTTAGATCAATTGGCTCTTAGAATTTTCACTCAAGGATGACACGATGTATTTTTCAGTAGGAATTCACTGTTTATATATATAATATCTCATTATTATATAATAAATTGATATCTTTAGTGAGCTCTATAAGTATCTTCTCTACAAATACAAATTTTTGAAAGTTTATTATGAATTCATAAATTTTACCTCATTGTCCTAGTAAAGCTACAAAATCATAATTTCAAATTTTTATTACTTATGAAAGCTTTCAAGAAGAAACAAATTACTCTAATTCTTTCATTTCTTATCTCTTGTGAGACTTTTATAAAAATTTCTCAACATAAATAATCTTTATTTTATTTCTTCTATTGAGTATTCTGGGAAACAGATTGAACACTGCTTATAATGTATATTGCTCCAAAATAATCTTATTCATAATGTTTCAAGAATTTATTCAAATTTTGAGACCTTTATTGATATTGTTTTCTGATATTAATTGATCTTAACAGAGGGTTATTAATAAATATTACTAGATATTCAATGATCTTGTTTTCTCTTGATTTGATTTCTTGGATTACTTTGAGGATTTCATTGAAAGTAGAGGTATTAATTGGAGTAAATTCGGAGAATTTATATTGCTGAAAGGGAGCTCCTCATAATCAAACACACTTCAAGGATCAATAATAATCACATGAAATTTGGAATTATTATTTCTTAGGCCCTTGAATAGCTCCCTTTCAAAATAAGTTTCCTCATGTCATAGGTGAATACAAAGAGGTCCTGACAATCAATATTCAATATTTTCTCATCCTTCTGTATTTTTCTATCTGCTAGTGAAAGCACAAAATAGTTCTCTTCCTTTAAAGTACTAAGCTACATATGGTTCAGCCTATTTATCTTCCAAAATTTCAAAGGAATATGCCATGTATCTAATTTGAATCCTCCTGGCTTTATCAAGGATATTGTTAAAGCTGTATTTTCAAAGACTTATTTCAACGAATTCCTTTCTTCATCAATAATCACTGGGATTAACATAGTTATTGAGCTTAAATTGAAATTCAGGAATATTTGTAAAGCCATCAGAGTCTTTAAATTCATGTCTTGAAATGTATTTCAAGGTTTTTATTGTCATTTCTGCTTAGCCATCATTTTATGTATGATAAGAAGGGGCAAAATAAAATTCAATTTCAGGCAGCTATTGATGACTTTTTCAAAGTTCTGAATTTAATTTGGTATTTCTGTTCCCAATTTTGGCAAATATATGAGTCCATTACTGTATTGTATCCCATGAAGGAAGATTTTTTTACATGGCTTTATCATATTTGTGACATGTTGAACTTATGGTTTTTTTAAATCTTTCACAATTTACTACAAAGGAAATTGAAGGCTCATTGCCTCCTGAGGATAAGCCAGTAACCCAATATATAATTAGTCTCAAATTTTCTATTTTTTCCTGGGGTTTTAAGCATATTACCAAGCCACACTACAGAGGATCTATTTAATTTCTTAAATATGTCATATGTTTTCAGTATCTTGTAAATTTTTTCTGCCATAAATTCCTGCTTATACAATCTTTACCTTATATCTAGTAATTTATTAAGAAATATATCCTGTGAATTGACTGGTAGGAAGCTTTCTGAGAAAAATATTTAAAAGAGCTCTGTATATATCTTTTATGAAACAATTATGTTTTTAACAGTAGTAAGGTATGGAATTAATTAGGGGAAATATTTCTCAATAATAATATTTCTTTGATACATAATACAAGAGCTGTGACATAAAGGCTAATTCTAAATGTTTTTTATGTAACTGGAATAATATACTACCATTTTTTTCTGGAAATCACTATTTCTAACTTTCTCAAAGAAGGTTTCACTGAAGTCTGTAAGACTTATTCCTCCAATTGGTATTGATGGCTCCTCTTACTCTGGTACATATAGAGGCTTGTAAATTTCATTCAGGAAAGGCTATCTGCTCAACTGTCACAGGAGCTCTTTTGGAAAGCAACAGTGGCCTGGCACTCAGGAATCAAGAGCTCACTTGAGGGGCTCAAAAAGAATAAAGAAATAAAAAGGGATATATTTCTTTAGGGAATAATAAGAGTAAAGACAAGTGTTCCAAAGATAAAATAAAAGGAAGCCAATGGCCAAGATAATAAGAAAGCCAAAAGCCAAAGAGCCAACCAAATGAATCCTCAATTCACTGTTTCAGCCTGTCAGAAAGAACAATGGAATTAGTAAAGGATATAACCACCAATATCCACTGACAGGCAAAGAAGAAAAGGTGCAAATGACTGACTTAAGATTATCAGTATTTACTTTAATAAATGAAAAGAAAATAAGTATAAAAATAAGTCCAATATATTAATTAACTGGGGAAAACGTTCCCAGGGAAGAAAAGGTGTCCAGTCTATGTGAAAAGTTGAATACTGATCCTGGAGGGTTGATCCCCAGCTGTATTGACATTTTTGGTGCAATACAGATCTGGCCATATTGAGAATTGAACTGTGTAATGTAATTTCCACAGTGGAAGATAAATTGGCCCAAAAGGGCCAAAGCCATACAGTTTTCTTGAATACTGCCTGAATGGACCAACTGAGTTGTCCAAGGAATACTGAAGTACTTGATGCCTTGAAAACTGATTGAATGATTGATAACCTCTTGAAATTACACTTGAGATAATCCTGAAAAGAAACTAAAACCCAACTCCTGCAGGGCCAGGTGGTTGGGGTCCTCAAATGGTCTTCTGGTAGCTGCTAGGGATTGCAAGACTGAATGACTGTAATTACTTCCTTCAAAATGGGTGATGGATTTGGGGACTTGAATTGGAATGACATATTTTGGTCCTGAAAGCATCACCATTGGCTTTCTGAGCAAAATTGGTGCATAATTGTATATTATACCATATATGCACCATTGCTTAATCCTTGGTATGGAGTACATTTGGTGAAGGAGAGTCTTTCCCCTGAATGGAGGGGAAAGCTTTCTGGTTGCCTCTGGTGGTTGCCAGAGGCTAGGGGTTGAAAAATGGCCAGACTGTGGTTCTGGGGTCCTTTTGGCCATTTTTGTGACTGATAAGATTGGGGGCCAAAATTGGCTCATGTGGGCCCACTTGTGGTTTGAGACCCCCTTGGCCCCTTTTGGCTACATTGGATTTAGGCCAAAAGGGGCCTAAGGGTCCTGCGGTATGCGGCCTAAGGACTGCGGACTGTGGGCCATAGAGGCCGTAGGGGGCCTAAAAGGCCCAAAACCCCATAATCAAAGGGGTGGGGCCAGAAGCCCCTAGAAGTCTGGATGGACCCCCAGGCCCAAACCAAAGGTATTGGCCTGGGGGTTGGTGAGGTGGTGAATTGGCCAAAAAAAGGCCAATGGTGCAGGATATGGCCCAAAGGCCATAAAACACCCAAATGGTCCAATTGGCCATAAAGCTAATGACATGACCAATTGGCCATAAAATGAGGTCAGGCTATATTTTCCCCAAACACCCATTTGGGGGGGTGATTACACATGGTTGTGACATCAACTAATCTGAAGTTTTTTCTTCATTCCTATATTTATTAAAAATGGTCACACTTCCTATATACTCTTGTAATGTATATCTCAAATCTGGGAATATTGATTTTAGGTGAGTTAATTTCTAACAGGGATTTCATGGCTGTAAAATAGGTGATAACTGAAAAAATACAACCTTTGATGAAAAAATAGGTTTTATTAGTCCCAAATAAGTCATTAAAATTCGATTTGACTTGCTCCATGTCTTTTTTTTGTGGGTTTAATCTTTCTGGATATAAAACATATTTTCCCTTAATCAGTTTTAACATTCATTTTATCAAAGTGGTAAAGGGTAGCTCCTATACCATCTAATTACTCGTAGGAATATGAAATGTAATCAAAAATACCTTTATTTTTTACAGATAAAATATAGTGGCTGTAATATGGAGAAAGAATATTAGATATAATGTCCATGATAAACAGGAAAAACCAAGAATTATTTCATTTATTTTTAATTCTGGGGAATAGGCTTAAGTACTATTTCTTTATTATTATTCCTTATCCCAAGGGAGAATTCAGATACCACCAGGCCTTGGGATTTAATGTGTTCAAGTAAAAAGAAAAATATCCTTAAAAAAATCATTATTTGGAATGATTCAAACTCTTTTAAAGCTATAGATAGTCCTGTGATATAATATTCCAGTTTTTTGGAGGAGATAGCTGTGTCATAAATATAGATTATGAGCCTTACTTCAAAAATACATCATGAAGAACATTATTTATTACATTTTAAAGCTGTGTAGGGGAATCTTGATATCAATAGAAATCCTAAGATATCAATACATCCCAAAATAAAAGTTAATCCTGAAACGGTCCCCTTCCCTGGGTGTCACATTATTTCTCCAGAATTATTTCACAGAGCTCATAGTACTTATTTTCACGGCTGGAGATATATGAGTGAGAGAGTTTTATATTTTTCTTATTTAACACATACCTAGTGAGGTATAAGCTCTACAGGCTATAAAGGGACCAATTACTCTGTTTTTTGTATCATTATATGCCAAGATGCTTTAGTAATTTCCAGCTTCTTATTGGCCCCGCTCCAAGAGCTATTTTTGGTGTATTTGAAGGTATTACTTTATTCAGGGATTTCTAGGTATGCATTTCTTCTTAAGAGTGGCTGATAAAGTCTTTTTATATTCAATAAAATTACAGATTGAAAGCCATTAATGGAACCTAATGTCTTCTTTTATTCAAACAAGGTCTATTAATGGGCATAGAATACCACATAAAGGTTTTCCTCATGGGAAATGATTAGATAAACAAGTATTGTATCTTCATTATGCTGCATAATCTCAATTATTAAGTACATGTATTGAATTTTATTTTTATTTTCAATGCGTTACTGGGGTTTTTTTACATATCAAAATAAAAAACAGTGATCCCTAAATTAACACCCATTTTTGGAAAATGATAGTTTTCCAAATATCCTCAAGTCATTAATTCATTTACTTTAATTTTTGTATGTAATAAGATCTATTGGTGAACATAATCTTCTAAATTGGGAATGAAGATTTGAATAAAGTCATTTACAGGGAGATAAAAACTTTCAATTAACCCAATGATAGCTCCATGTTGGTTTTATCAACTTCGTCAGACATAAGTGCCCTTCTTTTTAACCTTTTGATTTTTTGGTATTTTTCTTTATAATATGTGAATATGGTGCTCTTTCAAAAGACAATTCATTATCATTGAATTGCGGTAAGCTTTAATAAGATCCCCTTATCTCAAAGTTGATATTGATATTTTCTATTTACTCGGAGGATTACAAGAGTATTGAATTTTTTCATCTGAGTTTCCTTCCTTGATCTCCCCTTTATTAACTTCTGTATCCTCTCTCATGATATATTTTTTTATTCTCTCTTTTCTTGAACATGTTTTAGGTTAATTTATTCTAATTTTGTGAGTATTTCACCTTATAAATTTCCCCAAATATTTGTTTTTTATATTATAAAAATAACATTTTTTAGTTTTTATCAAAAAAAGCTTTCTAAGGTTCTTTTTAGCTTCTTTTAAGAATAATATAGCTAGAACCAATTCTTATTGTAAGAATTAATTCTTCTAAAAAAATGATAAATATTTGTCTGAGAACTTTGTTGGTGTGAAAATTGTTCAAAATTTCTGAAAGTTATTTTATGAATAATTAATAATCAAATTTCAGGGAAACTCCTGTTATTTTGGCTTTTGATTGGAAGAAACATAATAAGGCTCCATCAATTTCATATTAAAATCCTTTTTAAGTCTTGAGGCTCCAATCATAACTAGCCAGTTTTTTTATTATTTGAGTTTCTCACCATTTGATTTTATGAATTTAATATACCATCTGTGAGTGTCAGCCTGTGACTCAAAACCAGAGCACAAGCATGACAGCCAAAATACCATAAACCAATGGTATAGCCAAGATACCACCAAAGCATGGAGCTGAGCCAAATCAGCTCAAAAAGTATCAAAAGAAAGAGGAAACTCACCCCTTTCTGAAAATATAAGTCCCATCACCATAGGACAAAGAATAACAAAGTTATTCCTGCTCAAAGTTATTGCTGAGCATAAACCTTAATTTTCACCTCTCATCTAAAATCTAGAAGGGGAGGCTTAATCCCATCAAATGGGTACTCAAAAGGAAGCTCTAAGCCAGGGATATCCAATGGTACCTGCCAAACTGAGCTAGCACCAATATTACTGGAGTTATGGTCAATTTCAGGCCAAATAATGGTGAACAAAACATTCACTTCTCATCTAACTTCTACAGTTTTAGTGTGAGATACTTGAAGTGGGGTCTTTTTGGAAAGGGAACAATCAGGGCTATCTGATGGTGTCATCCACTTCCCCATATCTCAACTACAACAGAGGTTATGAGGCAAACAAGCTCAATACAGCTTTTTGCCTAAAACACGCATATGTACAAAAATCTTGTACATGGCATAACTTTTCCATATTTAATGATAGCCATATCAAATAAGTTATAGCTGTTTTAAGGTCAAAATCCCACATTCTGACCCATACAGCCTCCCCATGGGATAATATCCCATAACCATGAATATGAGGTGTCAAATAGACGAAGAAGCTTGTTTTTACTTCCATACCTCATATGTCAGTCAATACTGGGGTCCCATACAGCTTCTGTACAGCGATCTATGTGTCATACACGTCAGAATCAGGCTGTGAGGTCCCCAGATGAAAATTTTCACCCTGTATTGGTGAAAACTGCCCAGATGTGGTTTCAAAACCACATCTGAGCCTAATAAAGGTTATACAGGCTGTTTGAAAACCACAAGCCAGTACTAGAGAGTGAAAAAAACTTCACTCCTCTACGTGGAAAGGTCTAGCACCCTTTCCACCCCATTTCAGGATAAAAAGGAGGCTTTTCACAGCCAGAATTGTCTCCTCATCCCGCTCTTGAATAACCTACATAGTAAACTGTCAAAAACAGTTTTAATCTTGGTTAATAATCAGGTATAATTATAAAATCTTAATTGTTGTAGTCTTTTATTATTGTAACCCAACAGATAAAGCTGCACCCAGGGCTTTCAACAGCGCTCACCATCACTATATTATATATAGTAAAGCCCTTTTAATCTTAAATAAAATCATCTTCAACTCTTATAAATCTTTTTTAACCATTTTTACCGTGTCACAAACATAGTTAAGGTTGTAACTAGCCTATTTACACCTTTATCATAGTTTCATCCTGACATTTTGGGGGACTGGCTGTGTTTTAAACTTTTTTTGGACCTTATAAGCAGGTTTTTTTCTCTTATTCTTTATTTCTGACAATTTTTTTATCTTTTTAGGCATATTTTCTTTTAAAAATATATATTTTTACTTTAATACTCATATTATAAGAGTACTTACCATGTGGTTAATACCCACTAAAAACTTTTATTTTTGGCATGTTCACATATAAAAACACATAAGCCATCAATAAATCCTGTATTCTTGATTGAATAAGGACTCCTCTGACTGAAAACCCATCAGTTGAGGCGTGGTTAAGTGTATTGTTAACTCAATTACACTTATACAGAGCTACTTATTCAGATTACACTTGAAAACCACAAGTGTATCTGTGGGATACTGGCACACAAACAGTGTGACAGGGTATCAAAAGCTGTAATTCTGACGTGGAATTGTTGATTCAATTACACTGTCATTATACAGGGCATATTTTAGTAACATACAAGCCCAGAGGCCACCCTTAGACGTGCAAAACCAGCATTTTTGAGAAGTCTTAACTGACATAAGCCCTCTTTTTTCCTACCTTGATTTCAGTGGAAGAAAACTACATCCCACTTGAGAACCAGTCACAGGCCAACACACCAGTGACACCCTCAGAACCAGAGGGCAGCAAGGGCAAAGGAAAGAGGCACAATGAAGGTCTCATCAAAGCCAAGAAGTGGACTCCAATAGCCACTCAGAGGAGTAGAAAACCACGAAACTCTGCATCAATACAAGGTAAACCAACCTTAACCACTTGTACAGGAAAAATTACAATTATTAATCCAGTTGTAACATTCAAAGGCAAACTGCCCAAATCAGCAGATAACAAATTTGTACAAGGCGCAGTCAAAGGTAAATACCCTAAGAACATAAAGCTTTTGACTGCTTGCAAACACTGATATGTCCCCTGTATACCTCAGAGACCTTGGCTTCTAAAGGAACCAGCCAGAGGACAGAGAAGGCTTGTCCAGAACCAGAAGACCTGGAAGAGGACACCTTGGACACAGTGGTCGATAGCAAAACAATGAGGGAGATAATATCAACCTTGCCATTCACACTCCAATTCAACAGGAACCTCAAACCAGAGGACTGGAAGGATATGGATCAAGTTCTTCAGCTCCACCAACTCCTCAAAGATTTATTTCAATGGAGCATGGACAACAAAAGGTTCAACCTGGCAAGTCACTGGGCAGAACTTGGAGCAAGTTGCCAGAAGATCTGTCTCAAAGAGATAGACTTCAAAGACCTTATGATAATTACCAAAGGTTGGAATCCTACTAGGCAGTTCAGACTCCTGGAGGCAAGGGCACAGAGGATAAGGGAGAATCAAGCCACTATCTAAGCTATAGAAGAACAGTTAACTCAGACAGGGCCTACTCAGATTCCTTCAGGCTCACAATGAGCAGGCCAAATCAGCTCTCCAGTGGCTTCAAACCATTCAGAAACCAGCAGATCAGTGGCCAAGAGTCACCATTCTTCACAATTCCAGGAAGTTTCCAGGAGAAGACAAGGAAACAAGGGCAAGAACAAAACCTCCTTCAACCAGAGGAGGAAAGAGTCAGACCCCATGATCCAGAAGCTGTTAGATTTGGTGAAAGAAGTACACAAGAACCAGAAGTAGCTGTAAACCACTCTAGAATCAGTAGTCCTAGTAATAGAAACATTACCCCCACTCAGATTGAACACAACATTGTCACACCTGAGAGTAACTTAAACAGTGATGAACTGTGGTTACAAATGTCCCAATATGCTGAACAATCTGCAAAGCAGTTTGCAGAACTTGAAGCTGGCCATGAGAGGATGACAAAAACACAAGCCTCCTTGGAACAGATAGTTAAGAATCTTCAGGAAGGATATGCTCAATTGAGCAAAGCCTCTGAAGAGACCAACAAAAGACTGAATCTAGTCTTTGAAGAACAACACCACAGCAAAAGGGACAGGGATTGTCTGGACCAAGACATAAACAAACTGTTTGATGTCTACCATAACTTGAAGCCCCATCCACAAGGTCAAGTTATGGATAATCCATATCAACCAGATGACATCAAACCAGATGCCATGTTGATGAATAAGGCAAGATCTCCATAACAATACCAGGATGGAGATGGCATGTCTTATTCAGAGAAGGAAGCCTTGAAACAGCTTCCTGAGGCCTCAAGCTGGCCCAAATTCTCTGGATCAGGAGAATATGATCATATGGAACTCATAGATTATATTGATGTACCAAGCATACCAGACTACTGGATTACTGCTAGATCAAATACTGCATTCAAAGGTCATGATAGTATATGGTACACAGAAAGGAAAGAAATCCATGGTGGAAGAGTCAAATAATCCAAAAGTACAGTAATGGAACTTGGATATGGCAGAAGACAATGTCATTTGAAAATGACAAATACTCAGTGGACAAAGATCCATATGAGTGGTGTCTTAGACAGTCTAAAAGACTTAAAGCCATTGATCCTCAGATGAACATCCAAATGAGGAATCACAAGCTTCTGACACAACTGCCAGGAGAGCTAGAGCATGCAGTAAAATGCAGATTCAACCAAAATTTCACTCTAGATGACATTGCCAACACCTTACAAGACATAAGGAAAAGGACTAATATAGGGAAATTCACCCCATATAAGAGCAGTGGTTTCAAAGAGAAACAACCTTTCAGGGTAGAGTTTAAAGACAAACCCAAAGAAAAAGTGGAAGAAGTGGCAAAGAAGAGAAACTCTTGTCACAATTGTGGTTCAACAGACCACTATGCCAACAACTGTCCAAAGGCAAAGAAAAAAGTCTATGCCATTGAGAAAGTCCCAGAGGAAGAATCCCCAACAGAGGATTCTGAATCAGACTCTATGGGTGGTGCCATCAGAGAACAATCTGATGATGAACAGGACCCAAGAGAAGAATTTCTAATGGAGTACCAAGGGGAAACCCCACTGGAAATTCAGGACATACAGTTGGAAGCAGGCATGCCACACTGCCAACAAAAACTTGTGCAAACATACACAAGATGCCCAAACATTCCTGGTTACACTAACTAAAGGAATGGCATATATACATGGAACAGCCACAAAGATGACTGTCTGTATTGACAATTCTCAGCACCCACTGATCATTGATAGTGGAGCACACTGCTCCATAGTGGCCAGAAACTATCTGGATAACCACTTCCCAAACTGGGAAAAACAGCTCTTGCCCACTAAGGCAAAGAACTTTAAAAGTGCATCAGGGAAGATGACTTCCATTGGGGCAATTATCAAAGAGATAATTATACCCCACAGGAAGGGTAATATCAGACTCAACCCAGAGCTTGTAGTGCTTGATGATGCCCACATCCAAGGGTTTTTACTGGTAACAGACTACCAGAGGATTCATGACATAGACATTTACAACAGTAAAAATATGCACATCACCATTGGTACTAACAAGGAAAAGAAATTTTCACTTGATATATACCAGATATTTTCTCAAGATCCACTAGAAGAACTTCTGAAAGAATTCAGAGACGGACAGTTTAGTACTACCCTCACCAGTAAACAAAAACTAAGTTTACTGAAGATGCTGAGAAAGAACCGACCAGCATTTACCATTGGTGAAGTACCATTAGGCAAGATCAAAGGCCATGATATAGAACTATATCTGGATGTGGAAAGGCCTTATTCACCCATGCTTAGGAGACCTCCTTACCCAGCAAGTCTGGAAACCAGGAAAGAAATTGAAAAACATATCAATGAACTCCTGGACATGGAAGTCATCAGGAAGATTGGACACAATGAAATAGTGGAAATAACCACTCCTGTCCTAATCACCTGGCATGATGGCAAGTCTAGATTGTGTGGAGACTTCAGAGCTCTGAATAACTATACAAAAGCAGACAGGTACCCTATACCCAGGATACCTCATGCCTTGGATAAACTGGCAAAATCCAAATACATAACCAAAATGGACTGTATGAAAGGCTTCCACCAGAATGGAGTTAAACCAAACTCCATCAAATTACTAAGAATAATATGCCATATGGGCATATATGAGTATACCAGGATGCCATTTGGCATTAAAAATGCACCAGCCCACTTCCAAAGGATGATAGACACAATATTTCAAGAAGAAGTATTAGAAGGCTGGATGTTAGTATATATTGATGATATCATTATATACTCAGAGACATGGGAAGACCATGTACAATATATAGACAGAGTGCTAAGTAAATGTACACCCATCAATCTGAAAATTTCACTAAAAAAGTGTAATTTTGGCCAACAAGAGCTACTAGCTCTAGGACATAAAGTCTCAGGTCTTAGTCTGGCAATTGACCAGAATAAAGTAGCAGCAGTACTGCAAAAGCCAGTACCAAAAAGCATCAAAGAGATGCAATCCTTCCTTGGGTTTGCTAGCTACTATAGAAACCACATCAAAAGCTTTGCACACATAACTAGTAGTTTATACAAGTTATGTTCAAAAGATGTAGCTTTTGAAATAACCAAGGAAAGGAGGGATGCATATGAGAGGATCAAACATGAACTCACAAATGCACCTGTGCTCATCTTACCTGACTTTGAACTACCATTCCAGCTATACATAGATGCAGCATGTAGACAAGGCTTAGGAGCAGCCCTTCACCAAAGACAAATTGTGGATGGTGAACCAAGAGAGGGTGTAATATGTTACATCTCTAGGAAACTGAAAGATTCAGAAGCCAGGTATGGGGCCACCCAGACTGAATGTCTATGTCTAGTCTGAGCTCTAGAGAAACTCCATTATTATTTGGAGGGTGCAGTCTTGGAAGTCTACACAGACTGCACAGCCCTGAAGTCCTTACTAAACATGAATACTACAAATAGACACATGCTGAGATGGAAAATAGCTATCCAGGAGTATAGAGGTAACATGACCATCATATACAAAGAAGGTAAAATTCATACCAATGCAGATGGCCTCAGCAGATGGCCACTGGACAATGTCAAAAGCAATCCAGCTTATGACCCTGAAGTTGCAGCCAAGATCCCTATCCATTTCATGGAAATAGATAGAAGGAAGAACTTCAGATTTTCTGAATGGGAACCAGAACATGGTACCCTTGACAGTGAGAACATTGCTTCAGAGGGAACAGAAACTCCCATACTGGGGATAAGCTCCTCAGAACTGCACAATGAATTTTTCAATGCAGTACTGAAGTCTTATGCCAAACACAAACAGTGTGGCATATTACTACAACTCCTTCAACAAAAGTACAGGAGTCCAGAACTGGAATCCCAGCTGGAAGAACCCTGGTTGAGGGCCTATAAGGATAACAAGTTCTTCCTTATAGATGTCCTCCTCTACCACAGAGAAAAACACACAAGTGCACTCACAGTGGTAGACAGAGACCCCATCTCTCTGATCCTATAGGAATGTCATGACTGCCCCTATATGGGACACATGAGTGAAGACAGGACCAAGGAGAGGGTAGCAAGCACAGCTTGGTGGCCCAAGTGGGAACAAGAGTTGGGAGAATACATCAACACTTGTGAAAGATGCCAAAAGGCAAATAGGAAACATGGGAAGAAGTATGGGTTACTTCAACATATAGAAGAACCCAAACACCCATGGGAAACCATAAACATGGACTGGGTTACAGGACTTGTCCCAGGAGGCAAAGAAAACTACAATGCCTGCTTGATCATAGTTGATAGGTTCAGAAAGAGCATGAGGTGTCTACCATGCCACAAAGAGGACACAGCCATGGATACTGCCCTGTTATTTTGGAATAACATCATATCTACCTGTGGAGTCCCTAAAATAATTATTAGTGATAGGGACCCAAAATTCACATCTGAATTTTGGACCAACTTGTATGACATGCTTGGCACCAAGCTTGCTTTTTCCACAGCTTACCATCCCCAAACAGATGGCCTAGCTGAGAGGATGATCCAGACTATGGAAGACATCCTTAGAAGGTTCTGTGCCTATGGCATGGAATACAAGGACCATGAAGGATACACCCATGACTGGGTTACCCTTCTACCAGCTGTCCAACTGGCTTATAATACAAGTCAGAACTCTACCACAGGTAAAACACCTGCAGTGGTAGAGAAAGGGTGGAATCCCCTGTTGCCTGTGGATCACTTAAAGAAAAATCTTCTGACCATCAACCCCACAGCCAAAGACTTCCATGATATGTGGAATAGGGCTTGTGACACAGCTGCCAAATGCATAGATGAGGAAACAGAATATAATAAACAGAGGTGGGACAAGACACACATGGAACCTGACTTTAAGGAAGGGGACCAGGTGCTAGTGTCTACACTGAGCTTTAATAATCTTAAAGGACCCAAGAAGATGAGGGACTCATTTGTAGGGCCTTTCACTATCATTAGGTTGATAGGAAAGAATGCAGTGGAAGTCAAACTTACAGAGGAATTTACCAGGAAGCACCCAGTCTTCCCAGTAAGTTTGGTCAAACCATACTTCCAAACAGAGGAGGATAAATTCCCCTCCAGGAAGAAAAACCCCACACCACCTGATATAGTGGAAGTGGAGGACTCCCCAGGACCTGTAAGTAAGATCATCAGGGCCAGGAAGATCATACTTAATGGAAAAGATCAAAGACAATACTTAGTCAGATTCAAGCACCAAACAGCTGATAAAGACAAATGGTTGGCAGAAGATGCCATACCAGATGGGAACCTTCATCTAAGGAGATTCAGGGCCTCTAGGAGGACAGAACAGTCTCATCTATGATGAGCCTTTTTTAGAGGGAGGGTATGTCAGCCTGTGACTCAAAACCAGAGCACAAGCATGACAGCCAAAATACCATAAACCAATGGTATAGCCAAGATACCACCAAAACATGGAGCTGAGCCACATCAGCTAAAAAAAATATCAAAAGAAAGAGGAAACTCACCCCTTTCTGAAAATATAAGTCCCATCACCATAGGACAAAGAATAACAAAGTTATTCCTGCTCAAAGTTATTGCTGAGCATAAACCTTAATTTTCACCTCTCATCTGAAATCTAGAAGGGGAGGCTTAATCCCATCAAATGGGTACTCAAAAGAAAGCTCCAAGACAGGGCTATCCAATGGTACCAGCCAAACTGAGCTAGCACCAATATTACTGGAGTTATGGTCGATTTCAGGCCAAATAATGGTGAACAAAACATTCACCTCTCATCTAACTTCTACAGGTTTAGTGTGAGATACTTGAAGTGGGGTCTTTTTGGAAAAAGAACAATCAGGCATATCTGATGGTTTCATCCACTTCCCCATATCTCAACTACAGCAGAAGCTATGAGGCAAACAAGCTCAATACAGCTTTTTGCCTAAAACACGCATATGTACAAAAATCTTGTACATGGCATAACTTTGCCATATTTAATGATAACCATATCAAATAAGGTACCATTGTGTAGAGCACATACAGGGCTACACACTGGTTCAGCTTTGAGGTTGATATCTCAAGAACTGACAAAGGTATAGCTGTTTTAAGGTCAAAATCCCACATTCTGACCAATACAGCCTCCCCATGGGATAATATCCCATAACCATGAATATGAGGTGTCAAATAGACAAAGAAGCTTGTTTTTACTTCAATACCTCATATGCCAGGCAATACTGGAGTCCCATACAGTTTCTGTACAGCATTCTACACATCATACATGTCAGAATCAGGCTGTGAGGTCCCCAAATGAAAATTTTCACCCTGTATTGGTGAAAACTGCCCAGATGTCGTTTCAAAACCACATCTGAGCCCAATAGAGGTTAAACAGGCTGTTTGCAAACCACAAGCCAGTACTAGAGAGTGAAAAAATCTTCACTCCTCTACGTGGAAAGATCTAGCACCCTTTCCACCCCATTTCAGGATAAAAAGGAGGCTTTTCACAGCCAGAATTTTCTCCTCATCCTGCTCTTGAATAACCTACATAGTAAACTGTCAAAAACAGTTTTAATCTTGGTTAATAATCAGGTATAATTATAAAATCTTAATTATTGTAACCAAACAGATAAAGCTGCACCCAGGGCTTTCAACAGCGCTTACCACCACTATATTATATATATTAAAGCCCTTTTAATCTTAAATAAAATCATCTTCAACTCTTATAAATCTTTTTTAACCATTTTTACCGTGTCACAAACATAGTTAAAGCTGTAACTAGCTTATTTACACCTTTATCATAGTTTCATCCTGACAGTGAGACTATTTTATAAGCTATCATTCCTCCTTCACCATTTAAATATCTCCTAGAAGTATCATGTGTCCACCTTCACCTTCAATTAAGTGAGGCAATTCTTTGAATTTTAGAGCTTCTTTCAGGAGTTCTTTACAGTCTGATTTTTATCAATCATAGATTATTTTTTAATATAGAAAATGTGGGTTTTATTTTATCTTTCTTTATTTTTCTATGTAGATATAGAAATGTTTGAAAATCTAGGTTTTAATTCTTATATTTCATAAAATTTAAAGGTGTTTTACCTTGTCAAGTTTTTCATTTCATGTTGAGCTATCTGTACCAAATTTATTATATCAATTTTGAAAAACAATGATTTATATTCTTTTATTTTCATAGCTCTAACTGGTTGATAATATCAGAGGTCACCCTGTCTAATTTAAATAGGAAGTTTCAATAATTTTTGCTGGAAATTACCAAAGCACTTCATCAAGGAAATTTTATTTTTCTTTATTTCAAGGAATGAATTTCTGATACTTCAAAGAGTAATTCTATTATCTCATTTGGTATTATTTATTTAGCTGGTGATTTATGTTTTAATCATGTAATCAATATTGTACTTTAATTATCTGTTTGTTAGTTATTCCTCAATTGTTGATTCTATGTCCCATTTTTCTGAATTTTCTTTTATGTTTTGAAAGCTTGATGAATTTTTTTAAGCTGTAATTTAGAATTTTTTCATTTAATCAAAAGATAGGTATATATAAATGCAGTTATTCCTATACAAAATGAGAACTTATTTCTTTTCTTTCAATATTTTGGCTACCTTCTTTTGAATCTTCCTTATGGTTTTAACAATCCTAGATAAGATTCCCATGAAATTTTGTTTGATATTTAAGACTCTGTATCACTGTCAGTATGGTTTTCTTGATGAATATTTCTGTTTTACATGGACCTGAGTCTTTTGTTGCTTTTTATAATTATATTTTTTTGTTCTGGAAATCTGAAAGGCTTTTTTTGTATTTTATTTGAAGGGTTTTGGATTTTGACAGTTTTCATTCCTCCATTCCATTTTTGTAAGAATTAAATTCTTTTTCATTGATGTTTTCCATCAACGAATTGATCTCAAGTTTCTGATATTTTGAAATAAGCTCCTCACAGTAAGATAATATTTCATGGAGGTATACCAAACATCCTCTAATATTCGATACTTTATGTCTTGAAGATGATTTAATAGTATGTGAGGATAATACCACGGGTCCAGCTCCATAATGTGATCATTTGATAAGGCTTTTATCTATTTAAGACTCTTTTCCTTTTCGAAATGATTGGTATTTTCAATAATAACGTATGAATTCTTTTTTTTAAATTGTTTAGGTGGTTTTTCTGTAGTAACTGGCCCACGATCTGGCTGAAAGAATATTTATGGCTTAAAATCAGATAAAAAAATGCAAAATAGTATTCTTAAATTAAGAACTACTTTTTTCCAGGTTTCAGGCTTTTTTAAGGTTGTATCACTGTTAAAATAAACCAATTGAGGACGATTTTCCTGTTGTTGTTCTGTGTGATCTGTAATAACAGTACTGTTATATTCAAATATAAAAGATCTTGGGAGTAATGCTAGTTAATTTTTACTTACGTTCAAACATTTTTCTTTATAAACCTGATTCAGAATCTAAAATAAGTAAAATGTATAGTCTATATCAATAAAAGTGAGTTACTTGCGAGCTCTCAGATGTTCCTTTGAAAATATTTCAGCTCATTCTGGAATTTTTCAGGTATGCTATTGTAAGAAGAATTATAATCTTGTTTTTAATAAATTAATCTTATTCATCAAACATATTTCAATCTTTGAGATGAAGAAGAAAATCTTCCACTGTCAGATAAAAGGCAAATCAGATTTTCTCAATATATGCTTGTGTTTCATACTCTTTGCTCTGAATAGGGTTTCTCAAACCTCGAAATCCCATGTTAAAAAACTTTTATTTTTTCAAAAATACAATATCAAAACATAGTTATTTTTTGCATGGAAGCAAGTTTTTCAAAATCTAGCATATAATAAAAGTAAAAAGATGGAATTTCATTTTTTTTTGTGAGAAAAATAAGAACTTTTAATACAAGATTTTGAGGCTTGAAACACCCTGATAAAATTCTTTTTAATCCTTATTGTTTGTGTTTTAAGTGTCTTCAGATGATCTATTTGGTGCTCTCAGTTTTATTGAAAGGTAAAGCTGTGGTGGTAGGTTCAGAATGTGGTAAATTGATGTCATTTTGACCAATTACTTACTCTTGGAACCCTTAAACTTAATTTAATATCCAATAGGCTCATTTATGGATCTTTCAAATACCCTCTGAGAGGTTATTTCTTTAATAAATTTGTTTTTACTGTTAAAGGAATATATATGGCTTAGAAATTGATATCAAAAATGGTATTTTTATCTAGAAAAACTTACTATTTTCCAATATTTGGAGTATTAAAAGGGGTTTTTTGAGTTTCACATGAGAAAATTAAGAAAAATTTGGTTTGGAATTGGTTTTCTAATCTATAATTATATTTTTATTATTTATAAAATTTTAAAAAAAGGAAGGAATAATTACTGTCACTTCTGATTCTATTTTAATATTTTCTTTATTTACCACACTTTTAGAAACCAAATCAAAAAGTAATAAATTATTTTTTAAAAAAGAGCCTTTAAAGAATAAAAGATAATTCCAACCCTCAATTATTATATATAAAAAATGGCTTTATTTTTCAATGTTATGAGTATTCTATGTTTTTTAGATTTTCTTGATATTTCAAAAAGATTAAGATTAAAATTATTTTTCATCTTTCAAAAAAGGAAAAAATTGCAGGAGTATTACTTGAATATTTATTTAAGTATGAAACAAAAAATATTATAAAAATTGATTTCTTTATCAAAAAAAACAATTTATCTATTTGAGGATACCAAATAATTTCTTCAAAAATTACTTTTTTAAATTGATTGAGAAGATGAAATCAAGGAATTTATATTTAAGTATATCATCTAAAAATGTATATAAAGATAAAAAATCTTCAAAAATTGACCTAGTGGATATATAATCTCAGTGAAAATGTTGATGGTGATAGAGGGTTATTTAATTACCTTTTGGGGTGGTTTAAGCTCCAAAATAATATTCAGAGCTAAAAAAACCATAACTCTAATAGCTTTTCAGGACATTTTGAAGGCTCTTAATAATTTTGAGGGGGTCTTGGAAAGGTTCCCCTAATTAGTTCAAATTTAATTAGGATAATTTTAAAAGTAAAAATATTCTCCGATGAAAGAAAAAGATGGAGAGATAAATAAATTCTTCAATAGATTCAAATTTTCTTTCACAAAAGTAAAGGATGATTTTACACTTCTGGAGAATCATATTTTAAATGAAAAATTAAATTATGGGATCAGTGAATCCTGGTTCAAATGGCTTGTTTTGATGCTATTTCCATTCAATTTTAGCCATTAGAACCAGCTATGGGTATAGTAAGAGTTGATTGTAAGGGGTTAGAGCAATCTATATAAGTGAAATCTTATTTATTAATTGTTATTTCAAATTATTCTCAGAATTATCTTCTTAGTATTCAAATAAATTCCCCCTTATTTTATTTAAGCCATAAATTAAACTGAGTCACAGACAGTTAAGCTCGATTCCAGTCAAATATCAATTATTTTGCTGATGAATTTTGGAACTCCCTGCCTATATTCAAGGATTTTGTGGAGTTATGGGGCACTTTGAGACAGGAGTGCTTCTTATCCTCAGTTTTGACCTTTCAAAATTTATTTTCACTTCAATCTATCCATTTTTAGGAAAATATATATCCCACCTCGCTAATTAAATTTAACTTTATAGCTACATGACCTTGAAGCCTCACACCTCAGATTAAACTGTAGTTCATTTGTCTAATGTATTTGCACATTTTATGACAATTAAATACACATAACACCTCATTTTAAACAGAAAAATAATTCATAAATCCAAATTTGACTTTATTTAAAATGGAATTAGTTGAATTGAAAATTTTCAGTAAGTTTTTTTTTTTCATTTTTGATCTTGAATTAATTTAGTCACACAATTTCACGCAAGGATTTCACAATCTATATTTGCATGAGGAATCTAATGGTGATATTATTTATTCATTCTTATTTATCAACTGAAAATTAATATAAGTAGATTTATAAATATTTCTTCCAACAATATCTCATTTTTGTGAGTAAAACTCCAAAATTACAATTTCAAATTGCTTACCGTATGTTTTTTTTAAACAGTATCCAAAGCCTTCCCAATTTAATAATTATATTTTCTATCTACTAGTAGCTATATATGTAAATGACCTAAATCAACCTCTTCAATTTAATTTTAATTTATTTAGTACTAGTGGTCTTTTGGGTATCTGAAAATACCTTCAAGTCTCACAGTGAAGTACTGAAAAATTAATATTTTTTTACCTTTCATGAATTCTTCAAAAACTTAATGAAAACAAAATTAATAATGAGTTTTAAATATTCTTATAAGCTTATATTTTATGAATATCCCCCCTCCAAAAAAAGAGTCAATAATCAAAGCTGAAACATTTTCTTTAGAATTCCCATGAAATGTTTCTTAAAACCTCATGATAGAAATTTCATGATATTTTAAAAAAGAAATAATTTAAATGTTATGATTGAGTTTTCCTTTTAACATTTTTCTGCCTTTCTTAAAATCTTCCAATAGAAGATATTTAAAATAATTTCAATGTTCTTTTTTTCTGGGTGGGCTGAAAAAAGCAAAAAAGTCTTTTGTATTAGTGTTTTTCTTTTGGATACCCCAAACATATATATATTTGTGTATGTACTTGAGAAAGAATTTGTTTTTCAAAACCAAAAAAATAGAATTTCAGTGTGAATTTAATTTTGAAATAATATGTGTGTATCACTTGAAATTTCCTAAACACACATTCTGAGAAAAAGGGCTTACATGGTTCTCTGGAATTTACTTAATGAAATACCAGTCTGAATCTAACAGTTCTCAAAATTATTATTTACTTTTGAAATTCTTTAGACCTCTTTTGTTTTTGTTTTTATTAAAAAAAAGTATTTGTAATTCTAATTTCATTTCAATCTATTCTTTAATAATAATAACAATAATAATTAAATTCATCATTCTTTTCTTATTGTGGTTCATTTTTGTTTTTGTTTTTTTACAAAAAAAAAGAAGCTTTGAAAAAAAGGCATTTTTCAAAAAGGATAAACCATCTTCATACTCAATAAAATCAAACAGTATTCTTTTCCCTTTTTTTAGCCAACTTAGTAAAAAGCTTTTAAGAAACAAAGATATATATATATCTATGTATTTACATTCTCTTTGTTTAATTTCTGAATAAAATTTTGCTTTCTCTGACATTTTCCTTCCAATGCGAAATTTTATAAACTAAAGAGACTAGTTATTTCATTTACACATTTTTTCGACAATATATGCTGTAACAAGTAAAATCAGTTTGGGGCTTTCATATCAAAATATGTATACCTTTTTATCAATGTGAGCCAAAACTCATGGAACCTGGATGTTTTAGTCCGGCTGGGAGGTCACTTTCTTAAGAGACATGGCAATTAGGAACAAATTGAAGTACTGACACTTCAAACAAAAACTCTGCAAAACTTTAGTCAACAAGCATGCCCAACAAAATGCCATTTTTTAATAATCAATTCTCATAACATTTGCTGCATTTACAGAAGCCTACAATAAGGAAATCACTTTGCGGGGGGCAAAGAATATTTGAAAAGTGTGAAAGTCAAGAAAAGGCGAGTACAATGTAGCGCAATGATCAAAAGTGCTCGAGGTAAAGGGGTGTAGGAAACAAAAAGGCCAAAAAGTCAAGAAATTTACAAGTTCACATCAGACAAATCATGATAATATAGTATATTACCCAAAGTTGACCAGCCATGTTCAATGGTCAAAACGCCTAATCAGTTTACCAATACTCATCCTTCAATCCGTTTTTAGGTTTTTTAATTGTTTGGTCAGCAAGTTTGTCAGGCTTTCCACTAGAGATTGACATTAAGGTGCAAAGCACTCAGGAAATGAGGTTTTGAAATAAAGTTGATGAAAAGATCCAATCTTTGAGAGTTTTGTAAGTTAATCAAATACTCTTGAGTTTTTTAACCAATATCCAGGCGCCGCGGGGCTCGATTCTGCGATAATATTCAGCAATCTCGCCATCAACACAAAAGCCTCTCTTGGTATAAAACTCTTTAGCGTCATCATTACCAAACTGGACGTGAACGTAAGCCATAGAGATAGGAGGGATTTGAGTTGCTTGTTCTTTATTTGGTTGAAATGATTGGCCTTTAACGTTTGATTTTGATGGAGTGGTCTCTGCCACTTTTGATGCTATGGGTTTCTTGCCTTTCTGGGCCAACTTCTTGGATTCTGGAACGGAGGGGACCGATGTTTCGGTAGGAGGGATAGAAGACACGGCAGAGGTTTGGAGCGACTTGTGAGCTGCCTCGGTGACTTGATCCAATAATCTCGTTGCTAGCCCTTGTCGACGATAAGGTGCCAAAACCCCAAGAGTCATGATATCTGTTTTAGATAATAAAACAATCAGTCAGCTGGGGCAGAGGCTTGAAGTTTTTTGCTCCAAGATAATAAATACAAATAGCTTACAGAGTTTGGTTTCATTTGGTTGAGCATCAGGTGAAGATTCCTTGTTGGGCTCATTTGAGAGATTTTTAACCTTTGGATCTGGTTCAATCCTACAGCACACAGCGCCGACCGGCAAATCATTATAATAAACTGTTCATAAACTCAAACTCGAATCAATCTCACAAGACATTTAGTCTACTTTGGGTGGAAGGGGATGAAAAGAAGGAGCATGGCGCGCAGCTTACTGAGTTTGCAAAAATCGGCAAGATGATCTTCTAAGACTTGAGCATAGAATTTATCACTATAATTAACTGGAAACAAGACCGAGTTGAGTTTTCGAAGGGTTCCTACATTATTCGGCGTTCTAAGATTTCATATGAAGATATTGATAAGTCCATAAAATGGATTTTATTCAAACCGATTCAAGCAAAATGAGAGTCGGCAGATGCAAGCGTTCGGCTTGAAGACTGGTGAATGAAGTGGATGGCCTTACAAGTCGACAACGGAGATCCTTGGTGGGGGAACGATCACTCGAACCTTTCCAGATCCGGTGTGGGTCGTCGTCGTTGTTTCTGACATCGATCCAATAGCAAGAATGTGAGACAGTCAAGGCGGAAGCAGAGAGAGTGGCACCCAATGAAACCAAGGAAGCCGAGAAAAGGAAACGATGGAAGTTTTGGCGGAGATCGAATTAAGGTTTGAATAAATTAAACCGCCAGCCAAACTCAATCTATCCCAAAACTCAGCTCGAGATTACCTCGGAAAACTTAATTAAAGCCAGATTCCAAGACTAATCATCATAGAATTCTCAGCAAGAGCTCCTTAATGAAATTCAAAGAGATGGATTGAGGCTGGTTTGGAGGAAATTTCATCTTTCTTCATAAAATCAAACTCAAGCACAGAGAAGATTGCTTTCATGATCATACATTCAAAAATACCCAGGGATATCCATGCGGTGTTTTGCTAAAAAGGGCTCCGGTGGTGCTCAAGCTGATATTAACATTCAATCAATCAATGTATAAAGTCCCTCAAATTACTTATCAAAACATCAAACTGACCATATGTGAAACAGGCATCAAAGTTGAGGTCCCATCTGCGATGATGGACAAAAGGAGTTTCCAAATTTAAAAACTTCTAGATACATTTGGTGTAAAGCATACTTACTCTATGTTTACAATTCTAGACTACTATTTTTAACATTTGGATATTATTTGGTCTAATTTTTCTCAAGCGAATTTTAATAATTAGGCCAAAGGAGAGCATACACAAAAAAATCCACTCAAGTACACCAAATGTTGAAGAAACAAAACCTGAGAAGTGGTTAGACACAATTAGAAAACTTTATATATTTTGTAATAAACCTAGTTTGTAATGAACAATAGGAATAAATTTTTGGGTTCGAGAGGTATTGTTCATAAAAAGTGTGAAAGTGGAATCCATTTATGAAACTAAAAGTAAAAAATTAGAATAACTAAAGGTGTTCCCATGTCGACTTTGGCTTCTTGAAAAATGTCAAAAGGTCGTATATCAATCACTTGTATCATTTTCATATTGATAAAATATTTTTATGTGAAATATTCTATTATAAACCTCCTATTTCTCCTTATAAAAACATTCAGGGGCCATGAAGTTTTTTAATCATGATATAATCAGAGAAAATTCAAAAAAATAACAAACAAACTCAATAATCGGTGTATAATCCTGCATGATAAATCAGAAAAGATTATTTTTCAAGCTATAACAGAGTAATTCAAACATATATTTAATGGAAAAAATTCTTGCTTTTAATATAGAAGCTTGAGTTTTTTTATACAAGATCCTTTTCCAGAAGGGGAAATATTCCTATTTTGAAACTTGATACACTAATGAGAATTCTATGAGAATAAGGTACCTTCTGTTAAATAATTTGAGTCACTTTATACAAGATGTTTGGTTTCAAATCAATATTTAAAGATGGAATCCTGAAAAAACAAATATGAATAATTAATAGTAAAAATGAAAATAAGCAAGTAGCAGTGTTTCATTATATCAAAAATAAGATTTATCAGTAAGTAGCTTATCAATAATATTCCTCAATATTGAGTAGTGAAAGTTTTAAAATAACCTCTTTTGAAATACAAAAGAAATATAAATATAACATTAAGGTCCCAAATAAATTGATTTTCTTTTGAGTAAGCAAGATATTCAAGTTTTAGCTTTGATATGGAGGAGAATGAGAATGGGTGTGACACTGGGATGAATGTTGATCAGCAAGGTTAAAGAGAGTTATTAATGGATTAAAATGGGCTATTATATTATAAATATTAGCATGTAAGACAAATTTAATTTTACAGGGAATTCAGTAAGCTTATATTATATCTTTCTTAACATGAAATATTAGAGAGATATTGAGAAGCTATAAATAGCTTTGTCATATTTTTTTAAATAGATTTTCATTTAATCTTGAAAATATTAAATTTTTTTGAAATTTTGAGTTCTTTTAAAAAATTTTAAAAGGATTTTGATGACAAAAAAACATTAAAAAATTAGAATCTTATGAAAAAAATTATTCAATAAATAGTTTTAAATAAAAAATGAAAATTCATCAAATAAGGTATGAGATTGAGAGAAATCAAGAGGCAATCAGATATATATATATATATATATATATAGTCATCATATATTTTAAATTGAGAAACATCTGTGTCCTTTGATTGATCAATATTCCCCTATCACAAGTCTTAAAATGATTTTAATGATTTATTCTTGACCTCATTATTTTCCCTAATTTTTTAATATTCAGATCTAATAGTTGATAAGTTTTTAGGAACTACTCTTTGGAATTATTGTACTCTTTATTTTAAGATTTAGTCATTTCATTTTGGGCCATTCCTAAGTGAGGGTAATGCCTTAGTGCTAAATGACTCACCTAAAATGAAAGGAACTCATGGAACAATTGAAAATGAAAATATATTGATTATTCCTTAGCCTTTTAACATTCTTTCAGAAAAAAATCATCCCAAAGATATGCTATTTGAAGTTCTTGTATGAAAAATAATCATATGAGAAAACTCTGATGTTTAGAAAAACTGTTACATAATCAAATTCTTGTAATTTTTTTTTAATTTTTTTCAATCATCATTATCAGATATTTTAGAATAGATGAATATATTTTATATTCATCTCATAGATTCTTAATAATAATACTTTGATGCTTAATTTATTAATACAGTTATCAAAAAGCTTTAAATTAATATGTTAATGATTCGATTTTTTCAGGTATCAATATTGGGAAAGTAGACATTATGTAATCAGTGGGAATTATAAACTGTGTATAAATGTGAGCCTTAGAGGTACTTTTACATACCCAAAAGACCACATATAACAAATCATGTTACAATTATAAATTAATGTATTTATATTATAAAAAAAATATTAAAATATCAATATAAAATTTTAGTTATAATTCAAAATGAAAATTATATTGAAATTTGAAATTTTGAAAACACATTTTTACTTGAAAAAATTAAGTAGAAATAAATTTCCAACAAAAATATTGAAATTAAAATATATTTGAGAAAAAATTAAACAAAAATTCTTATAGCTATCTATCCAATAAATAAGCTCATGATAATTATTTAACCATTGGATTCCTCATAGAAAATAAAGTGGGGACACCTCTGGGTGAAATTTCTGTAGCTCATATCTAAATGAACTTAAATTAAGTTTTTAGTATTTTCTCTATGAAAATTGAAAATCAACAAAACTTGCATTCAATTCTCACCACATGTGGTGTTAATCATAAATTTTTGTGTTGAAATTGAGGTGTGATATGTAGCTTAGAAGTTATGAGGAATTGAAGTATTTTCAATTGAAATGTCAAAATGTGCATGTGTATTACATAAGTGTGCTATAATTTACATATGAGGTATCAATTATTACAGTTGTGGACTGTAAACAATCAATTAAGTTACATATGTAAATCACAAGTATAATACATGATGAGGAATTAATGAAAAGATAAGTTGGAAAGATTAATTCTGGGGGGGGAAGGAATCTTGGCTCCAAGGATTCCAGACTCCCCCAAATTCCTAATGGAAAGGTGTGTGTTGTCAAAATTCACACAACAGTTCATCACTTTTTTCCTGGAATTGAGTCACAATAATGAGGTTTTGATACCAACCAGGGCAGTTTTAACTGTGGCCAGAGGGTAAACCTATCCTTAAGATAAAAAAAATATTAGTAGAAACAGTTTTAGCTGGTTTTTACACCTCTTACACACATTATGATGTGTTTTGAAGGCTTGAAACCAGTTATTACTATAGCAATGGCTGATTTAAGGGTATAAAATGGCTAAAACCAGCCCTTTTTTGGTTCAACCCAAGGTTCAATGATGCCATAATTTGCTTTCCTGTTGTCAGAGTATTTTTCACAACTGGAAATAGTAAAATTAACCTTTGCATTAATAATATTGGTGGCTATAAAAGAATGTCTTCTTTTCCCCACTTTTCTCTTTATGTTAGAATCTTTTCCTCTTTATAATTCATTTTAACAATGTTTAATCAATCAATATAAGATTTTAACCACCTTTCTTAAATCATCTCAAAACCTTTAGCTGTGTGAAAAAATCATTATAATCAGTTTTACCCTTGAACCACCCCATAAGTGAATTAAAGCATCTATTATCAGTGTTAACTTTGTCACTTTCTTTCCAAATGCATTCTGGTCACTTTTGGGTGCGTTTTCACTTTAATAATATTTTTGAAGAATTTGTTTTTATATTAATTTCTTGCAGTTATTTTCTCAATTAATTTCCAATTGAAATTGCTCTTGAATAAATTTCTTTTATAGCCTTAAATATCTCTAGTAGAGGCTTTTTGGATAAATTTTAAATGTTGGTAAAACAATAAATCTTTATAATATTGGTTTATTATTTCAAATTTAAAAAAAATAAATTTGGTGTGTTTTCTCTTAAAAATCTTAAATTTTACTCTTTTTAATTGAATTGTACCCTATACAAATTTTGAGGACAGGAAAAGTACTTGATTTCTAATCAAAATTTCATATCCACACCTTAAATTTGGGGGCCCAGCCGTCATATTTCACCTGTGAAAAAATATTCTTTACTTTTTTAATCTTATTTTCTTATATTGAAAAATTTTAAAATCAATAAAAATTTTTATAATTTAAGAAATGCATAAAAGATAAAACTTTTTCATATTATAAGTGAGAATTTATTTTTTCATTTCCATTTTAAAAAAACTTTCCTTACTTTACTAACATTAGTTTTTCATTAATTTTAGTGTCTGACAATGTGGTTAGAAAAGAAAACATTGGAACTTCATACACAGTTACTAGCATTATACCTGCAAGTATTGTCAATTCTGATCATAACAGAGCAGTTTTATAACTCATAATAATCAACCAGAGCCAATTTCTTCTGAATGAATCAACTTGGACATAAGTAATACCCTCCAAAAAGCAAAGAATTTGGCCAATAGTAAGTTTTTTGATTTGAAAATACTATTTTAATCTTTTCAATCATAATTATGCCTTCAACCAGATCAAGAGCCAGCTATAACCCCTCAAGCAGCTCCCACAAGGGTTATAGATGTGATCATGGCAGAAGCCAATCAGTTAAAGAAGGACAAAGGTCAGTAAATGACTCCCAAACTGACAACTTATTCCATTTTGAAGCTAATAATACTTCTTTACCTTCAAAAGGAGCTGAAACCACCACAAGAAGCCTCAGTGGACATTTAAAAAGCCAGCCAGAAGGCTTACAACAACTATTTTCAGCACAGAGAGTACCATATCCTTGTAGATATGTGGAAAAACTGCATGAATTCTTACCTAATGGAGAGAAAGTTTCTGGGCCATCCCAATACTTGCAATTTACTCAAGGGATAGCATCCATTGATGGAAAAGAAAAACATGATTCTTTAAACAGCAGAATGGCTGGAAAACAACCCTCCACCACCCAAACAAGTGCCAAAGACAGTCCCAATAACCAAAAGCACAAATTACAACATGAAAAATCAGTCACATACTCAGAACAAGGGGAAAGGCAAGGCACCAGCCATAAAAACATACAGCCAGGGCTACAAAATGTCAAAAATTCACCAGGATGACCTGGGAAATTAATTTCAGATGGCCAGAAACATGATTAAATTCCAGGAAAAGGAGAAAGACAGATTAAAATATCAGACATGATTCCTGACATTCTGGATGGCATTCCAAACTTGTATGTAGCTATAAATGATGTGAAAAGTCAATTTTTTGATAAAAATTCATTAATTTGTAACAATTTCAGGACTAATAATCTGAGTTTGAGCCAAATAAATGAAACAATTATGTGGTTTGAAAAAGTTTTAATAACAATTAAAACTTCAGATAATGACAGTTCATTTGGTAATCAGATAAATTCAAAATCTAATATTATAAAAGAATTGAAAGATAAATACTCTAAATTCAATATTGATTACATAATTGAAACAAGAATAAAACAAGCCATAGATATTATCAAAGCAGATAATAGGAAATTCCTTAATGATATTTCAAATTAATTTACTGAAGTAATGACATATACAATTGCCTTGAAAAAGTGTTTTGACACCTGACAAGAGTAATTATCAAAATTGAAAACAAAATTGAACAAAGTCATTTCTGCTAATACTAGACAAACTGTATTATGGAAGGAAATGAAAATTAAAGAAGACATGTATAAAATTGAATTATTAAATTTAATACAGGTTTTTCAACATGAATTCAGTAATTCCCAAAGTTTTAGCACTATTAAAATGAATGATATTGAGAAATTACTTCACAACTTAGAAAGAATGTCTGCACCTCTGAATCAAAATTCAGGTACAAGAAATCCAAACTGTAAAGTGTGGATATGAAACTTTGATAAAAAATCAAGTACTTTTCCTGTCCTAAAAATATGTATAAGGTACAATATGATTCAAAATATTAAGAATTAAGAGTTTTAAGAGAAAACACTCCAAACTTATTGTTTTTTAATGCTATAAGTATAAAAGAATAAAATTATAAAGATTAATTGTTTTACCAAAAGTAAAATCTATCCAAAAATACTCTACAACAGATATTTAAGGCTACAAAAGAAATTTCTTCAAGAGAAATTTCAATTAGAATTAATTGAGCAAGGAACTACAGGAAATGAATATAAGAGAAAAGTCTTTAAAAAGATTATTAAAGAGGAAAAATGCCAAAAAGTGACCAGAGTGAATTTGGAAACAAAGTAGCAAAGTTAAAAGTGATGAAAGATGCTTTCATTTACTTATGGGGTGGTTCAAGGGTAAAAATGATTATCATGATTTTTTCACATGATTTCAAGGTTTCAAATAATATAAAGAAGGTGGTTGGACTCTTTTATTGATTTGTTTAATAGTGCTTAAGATAATTATAAAAGGAAAAGACTCTAACATGAAAAGAAAAGTGGGGAAAAGGAGAAATTCTTTTATAGCCACCAATTTTCTTACTTAAAAAGTGTAAGGTGTGGATATGAAACTTTGATTGAAAATCAAGTACTTTTCCTGTCCTCAAAGTTTGTATAAGGTAAAAATTTGAATCAAAATAATATGAAATAGTATTTTTAAGAGAAAACACACCAAATACATTTATTTTAACTTTATAAGTATAAGACAATAATATTATAAACATTTATTGTTTTACCAACAATTAAAATTTATCCAAAAATATTCTACAAGAGATATTTAAGGCTACAAAAAAAATTTCTTCAAGAGAAATTTCAATTGGAATTAATTGAGAAAAGAACTGCAAGAAATTAATTGAAGAAAAAAGTCTTTAAAAAGATTATCAAAGAGAAAACATGCCAAAAAGTGACCAGAGTGAATTTGGAAACAAAGTGACAAAGTTTACAGGGATGAAAGATGCTTTAATTCACTTATGGGGTGGTTCAGAGGTAAAAATGATTATAAGAGTTACAAACAATGATAATAATGATTTGTTCACATGGTTAAAAGGTTTAAAATGATTCAAAAAAAGGTGGTTGGAATCTCTTATTTATTGGTTTAACAGTGTTTTAACTAATTATAAAAGGAAAAGATTTTAACATGAAGAGAAAAGTGGGGCAAAGAAGACATTCTATTATAGCCATCAATTTTGATACTCCAAAAGTAACGTTTACTATTTTCATCTGTAGAAAACACTTTGACAACATGAAATCCAATTATGGCATCATTGAACCCTGGTTTAGACCAAAAAGGGGCTGGATTTAGCCATTTTGGACCCTTAAATAAGCCATTACTACAGTAATATCTGGTCTAGAGCATTCAAAACACGTAAGAATGTGTATAAGAGAGGTAGAAACCAGTTAAAACTGTTCTTACTAAGATTATTTTAGATTAAGGGTAGTTTTACCCTCTTGGAAACAGTTAAAACTTCCTTGGTTGGTATAAAAACCTCATCATCAATTGAGTCACAGATCCTGTGACTCAATACCAGGCCAAAAGTGATGAACCTTTGCATGGATTTTGACATCTAATGCCTTTCAGCAAGGATTTTGGGGGTCTGGCCCCCCCTTAGAGCTAGAGTTCCATTTCCCCCCCAAATCAATCTTTCCAATTGATTTTTCCTTCAATTTCTCATCATGTATTATACTTGTAATTTACATATGTCATTAAATTGAGTTTTACAATACACTTACTGTAATAATTGAAAACTCATATGTAAACTAAATTTCACTTATGTAATACATGTGCACATTTTGACATTTCAATTGAAAATGTTTCAGTTCCTCATAACTTCTAAACTATACACAAAATCTCAATTTTAACACAGAAATTGATGGTTAACACCACATTTGATGTCAATTAATCAAAGGTTTTGAGGATTTTCAAATTTTGTACAGAAAATACTAAAAACTTAATTTAAGCTTATTTAGAGTTGAGTAACAGCAATTTTACCCAGAGGTGACCCCACCTTATTTTTCATGAGGAGTCCAATGGTAAAATTTTTTTCATATTTTTATTTTCAAGATAAAAATTCATTATAATATTTATTAAAACGTTTCCCAAAGATATTTTAATTTTGGTATCTTTGTTGAAAATTCATTTTTACTTAATTTTTTGAAGTAAAAATGTGTTTTAACAAATTTACAATTCTATGTAATTTTATTTTTAAATCTAATTGAATTTTTTATTTTTATTTATGAAGTTATATTTGTATTTTACTTTCATTTTGATAGCATAAATAAATTCATTTTATTTATATTTATATCTTATCTTATTATTTGTGGTCTTTTGGGTATATGAAGATACCTCTAAGGCTCACATTCCCTCCCCCTAAAAAAAGAAAATTACTTTGTAATATTGTTATTCCTAGTGTTTATGAGCCTTGTGAGAAGTTTGGTAGCTTCAGGTATGTCTTTTTCTCCTAACCATTCATACTCATAGGTTGGGTCACTGTACCTAACAAGGTATTCCCTTACTTTATTTCTTTGAGAACTTTGGTAATATTCTTAATACCAGATGATTTGATAGTAGGTATAACTTGGGGAACTTTATTCCTCAAAGAAATATTTCAGAATCACTAGATTTATATGGCTTTATCAAGCTCACTGGAAATGTAGGATACTTATTGCTAAGTTCCTCAGATAATCATACTTCAACAGCATTTTCTCCAGGGAGGGCCTTAATAACAAAAGGTCCTGCAAAGGAGTCTTTTAGCTTTTTACATCCTTAGATTTTATTGAATTTAGTGGTGGATACAAGTACTGAATACCCTACTTTAAATTCTGAAGTGGCATTTGATTTGTCCCATTTGTCTTTAGCATATAAAAATGAGTCTTCCATGCACTATACTGCATGCTTTCTAGCTTTGTCTAGAATTTCTTTGAGCCTAGCAGCTGTAAGATGTATCTCAACCAAATCTTTCCTCAGGGAATCCTGAGGTAATTTGGGATTCCATCCTTTTTCTAGAATAGCAGGAGTTTGATTGGCACTGGCATGAATGGATGTCCTATATACCAATTCTAGTGCTGGTAAAAGAGTACACCAATAATGGGTGAATCCATCACAATCCTTGAATTCAAGGCCATATGCACAAACTCTTCTTATCATGTTTTCCAAGGTTTGGATCATTCTTTCAGCCAGACCATCAGTTTGCAGGTGGTAGGCTTTAGAGAAGGATAACTTTGTCCCAAACAATTGGTGAATCTTTTTCTATAGTGATGAGGTGAATTTGGGATCTCTGTCATCAATGATGTTTGTGAATATTCCAGTCCATGATACTACTCTGTTCCATATCAGAAGAGCTGTATCCATGGCTGTATCATCTTTGTGACATGGTAGAAAGATTGGAGTCTTACTAAATCTGTCAAAAATCACTAGGCAAGCATTATAGCTTCTATCACTCCCTGGTGCTAGGCCAGTTACCCAATCCATATGGAAAATTTCCCAAGGTCTGCTGGGTCCTTGGATCTTGATCATATTTCCAAGTCTTTTGCCAGTGGATTTATTTGCCTTTTGACATCTGTCACAGGTTTTGCAATACTCTGCAATATCTTTCTGCCACATTGGCAACCATATACAGGTCTTTATATTTTATCTTGTTCTTTATTCAGACAGTTGTCCTGAGAAGGGGCTGTCATGGCATTCTTTCAGTGGAAGATTGATTGAAGACCTGTCCACAACTGACATGACACATGTATGCTTAGTTCTGTGGTAAGTTATACCATCCAGTAAGTGGAATCTTCCTTCATCATATAATGTTTTAAATATTTCATCTAAAGCATTTATCAAAGAGTTGTCTTTACAGTATTTAGTAAGTAATTGGCATAAAATGCTACAATTTGTATCCTGAGTATAACTTTTTCTTACTTCTTCAAAGAAAGTGGTGTTCAGATCTGTAATACTGATTCCTTCTATTGGAATCTGTGGGGAAGCTTCTTCTGGAACATAAGCAGGATTATCAATATTATTTGGTAATGGACATCTGCTCATTCCATCTGCATTTCTATTAATATTCCCATCTTTTTGAACAATAGTCATATTGCCCCTATACTCTTGTATGGCTATTTGCCATATGAGAATATGTCTTTTAGCTGTCTTCATGCTTAAAATTGACTTAACAGCAGTACAATCTGGTATTACTTTAAAAACACATCCTTCCAGGAATTAATTTAACTATTCAAAGGCCTAGACAAGGCGTAAACACTCCATTTTACTTGCTCCATATCTGGCTTCAGTTGGTTTGATTTGCCTGGACATAAAGCATATGAGTCCTTCCACAGGTTTATTATTGATAATCTGGACTTGATGAAGTGAAGCACCAAGCCAATCTCCTGATGAATAAATAAAAAGCTTAAAAGGCAGCTTAAAGTCTGGAATAAGTAATAGTGGAGCAGTGGTTAAGGTTTGTCTTAAAGATCTAAAGGCTTTGACTCTGTCAAAAGTCATTTCAAACACTGTGTCCTTGTCACAAAATTTATACAGAGGTCTTGATATGGATGCGAAATCATTAATATGATGTCTGTAATATCCTTCAAATCCCAAAAATGACTGAATATTTTTTTCTGAGGCATAGGCTTCAGTAGTACTGCTGCAACTTTGTTTTTGTCAATTCCCAGGGATAAAACAGATACTACATGTCCCAGTTCTTTGAGTTCTTTAAATACAAAATGACCTTTCTTCAAAGAAATTCTCATGTTTACAGATTGGATGTTGGTCAAAACTCTGGATAATCTGTATATATGTTCTTCCCAAGTCTTGGATGAGAAAATAATGTCATCAATGCAAATGATTAACCATTATTCTAAGAGATATTCAGGGAATATTTAATTCATCATTCTTTGGAAGTGTGAAGGTTCATTCTTGATACCAAAAGGCATCCTCAAATATCAATATAATACACAATGAACAATAATTCTCAATAATCTCCTTGCCCTTATGGGAATCCATAGGGCTTATATACACTTCTTTAGATATCTGGGTAAGGGAAATTTGGATTTTTGGTATTGGGTACCTGTCTGGAACAGTGTAAGTGCTCAGGGCTCCAAAGTCCCCAACCATTCTGTGAGCCTTTGAGATATGACCACATACCCAATAAGGTCACAAAAAAGATTAATAATAATTATACCTTTAATATAATTACATTAAAATTACTTAGAATAATTATACTTTGAAAATAATTACTTAAATATACAAAAAATACCATAAATTGGTACAAAAATTGGTTTAACTCAAAAACCAATGAATCAACATGTAAAATAAATTATACCATTGGATTCCCCATGGAAAAATACACATATACCATTTTTATGGCATATCTGTAAAGTCAATATTTAAGGAATTATAAGGTAAAATACCTTATAAAAACCATAAAACCTTATTTATCTCAAGAAATAATGAAACAACATGTGAAATAAATTGTACCAGTGGATTCCCCATGAAAATCCACACATAAAACAATTAATAAGCTAATTCCCAAAGTTAATACTTAAAGAATTATCCTGAATATATGCACTTTTTTGGTCAACGCATATATTCAAGGATCATAGCTAATATCTCCTAAAATATATATGATAGAATGATGAACCAAAAATAAAGTTACCACTTAATTACTGTAAGAACACAGATATGAACTTTATTTTACAAGTTATAAACAAGGTTAAAACCTATGATGAAATATTGATAAAAATCAACAGAGCTGTTGACCACTTTGTTGTGAAAGTGCTCCAAACTTAAAAAAAGTATACAGTTGGATTCTACTAGTTTATTCGTGAAGAATGATGTAATTTTTATTATTAAATTCAGGGTATAACCCCCTGAAATCAAGGTTTGAAGTTTAAAATGTTGAATTTCGACAGAAAAGATGAGTTACAAGAAAAATCATCAAAATTAGAGTTTTGATGATGTAATGAAAAGCTCTTGGCAGCATAATAAGGTTATGTCAGGCTATCAGAATTCACTCTCTGAATTGCTGTAGCGTGTAAATCTTAAAAGTTATTGAGGATCAAAGTTTGAGCTTAATTTGAGCAGTTATGATCACATACTGTAACCTTAATTTAAGTTTAACAGTCTTAAGAGTGATAACATTGGTGAATACTATTAGTTTATGATTAAAACTAATAAAATCCACGAAATTTGGGGTTCTTCCAAGCCTCTGATGTCATCAAACTTAGAGTTATAGTGATAACTCTAAATAATGGTGTAATAATGATGTAATATGGTTTGATCATGATGTAATCACCCTCAAACCTTAAAATATTGATCAATTCCAGTGGATATGATCAGTACACGTCTACTAGAAGCCTGTTGGACTCTAGGAGGGAGGTATTTACTATAAATAGAGCTCTTTTTACTCTATTTACCCCTCAGACGCATCAAAAACATTAAATAAATTAAATCAAAGGTAATTTCTTTATTCTTTATATATAAAAGCATTATATTATTAAAGACCAAAGACCTCCTTGCTATAATCATCTATTTTGACGTGATTAAATCATTTATTTAATTGTTTTTGTTAAAAAATCTCTATAAAACTCATTTCCACGTAAAAATCCAGAATAATTTGTAATTTTCTTTATTTTTATTGTAAATACAATTTGAAAAGGTTGTATTTATATTTTTTGGCGTAAAATACTTCAAAATTATTATATTAAGTGTTAAAAGTAGGTTATTTTCTCTTATTATAATAATTTCTCTATTATTACTCTCTTAATAATTCTTTAATTAATATAAATAGTATTTATATTAATTCATAACTTTAATATTAGTAATATTATTGTTATTAATTGTTTTTTATTAATAAAAAAAATTTTTTTACGCCTTTATTATTTGTTGGTAACAATAATAAAGAGCTTTTTAAATATATTAATTATCTTATATTAATATATTTATTTATTATATTATATTTTTATAATATATATTATATTATTATATTTATTTAATAATATAATTATTTTACGCCATAATAATAATAATTATTTATTATTATTATATTTTTAATCTTATTTATTCAATTTATAAGGACATTCAGAGTACAATAAGTAATAAATTAGTAAATTTTACTTATTGTTTCATAGTCAAACCTTACATTTGGGGGCCTGGCCGTGATATTTACTTAAAAGACCTTTAAAAAGATTCTATTTGGGTTTATCCAATAATAAATTATATTTATAATCATAAAATTATATGATAATTTTATATTTTATTAATTTTAAAAGCTATTGAGGCATTTGGAAAGCAATTGTACTGTCTTACACGTGGTTTTTCACATCCTTAGACTTGCAAGAACTTTCTTTGAGTGACTCTAGTGATTAAAAGAGATATTTTATAAATTAAAAATAATTTTTATTATAATTTAATTTTATAAGAATCATATTTATTTTTTATTTTATTCTTTAAAAATAAAAAAAAAATAAAAATATATATAAAAAATATTAAAAAATATTAAAAACCAATAAAAAAAGTTATTTTTATTCATTTTTATTCATTTCTTTATTTATTTCAATTTTTCAAAGATAAAAAAGCAATTTCTACGTGGAAAATTGCCATATCTTGCCAAAAATAACACTTATTATAAAAAGACTTATATTTATTTGTCTTTTTTAGTGTTTGAAGATAACCCAACAGAAGACAACCAAGCTACTGTTGAGAGATTGGTGGAAGAAACTTGTCAAAGTTCTCCAACACCAGTTATCACCAAAAGAAAGAAAGCTAAGAAATTAGACTTTCCAGGGCCCACCATTCAACACTCTGAAGGTGAGCACCTCTTTTTAAATTGCCATAAAAGAATTTTATTCTAAAATACTTTTATTTTTTCTTATTCCTTAAATTATGACTACCAGAAGAGGTTCCCAATACTCCATCTAATCAGATGGAGCTGGACTCAGAGGTAGAATTGATCCCTCAAAAGGGAAAAGAAAGGGCAATATCCCCAGTGGAACAGAATCCACACAAGGAAGTGCCTTATCCCAAAGGCAAGTCCCAGAAATGCCCATGATATCTGAGCCTGAATTGGAACTAAGTATGAGTAACTCAAACAGGTACAAATCACATTCAGAGGGCTCAAATAGACATCTACATGAGCCAGTACAAGCAGTATTGCACAGTGTACAAGGACAAAGACTGGGAAATGCTGCCTCAAATACACCAAGGAGTGATGAACTCCTGGCACATCCTGAAAAAGTTCCTCAAAGAGGAGGAGATAGTGAAATACTCCAATGGATGGAATCCACTGTCATCCAAACCTCAAATCAAAAAAATCAAGGATTATCATGCCAAAAAGAGGGAGGCAACCAAGGAAGAAGCCCCAGTAGCTTCTACCAGCAAGCCTCAAGCCAACCCACTTCCCCAAGAAGGGAAGAAGAACAAGAAAAAGCATTGGAGGAAACCATATTCCCCAAGCTACAGGATCCCAAGAATCCAAAAGGATGCCATGGACAATGTTTTCAACATGGCCAGAACCTTGATGGAATTCAAGGACAAGGAAGAGCAAAGAATGAGACAACCTCATTTCCCAAAGAAATAACCTTGTCCAAAGATGTTGTAAATACTTTAACAGAAATTAAAAATAGTATATTACCTCTAAAAGAAATTAAAGATAGTTTATTATCATTAAAAGAAATAAATAACAATTTATCTTCTTTAACAAAAATTGTTGTGCAAAACAAGAAAGAAATTGACAACATTAAGTTTATTGTTGAAAATAATAAACCAAAGAATCTAACTGACAATACTCAAAAATTAATACAAGGACAACAAGAATTGTATAAATACATAAAAGATATCAAAGATAAAACTTTGACAATCAATTATGATGTGAGTATTGATAATCTTACAGAAAAATTAAATAAATTAAGTATTTCTGTAGAAAAATTTGAAGAAAAGACTTCATCACACCAAAAATTACTTTTGGACCATGTGGAAAAAAGTGATGAAGCAAGAATGCATCTGAAAGATGATATTCAGAGTGAAATAAGGCTTATTACTGAAAAAATGGATAAAATTAATGAGGCTAATTTAAATATGCCAAAGTTATCAACACCATTTTCTCATATAAGAAGCCCTGTTAAAACAAAAGAGGAATTGTCAAATCCCTTCATAACAGACTTGAGTCACCAAGATAATAACCAAGTCTTAATGAAGGAAGCACCTCAATTAAAAGAATGGCCAAAATTCACAGGAGAAGGTGAATATGACCACATTTCATTTATTAAAACAATTGACATGTTACAAGAAGACTATGCCATACCAGATGAATTAATCACTGCAAGATTACATTCATTGTTTGAGAAATATGCAAAAAGATGGTATTATGGCATAAGACAAACAAATGGTAAAAATACCTGGTCTTGGTGGAAACAAGAAATAATCACCAAGTGGGCAAATGATGCCTGGAGGTATAAGATAGAAAATGCATTTGAAAACTCTTTCTTTGACCCAGAGAAAGATAAACCTTTAACTTGGTTCCTAAAACAAGTTGAAAGGCTTAATGCACTGTACCCAGAAATGTCACAGAAGATGGTGCACATGAAAATACTTAAAAAATGTGGAGGGGAACTAGAACATGCCCTAAGAAGCAGGTGTATAGAACCATGCTCCACAGAAGAGTATATAAATGCACTAGAAGATATAGTGACAAGAACAAAAATTGGCAGGACTTGGAAAAGATTGGACATTAAAAGCCCAAACAAACCATTTATAAAGAAAGATAAATCAAAAGAATCCTTTAAACCCAATACATCCAACAATAATGAGCAAAGAAAATGCCATAAATGTGGAGGTATTGGACACTTAGCCAATAATTGCCTTAAAAAAGCAAAGATTAATGAAATTGTGGAAACAGAAAACCACAATGACAAAGAAGAGGAATCTGACTCTGAAAAAGAGACAGAAGAGTCAGAAAGCTCTGAAAGTGATGAAATTAATATAATTAATGCACAAATTAATAATATTGATATAATTTATGAAGTACTGGATGTTAATTCAAACTTGCCACAAGTTGGAACATCTGACACAAACCTGACAAACATACAAGATGCCAAAATGTATAGAACCAAACCTGCAAGAGGAATGGGATATACAGCTGGAAAATCAAGTATAAGTATTGTTATGGTTGATAACCAAGAAGGAAAGGTTAACTTGGATACAGGAGCATATTGCACCTGTGTTGGCAAAAGTTACTTAAAAACCATTGTCCCAGACTGGCAAGAAAAACTTATGCCAATACAAGGTGTCAAATTTAGTAGTGCAAGTGAGAGCATGAAGCCCCTTGGAATAATTGATTTAACACTAATTTTTCCTCATCCCTCACAATGTGTCAGAATCAAAGTAGAGTTTGTAGTAATGGACAACTGTACTAGTAATCATTTCATACTTGGGAATGACTACTTATCAATCTATGGTATAGATATCTCCAACCAAAAGGATAGATATTTTACCATAGGAGATAATAAAAGACAAAAGTTTGGATTCTTAAATAACAAAAAACAAATCACAGTTATTAAGAATGAGGAAAAAATTCCAGAAAAAGAACTTTTTATATCTGAACAACTCAAAGAGGCAGAATTCAATCAAGAATTAACAGAAAAAATGAAAGAAAAATTGATTGACCTCTTATTTAAGTATAAAAATGCCTTTGCAACTGACAAAGAGCCACTAGGTGCCATAATTGGACATGAAGTGGATATAATTCTTAATGTAGAAAAACCTTACCCACCTTTATTAAGAAGACCTGCTTATCCAGCCAGTCCAAGAGCTAGAGAAGCCCTAGAGGTGCACATTAAAGAATTAATGGACCTTGGAGTATTAAGAAAGGTTGGACATAATGAACAAGTAGAAGTTACTACACCTGTCATTATAACTTGGCATAATGGAAAATCAAGGATGGTAGGAGACTTCAGAGCCCTGAATACCTATACCATTCCAGACAGATATCCAATACCCAGAATCCATGAGACATTGACCCAATTGTCACAAGCTAAGTTCATCACAGCTATGGATGCTCTTAAGGGTTTTCATCAAAATGCCTTAACAGACAATGCCAAGAAACTACTGAGAATAATAGTCCATTGTGGAATTTTTGAATACTTAAGAATGCCATTTGGGATAAAAAATGCACCTTCCCATTATCAAAGAATGATGAATACCATATTTCCTGAAGAATTATCAGAAGGATGGTTAATTATCTACATTGATGATATCATAGTTTGCTCAGAAACTTGGGAAAATCACCTGACAAGACTAGAAAGGGTACTACAGAAAATAGTCCAAGTAAATATGAAAATTTCATTGAAAAAGTGTCATTTTGCATATAGTGAATTAAAAGCCCTAGGACATGTAGTATCTGGCCTTAGTCTAGGCATAGACAAAAATAAAGTAGCAGCAGTACTACTTAAACCAATGCCTCAAACCAAAAAAGAAATGCAATCATTTCTAGGATTTGCTGGTTACTATAGACAGCATATAAAGGACTTTGCAAAGATTGCTAAATCCTTGTATAAGCTATGTGACCAACAAACAGTCTATGAGATGACAGAAGAAAGAGTCAAGGCATATGAAGAATTGAAAAATTCCTTAACAAATGCCCCATTTCTTCTGATGCCAGATTGGAAACTACCCTTCAAACTGTACATTGATGCTTGTGGAGAAGGACTAGGTGCTGCACTTCACCAAACACAAATTATCAATGATAAACCAGTGGAAGGACCAATTTGTTTCATTTCAAGGCAGATAAAGCCAACAGAAGCAAGGTATGGAGCAAGCCAAATGGAATGCTTATGCCTAGTATGGGCTTTAGAAAAACTGCATTATTATTTGGATGGCACAGTATTTGATGTAATCACAGACTGTAATGCTGTGAAATCACTATTAAATATGAAGACTCCAAATAGACATATGCTGAGATGGCAAATTGCTATCCAAGAATATAGAGGAAATATGACTATTGTTCATAAATCTGGAAATATTCATAAAAATGCAGATGGTCTTAGCAGATGGGCTCTAGCAAATACCCCTGACAATCCAGCATGGGTACCACAAGAAGAGCACCATATAGAAGGAATATGTGTTACAGACATTGGCACAGAATTCTTTAACCAAGTTAAAGAAAGCTATAAGACAGACAAAAATTGCCATATCTTAAGCCAACTTCTAATGAAAGACTGCAAAGATCCATCACTTTCATCAAAACTAGATGAAATATGGAAAAAGGCATATGATGAAGGAAGATTTCACCTCCTTGATGGAATCCTGTACCATAGAACAAAACACACATGTGTTATGGCCTTAACAGACAGAACACTAATAAACACTATTTTACATGAGTGTCATGATAGTGTTGCATCAGGACATCTCTCAGAAGATAGGACACTAGAGAGGGTGAAAACCTGCTCTTGGTGGCCAAATTGGAAGAAAGATGTTTCAGAGTACTGCCAAACCTGTGACAGATGTCAAAAAGCCAACAGAGCCACAGGAAAGAAATTTGGAATGATGATCCAAATCCAAGAACCAAAATCCCCATGGGAAATAGTTCATATGGATTGGGTAACAGCCTTACCTCCAGGAGGAGACAGGAGTTACAATGCATGCCTAGTCTTAGTTGACAGGTACAGTAAAACTCCCATGTTCTTACCATGTCATAAAGATGACACAGCTATGGATACAGCCATCATGATATGGAATAAAGTTATTAGCCACACAGGCTTATTCCAAAATATTATAAGTGACAGAGACCCAAAGTTCACTTCAGCATTATGGACAAATCTCCATAACTTGTTTGGGACAAAGTTATCATTCTCAACAGCTTATCATCCTCAAACTGATGGTCTAGCAGAAAGAATGATACAGACCCTAGAGGATATGATCAGAAGATTCTGTGCTTATGGGCTAGAATTCAAAGATTCTGATGGTTTTACCCATGATTGGTGTACACTAATACCAGCACTTGAACTGGCATATAAGACATCAATCCATTCTTCTACTGGCAAAACACCAGCAATGCTAGAGAAAGGTTGGAATCCAAGACTTCCTTATGATACCCTCAAAAAGGACTTAGTGGATATACATCCAACAGCAAGCAGTTTCAAGATAATGCTTGACAAAGCAAGACACCATGCAAACAGATGCATGCAAGATTCTTTTAAATATGCAAAAGAAAGATGGGATAAAAGTCATAAGCCACCTGACTTCAAAATAGGGGACTTGGTTTTAGTATCAACCCTTAATTTCAATAACATAAAAGGCCCAAAGAAATTGAAAGATTCCTTTGCAGGACCATTTATGATAAAAGCACTTCATGGACCCAATGCTGTGCAATTAGAACTCACAGGTGAACTAATGAACAAACACCCAACTTTCCCTGTAAGTCTGATAAAACCTTACAGTTCAAGTGACAAGGAATTATTTCCACTAAGAAATAAACCCCCACTTGAAATTCCCCCCTTGGAGGAAGGAGAGGAAAAGAAAATAGTAAAAGTCCTTAAAGAAAGAAGGACAAGAAACAAAAAAGAAAGGGAATACCTTGTAAGGTATAGAAATTCAACTCAAGAAGATGAATGGCTACTTGAGAAAGATATAACAAATGCTGATAAATTACTAAGAAGGTTCAGACATGAAAGAAAACCTGAAAAATAAAAAGTTAAGCATTATTGAGCTTCAAGACTAACAAAGTCTATTGAAGAGGTAGGACAGTGGATGATACCCTAATCACATATATCAGATTGTGGTACAATCTTTTTTGGTGGTAGGGAATGTGAGCCTTTGGGATATGACCACATACCCAATAAGGTCACAAAAAAGATTAATAATAATTATACCTTTAATATAATTACATTAAAATTACTTTGAATAATTATACTTTGAAAATAATTACTTAAATATACAAAAAATACCATAAATTGGTACAAAAATTGGTTTAACTCAAAAACCAATGAATCAACATGTAAAATAAATTATACCATTGGATTCCCCATGGAAAAATACACATATACCATTTTTATGGCATATCTGTAAAGTCAATATTTAAGGAATTATAAGGTAAAATACCTTATAAAAACCATAAAACCTTATTTATCTCAAGAACTAATGAAACAACATGTGAAATAAATTGTACCAGTGGATTCCCCATGAAAATCCACACATAAAACAATTAATAAGCTAATTCCCAAAGTTAATACTTAAAGAATTATCCTGAATATATGCACTTTTTTGGTCAACGCATATATTCAAGGATCATAGCTAATATCTCCTAAAATATATATGATAGAATGATGAACCAAAAATAAAGTTACCACGTAATTACTGTAAGAACACAGATATGAACTTTATTTTACAAGTTATAAACAAGGTTAAAACCTATGATGAAATATTGATAAAAATCAACAGAGCTGTTGACCACTTTGTTGTGAAAGTGCTCCAAACTTAAAAAAAAGTATACAGTTGGATTCTACTAGTTCATTCGTGAAGAATGATGTAATTTTTATTATTAAATTCAGGGTATAACCCCCTGAAATCAAGGTTTGAAGTTTAAAATGTTGAATTTCAACAGAAAAGATGAGTTACAAGAAAAATCATCAAAATTAGAGTTTTGATGATGTAATGAAAAGCTCTTGGCAGAATAATAAGGTTATGTCAGGCTATCAGAATTCACTCTCTGAATTGCTGTAGCGTGTAAATCTTAAAAGTTATTGAGGATCAAAGTTTGAGCTTAATTTGAGCAGTTATGATCACATACTGTAACCTTAATTTAAGTTTAGCAGTCTTAAGAGTGATAAAATTGGTGAATACTATTAGTTTATGATTAAAACTAATAAAATCCACGAAATTTGGGGTTCTTCCAAGCCTCTGATGTCATCAAACTTAGAGTTATAGTGATAACTCTAAATAATGGTGTAATAATGATGTAATATGGTTTGATCATGATGTAATCACCCTCAAACCTTAAAATATTGATCAATTCCAGTGGATATGATCAGTACACGTCTACTAGAAGCCTGTTGGACTCTAGGAGGGAGGTATTTACTATAAATAGAGCTCTTTTTACTCTATTTACCCCTCAGACGCATCAAAAACATTAAATCAATTAAATCAAAGGTAATTTCTTTATTCTTTATATATAAAAGCATTATATTATTAAAGACCAAAGACCTCCTTGCTATAATCATCTATTTTGACGTGATTAAATCATTTATTTAATTGTTTTTGTTAAAAAATCTCTATAAAACTCATTTCCACATAAAAATCCAGAATAATTTGTAATTTTCTTTATTTTTATTGTAAATACAATTTGAAAAGGTTGTATTTATACTTTTTGGCGTAAAATACTTCAAAATTATTATATTAAGTGTTAAAAGTAGGTTATTTTCTCTTATTATAATAATTTCTCTATTATTACTCTCTTAATAATTCTTTAATTAATATAAATAGTATTTATATTAATTCATAACTTTAATATTAGTAATATTATTGTTATTAATTGTTTTTTATTAATAAAAAAACAATTTTTTATGCCTTTATTATTTGTTGGTAACAATAATAAAGAGCTTTTTGAATATATTAATTATCTTATATTAATATATTTATTTATTATATTATATTTTTATAATATAAATTATATTATTATATTTATTTAATAATATAATTATTTCACGCCATAATAATAATAATTATTTATTATTATTATATTTTTAATCTTATTTATTCAATTTATAAGGACATTCAGAGTACAATAAGTAATAAATTAGTAAATTTTACTTATTGTTTCATAGTCAAACCTTACACATTCTATATTTCACATTATGCCATGCCACTATGACTGGTGTAGTTATTTTTAATTCCTAATTATGGCCAACCTTCCTTATTACACCAAGATCTAAAATTTTTTTAATATTAATTTCCAGAGCTTCTCTTGATTTAGAGCTTTCTGGATATTTATGTCTTCTTAAGAGTGGTGGAAAAGGTATTTCAATATTAAGGATGATGTAAACTTCATGACCAATAATTGCTCCCAAAGGTTCTTTGTCTGATGCAAGTGCCTCTTTGTGGTCATATAAAAGGGAAGAAAGTTCACTTTCCTGTTTATCAGTCAGATGAAGGCTTATTTCAGCTTCATTTAACTGTTTAGATTCGAATTTCTCCAACTCTAAGCTGACTGGTGATACTTTATTTACTGTAATTTTTCTTCTAAAGGGTAAAAAGGAAAATGTTTGATGCTTATTGTCTCCAATAGTAAAGTATCTGTCCTTGTTGTTATGTAAGTCTACGCCATACATAATTGAATAGTCATTCCCCAATATAAAACGGGTACTAGAGCAATTTTCCATAACAACAAATTCAACAATGATTCTTAAATTTCCATTTATATGTTGAGATATGGAAGTGGTCTCAAATATTCCCAATTATTTCATTGGATTACTTGCACTATTGAATTTTATGCCATCAATTGGCAAAAATTGATCTTCAAAATTTGGTACACAAGTTTTTAAAAAATATTTGCCAACACAAGAGCAGAAGGCCCCTGGGTCAAGTAAAGGTTTAGTGGGTTTGTTGTTAATTACCACTTATGTTATACAGGAGTTACCAGCTGTATAACCCTTTCCCCTATTTGGTTTGGTCTTCCTAAGTTGTGCATCTTGAATTGTTGACAAATCAAGTTTACCATTGCTTAATTGTGGCAAATGGGAATAATATTACATGATGTCAAAAGTGGCATTGATATTTTCTATATCTTTTGAAGATTCAGAAACTATTGATGATTTATCATCCAAATTTTCTACATCATCATCTTTTCCAACATCAGGTTCTTTTTCAATGTCAATTTCATTGATTTTTGCCTTCCTGGGAAATGAATTAGCTAAATGTGTGGTGCTTTGGAAAATATAGCACTTCCTGATTATATCTGCAGATTTATACTTCATATTATTAGAATTTTCTTTGGGATTTTTGTCCACAGAATCTTTCCAAGGTGTATTAAACCTTGTTTTGAGATTCACCCTACTAGAACCAATTCTGGTTCTGGTGGTTACTTCTTCCAATATATTTATAATATCTTCTGCTGAAGATTTTTCAGTAGTCCTGCTTTTGACAGCATTCTCTAAGTCACCTCCACATTGTCTTAGAATTTTTCTGTGAATCATAAATTCTGACATGTCAGGATATAATGCTGTTAATCTGTCTTTTTTTTTTTGGAAAAACCATGGTAAAGCTTTGTCTTTATCAGCATTAAATTTGGCAGATTAAAATACTGTTTCAACTTTAAATCTCCAAGCATCATTGGCCCATTTGTTGATAATTTGGGTTTTCCACAAAGTCCAACTTTGGTGTCCATGCACTTGTCTTAATTTGATATACCATCTGTGGGCTGATCTGGTAAGCAAGGTATTAAATCTTGCTGTTACCAATCTTTCTGGTAATTCAAAATCTTCTTTAATCATGGGAATACCTCTGATGAATTCCATATGGTAATATTCTCCTTCACCACTGAAATGAGGCCATTCTTTAAGTTTTGGTACTTCTTTCAAGAGTGCTTGGCCCATTTATGGTTCCAAGTTAGGAAAATAAGTGGAGAGTTCACTTTTTAATTGTGAATTTTAAACTTCCAATACTTGTTTATTTGGAATTATTGTGCCCTCATTCTGATTCAAAGGTGTAGACATTCTTGCTAAGGTGTGAAGTAATTGTTCAATATAATTTGTTTTACTGTTGCTACATCTTTGGGAATTTCTGAATTAATGTTGTAAACTTTGTATTGAATTCATTATATTAGTCCTATGATTGTCCTCTGTATTTGTTAATTCTGGCCATAGTTCTGTTTGTCTAGTACTATAAGAAGTGATTTGATCCAACTTCATTGTCAATTTTGATATTTCCTCTTGTGAGGCATCAAAACACTTTTTTAAGGCAATTGTATATGTCTTTACTTCAGCAAATGATTTTTAAATATTATCAAGAACATTTTGATTCTCCTCTTTGATAGTACTTATGGCTTGTTTTATTCTTGTTTCAATTATGTCATCAATATTGAATTTAGAATGTTTGTCTGTTAATTCTTTGACATTGGCAGATTAATAATTTATCTTATTCACAAAAGAATTATCATTATCAGAAGCTTTAATTGTTCTTAAACCTTTCTCAAAACATCCAATTGTTTCATTTATTTGGCTCAGACTTAAGTTATTTGCTTTAAGATTGTTACAAATGGATGCATTTTTATCATAAATATGACTTTTTACATCATTTATAGCTTCATGAAACTCTGGGATAGCATCAAAAATGTCAGAAATCATTTCCAATATTTTAATCTGCCTTACTCCTTTTTCTGTAACTCCATCATTGTTCTGGACATCTGAAATACATTTTCCATGGAATCCTACTGAATGTTTGGGATTCTGTAACCCTGGCTGTAAGGTTTTGTGGATGGTGCCTTTCCCTTGCCCCTTTTCTGAGCTTGTGGTTGCTTTTTCATGTTGGAATTGCTGCTTCTGGCTATTGGGCTGTTTTTGGCACTTTCTTGGGTGGTTGAGGGTTGTTTTTCCTCCATTCTACTGTTAAGAGCATCAGGCTTTTCTTTTCCATCAATGGATGCCATCAATTGAGTAACTTTCAAGTGTTGGAATGGCCCAGGAATTTTCTTACAGTCAGGTAAGAAGTCATGCTGTTTTTTGACAGATCTGCAATTATCTGGTACTATTTGTGCTGCAATGCATTGTTGTAGGCCTTCTGGCTGGCTTTGTATATATCAACTGAGGCTTCTTGTGGCGGTATCAGCTTTTTTTGAAGGTAAAACAGTATTATAAGCTTCAGAATGAACTAATTTATTACTTTCCAAGTCATCAACCAACCCTTGTCTTTCTGTAACTGATTGGCTTCTTCCATAATCATGTCTATGACCTTTTTGGGAGCTGCTTGAGGGGTTATAGCTGGCTCCTGATCTGGTTGAGGGCATATTTATGATTAAAAAAGCGTAAAGATAGTAATTTTACGTCCAAAACTTACCATTGGTCAAATTCTTTGCTTTCTGAAGAGTATTACTCATATCCAAGTTAATTAATTCAGAAGAAATTGGCTCTGGTTGATTATTCTGAGTTAGAATAATTGTACCATTATGGTCAGAATTAACAGAACTTTCAGGAATAATGCTGGTTACTGTTGAAGCTTGTTCAATATTTTCTTGTCTTCCCAAGTTTTCAGGAAATAAAATGAAAGAAAAAGCCAATTGATTAAGTAAAAAAAAGATTTTTTCAAAAGAGAAATGAAAAATAAAGCCTCACTTATAATATGAAATTTTTTATTTTTTATGGATTCTTTGAATTGTAAGTATTTTTTATATATTTTAAATTTTTCAATATAAGAAAAAAAAGATTTTAAAAGAGTAAACATTATGTCACAGGTAAAATATAATGGCTGGGCCCCCAAATGTAGGGTGTGGATATGAAACTTTGATTGAAAATCAGGTACTTTTCCTGTCCTCAAAATTTGTATAAGGTGAAAATTGGATTAAAAGCAGTATTAAATAGTATTTTTATAAGAAAACAGGCCAAATTTATTGTCTTTAACTTTATAAGTATAAAAAAAGAATATTATAAAGATTTATTGTTTTGCCAAAAATAAAAATTTATCCAATAATACTCTACAAGAGATTTTTAAGGCTACAAAATAAATTCCTTCAAGAAGAATTTCAAGGAATTCATTAAAGAAAAAGGTCTTTAAAAAGATTATTAAAGATAAAACATTCCCAAAAGTGACCAGAGTGAATTTGGAAACAAAGTGACAAAGTTTACAGGGATGAAAGATGCTTTAATTCACTTATGGGGTGGTTCAGAGGTAAAAATGATTATAAGAGTTACAAACAATGATTATAATGATTTTTTCACATGGTTAAAAGGTTTAAAATGATTCAAAAGAAGGTAGTTGGAATCTTTTATTTATTGGTTCCACAGTGTTTAAACTAATTATAAAAGGAAAAGATTCTAACATGAAGAGAAAAGTGGGGCAAGGAAGACATTCTTTTATAGCCATCAATTTTTATACTCCAAAAGTAAACTCTACTTATTTCAGTCATTGAAAACACTTTGACAACAGAAAATCCAATTATGGCATCATTTAACCCTAGTTTAGACCAAAAAAGGGCTGGTTTTAGCCATTTTAGACCCTCAAATCAGCCATTACTATAGTAATAACTGGTCTAGAGCCTTCAAAAAACATCAGGATGTGTGTAAGAGATGTAGAAACCAGTTAAAACGGTTTTTACAAAGATTATTCTAGCTTGAGGGTAGGTGTACCCTCTTAGCAACAATTCAAACTGCCCTGATTGGTATCAAAACCTCATCATCAATTGAGTCACAGACCTTGTGACTCAATTTCAGGCCAAACGTGATGAACCTTTGCATGGATTTTGACATCTAACACCTGTCAGCAAGGATTTTGGGGATCTGGCTCCACTTAGAGCTAGAGCTCCTTCCCCCCCAAATAAATCTTTCCAATTTATTTTTTCTTTAATTCCTCATCATTTATTATACTTGTAATTTACATATGTAATTCAATTGAGTTTTAAAATAAACTTACTGTAATAATTGACACCTCATATTTAAATTAAAGCTCAATTATGTAATACACCCACACATTTTGACATTTCAATTGGAAATACTTCAATTCCTCATAACTTCTAAACTACATACAAAACCTCAATTTTAACACAAAAATTGATGGTTAACACGAAATGTGATGTCAATTAAAGTAAGGTTTTCAGTATTTTCAACTTTTGTACAGAAAATACTATAAACTTAATTTAAGCTTATTTAGAGTTGAGTTACAGAAATTTTACCCAGAGGTGACCCCACCTTATTTTTTATGAGGAGTCCAATGGTAAAACAATTTTCATATGGTTATTTGTAGGATAGAAATTTATGATAATTTTTATTTAACATTTTTCCAAAAATATTTCAATTTTGGTATTTTTGTTGAAAATTCATTTTGACTTAATTTTTTCAAGTAAAAATGTGTTTTGACAAATTTAAAATTCAATGTGATTTTATTTTTGTATGATAATTGAATTTTCATTTTTATATATAAATTTATATTTATATTTTATCTATATTTTGATAATATAAATAAATTTATTTTATTATTTGTGGTCTTCTGGGTATATGAAAATACCTCTAAGGCTCACAAAAAGTAACATTTGCTCTTGTCAGATGTGAAAAACACTGTGAAAACAGAAAAGCCAATTATGACATCATTGAAATCAGGCTTTAGCCATTTTTGACCCTTAAATGAGCAATTGCTATAGTAATACATGGTTTTGGGCCTTCAAAACATGTCAGAATGTGTGTAAGAGATGTAAAAGCCAGTTAAAAATGTTTTTCATATGATTGCTTCAACTTAAGGGTAGTTTTACCCTCTTGGAAAAAGTTTAAACTTCCCTGGTTGCTATCAAAACCTCATCATCAATTGAGACACAGACCCTGTGACTCAATTCCAGGCCAAAGGTGATGAAAATTTGTGTGGATTTTGATGTATCACACCTTTTATCAAGGAATTTGCGCATCTGGCTCCCCCTGAGAGCCAAGATTCCTTTCCCCCCCAGAATAACTCTCTCCACTTTGTTCTTTTCTTAATTACTCATCATGTATTATACCTGTAATTTACATATGTAATTCAATTGAGTTTTTTCAGTACACAACTGTAATAATTGATACCTCATATGTAAATTAAAGTTCACTTATGTAATACATGTGCACATTTTGACATTTCAATTGAAAATACTTCAATTCCTCATAAATTCTAAGCTACACAAAACACCTCAAATTTAACACAAAAGCTTATGGTTAAGACCACATGTGATGTGAATTAATTCAGGTTTTGAGGACTTTAGGATTTTCTACATAAAATACTATAAACTCAAATTAAGCTTATTCAGAGTTGAGCTACACAGCTTTTACCCAGAGGTTACCCCACCTTATTTTTCATAAGGAATCCAATGGTGAAATGATTTTCATATTTGTATTTATTGGATGAAAAGTTATAATGATTTTTATTTAACTTTTTTCCAAACACATTTTAATTTTAGTATTTTTGTTGAAAATTCATTTTTACTTAATTTTTTCAAGTAAAAATGTATTTTCAAAACTTTAAATTTCAAAGTAACTTTAAATTTAAATTATAAGTAAAATTTCAATTTTTTGTACTTTATATATAAATTTATTTTGTTAATAATTGTATCAGTTTTTTATTATTTGTGGTCTTTTGGGTATACAAAACTACCTCTAAGGATCACATTCCCTCCCCCTAGAAAGGAGTATTACTTTTTAATATTGTTATTTCTAGTTTGTCTTAACCTTCTGAGAAGTTTGGTAGCTTCAGGTATGTCTTTTTCTACCAACCATTCATCTTCACAAGTTGGGTCACTGTAACTGACAAGGTATTCCTTTACTTTCTTAACTCTGAACTTTCTTTCTTTGAGAAATTTGGTAATTTTCTTTGTACCAGATGATTCAACAGGAGCTATATGCTGGGTATTTTTATTCATCAAGGATACCCTTTCACAATAACTAGATTTATATGGCTTTACTAAGCCTACTGGAAATTTAGGATGCTTATTACTAAGTTCCTCAGATAATTCTACTTCAACAGAATTTTATCCATGGAGGGCCTTAACAACAGAAGGTCCTGAAAAGGAGTCTTTTAGCTTCTTAAATCCTTTGATGTTATTGAAATTAGTGGTAGATACAAGTACCAAATCTCCCACTTTGAAATCTGGAGGGGCATGCTATTTGTCCCATTTGTGTTTGGCATATGTAAATGAGTCTTCCATGCACTTTTCTGCATGATTTCTATATTTTTCTAGAATTTCTTTGAAGCTACTAACTGTGGGATGTATTTAAACCAAATATTTCCTCAAGTAATTTTGGGGTAATTTTGTATTCCATCCTTTTTCTAGAATAGCAGGATTTTGATTGGTAATGAAATGAATAGATGTTTTACATGCAAATTTGAGTGCGGGTAAAAGGGCACACCAATCATTGGTCAATCCATAAAAATCTTTAAATCCTAGCTCATACGCACAAAATCTTCTGACAATTTCTTCTAAAGTTTTGATCATTCTTTCAGCTATACCATCAGTTTGTGGGTGGTAAGCTGTAGAGAAAGATAAATTCGTTCCAAACAATTGGTGAAGGTTTGACCACAGTGCTGAGTTAAATTTGGGATCCCTGTCACTAATGATCTTTATGAATATGCCAGTCCATGATACTACTCCATTCCATATCAGAAGAGCTGTATTCATGGATGCATCATCTTTGTGACATGGAAAAAAGATTTGTGTCTTACTGAACCTGTCAGCAATCCCTAGGAATGCATCATAGCTTCTATAACCTCCTGTTGGCAGGCCAGTTACACCATCCATATGGCCAATTTCCCAGAGTCTTTTGGGTTCTTGAATTTTGATCATATTTCTAAGTCTTTTGCCAGTGGATATATTTGCCTTTTGACATCTGTCACAGGTTTTGCAGTACTCTGCAACATCTTTTTGCCACATTGGCAACCATATACATGTCTTGACTTTCTCCCTTGTTCTGTACTCAGACAGGTGTCCTGAGAAGGGGCTGTCATGGAGCTCTTTCAGTAAAAGATTGATTAAGAATCTGTCCACAACTGTGATTACACATGTGTGTTTAGTACTATGGTAGATCATGCCATCCAGTAGATAAAATCTTCCTTAATCATATGATTGTTTCCATATTTCATCTAAGGAATGTATTAAGGGGTTATCTTTGGAGTCTTTGTTAAGTAATTTGAATAGTATGCTAAAATTCTTATCTTGAGTATAACTGTTCCTTACTTCCTCAAAGAATGTGGTGTTCAGGTCTGTAACACTAATTACTTCTATTGAGATATGTGGGAAAGCTTCTTCTGGTACATAAGCAGGAGTATCAATGTTATTTGGTAATGGCCATCTGCTCAGTCCATCCTAAATTTTGTGAATATTTACCTCCTTGTGCACAATGGTCATATTCCCTCTATACTCTTGTATGGCTATATGCCATCTGAGAATGTACCTATTGGGTCTTTTCATGTTTAAAAGTGATTCAACACAAGTACAATATGCTATTAATTCAAAACCACATCCTCCCAGAAATTAATTAAGTTTTTACAAGGCCCAGAAAAGGCATAAGCACTTCAATTGACTTGCCCCATATCTGGCTTCAGTTGGTTTGATCTGCCTAGATATGAAACATATGGGTCCTTCCACAGGTTTTTAATTTATAATCTGTACTTGATGGAGTTCAGAAACTAGCCCATCTCCTTATTCATCAATATAAAGCTTAAAGGGCAGCTTAAAATATGGAATCAGTGAAGATTGAACAGTGTTTAAAGATTTTATCAAAAACTGAAAGGCTTTTACCCTGTCAACAGTCATCTAATATACTGTGTCCTTGTCATAAAATTTATAAAGATCTCTGTTTTATGGATGCAAAATCTTTAATGTGCTGCATTTAATATCCTGCAAACCCCCAAACATTACTGAATTCCTTTTTTTTCTGAGACATAGTTTTAAGTAGTACTTCTGAAACCTTCTTTTTTAAATTCAAAGGGATAGACCAAATACTATATGTCCCAAAGCCTTGATTTCTTTAAATCCTAAATCAAATTTCTTTGAAGAAATTTTCATTTTTACAGATTTAATTTTTCCCACAAATCTGGATAATCTGTATGTATGTTCCTGCCAAGTCTTGGAAGAGATAATAATATCATGAATCTAAATTATTAAATATCCTTCTGAAGGTTCCTCAGGGAAGATTCCATTCATAATCCTTTGGAAGTGTGAAGGTGCATTTTTGATACCAAAATGAATCCTTAAGTATTCATACACCCCACAATGAACAATAATTCTCAATTATTTTCTTGCCCTTGGTGACACTACATTTTGATGAAATCCTTTAAGGGTATACATAGTACTTATGTATACTGCTTGAGATATTTGGGTGAGGGAAATTTGGATTTTTGGTATTGGGCACCTGTCTGGGACAGTGTAAGTGTTCGGAGCTCTCAAGTCCCCAACCATTCTGGATTTTCCATCATTCCATTCCACTATGACTGGTGTAGTTATTTCTACTTTCTCATTGTGTCCAACCTTCCTTATTACCCCCAGGCCTAGAAGCTTCTTAACATGGAGCTCCAGTGCTTCTCTTTATTTTGGGCTTTCTGGATATGCAGGTCTTCTAAAGAGTGGTGGTTGAGGTCTTTCCCTATTAAGAATAATGTCAACCTCATGACCAACAATTTCCCCTAGTGGTTCTTTATCTGAAGAAAAGACTTCTTTGTGGTCATATAAAAGGGAAGAAATTTCACCTACCTGTTTATCAGTAAGATGAAGACTTATTTAAGCTTCATTCAACTGTTCAGACTTGAATTTTTCTAACTCCAAGCTGACTGGTGATACTTTATTTACTGTAATTTGTCTTCTAAAGGGTAAGAAGGTAAATTTTTGACACTTATTGTTCACAATAGTAAAGTATCTGTCTTTTTTTATGTAAATATATGCCATACATGATTAAATAATCATTTCCCAATATAAAATGGGTACTAGAGAAATTTTCCATAACAACAAATTCAACATTTATTCTTAAATTTCCATTGATATGTGTAAATATGATGGTAGTTTCAAATATTCCCAATGCTTTCATTTGATTCCTTGCACTGTTCAGTTCTATGTCATCAATTGGTAATGATTGATCTTCAAATTTGGTACACAATTCCTAAGACAAGATTTTACAACACAAGAGCAGAAGGCTCTTGGGTCAAATGAATTTTGAGTGGGTTTTTTATCAATTACCACTTCTGTTATACAGGAGTTACCAGCTGTATAACCTTTTCCTCTGTTTGGTTTGGTTTTCATAAGTTGTCAATCTTGGACCTTTGACAAATCAAGTTGACCATTGCTTAATTGTGGCAAGTAGGAATAATATTCCATGATTTCAAATGTTAAATTGATATTTCATATATATTTTGAAGATTCAATTTATATTGATTATTTATCATCTGAATTTGCTTCATTTAAATCATCCTTTTCAACATCAGGTTCCTTCTCAATGTCAATGAATTTTCCCCATTTTGGGACATTTAATAGCTAAATTTGTGGTTCTCTGGCAAATATGGAGCTTTATGATTACATCTGCAGATTTATACTTCATATTATAAGAATTTTCTTTGGGATTTTTGTCCACAGAATCTTTCAAAGGTGTGTTCAACCTTTTTTAAGATTCACCCTACTAGAACCAATTTTGGTTCTGGTGGTTACTTCTTCCAATATATTTGAAATATCCTCTGCTGAAGATTGTTCAGCTGTCCTGCTCTTAACAGCATGCTTCAAGTCAGCTCCACATTGCCTCAGAAGTTTTCTCTGAATCATTAATTCTGACATGTCAGGATATAATGCTGTTAATCTGTCCTTCTGTTGAAAAAACCATGGTAAAGATTTGTCTTTATCAGAATTAAGTTTGGCAGATTAAAAGGCTGTTTCCATTATAAATCTCCAAGCATCATTGGCCAATTTTTCAATAATTTGGGTTGTCCACCAAGTCCGAATTTGGTCTCTGTGTGCTTGTCTTAATTTGATATACCATATATGGGATTATTTGGTAAACAAGGTGCTAAATCTTGCTGTTACCAATCTGTGTGTTAATTCAAGATATTCTTTAATTATGTCAATACCTCTTATGTATTCCATATGGGCATAATATCCTTCACCACTGAAGTGAGGCCATTCTTTAAGTTTTGGTACTTCTTTCATTACTGCTTGTCCCATTGATGGTTCCAAGTTATGGAAAGAAATAGAAAATTTATTCTTTAATTTTGAGTTTTCTAAATCCAATACTTGTGAGTTGTAGTTTCTTGTACCCTCATTTTGATTTAGAGGTGTAGACATTCTGGATAAGGTGTGCAGTAATTTTTCAATATAATTCATCTTACTGCTGCCACACCTTTGAGAACTTCTGGATTCATGTTGGAAACCTTGTATTAAATTTATTACTTCAATTTCATACATGTCTTCCTTATGTGTCAATTCTTCGCATAATTCTATCTGTTTAGTATTATCAGCAGTGACTTGGTTCAATTTCATTGTTAATTTTGATACTTCCTCTTGTGAGGTGTCAAAACAATTCTTCAAGGAAATTGTACATGTCTTTACTTCAGTAAATGAATTTGAGATGTTGTCAAAAACTTTCTTATTATCTGATTTGATAATATTTATGGCTTGGTTTATGCTTGTTTCAATTATGTCATCAATATTGAATTTGGAACATTTATCTTTTAATTATTTGATAATGGAAGATTGTTCATTCATTTTATTACCAAATTAATTTTCATTATTTGAAGTCTTAATTGCTCTTAATTATTTTCAAAACACATAAATGTTTCATTTAGTTGGCTCAAAATTAAACTCTTTGTCTTGAGATTGTTACAAATTGCTGCATTTTTATCAGAAATATGACTTTTTATGTCATTTATAGCTATGTACAAGTTTGGAATACCGTCCAGAATGTCAGAAATCATTTCTGATATTATAATCTGGCTTCCTCCTTTTGCTGTAATTTCATGATTGTTCTTGTCATCTGAAATACATTTCCCACTGCATCCTTCTGAATATTGAATATTCTGTAGCCCTGGCTGTATGGTCTTGTAGCTGGTGCCTTGCCTTTGCCCTTTTTATGAGCTTGTGGCTGCTTTTTCATTCTATAATTGGGGCTGTTTTTGGCACTTGCTTGGGTGGTGGAGGGCTGTTTTCCCTCCATTCTGCTGTAAAAAGAATCATGTTTTCCTTTTCCATAAATGGATGCCAACCATTGAGTAAATTGCCAGTGTTGGGATGGCCCAGAAACTTTCTCACAGTCAGGTAAGAATTAATGCAGTTTTTCCACAGATATGTAAGGATCTGGTACTTTTTGTGTTGCAATGAATTGTTGTAAGCCCTCTGGCTGGCTTTGTATATGTCCACAGAGGCTGCTTGTGGTGGTGTCAGCTCTTTTTGAATGTAAAGCAGTATTATTAGCTTCAGAATGGAATAATTTGTCAGTTTGGGATTTATTTACTGACCCTTTTACTTCTGTAACTGATTTTCTTCTGCTATAATGATGTCTATAACCCTTTTGGAAGCTGCTTGAGGGGTTAAAGCTGGCTCCTGAGCAGGTTGAAGGCATAATTATGATTACAAAGGCTTAAATATAGTAATTGTGCATCAAAAACCTACTATTTGCCAAATTATTTGCTTTCTGAAGGGAATTACGTATGTCCAAGTTTATTAATTAAGAAGAGATTGGCTCTGGTTGGTTATTATGGATTATAATAACAATACTATTATGCTCAGAATTGACAGTACTTGCAGGGATAATACTAGTAACTGTTGATGTTGTTTCAATGTTTTCAGACTAAAATTAATGAAAAAAGAAATCAATTAAGTAAAAATGGTATTTTCAAAAAGATGGATTAAAAAATAGATACTCACTTATAATATTAAAAAAGTTTCATTTCTTATGAATTTTTTGAATTATAAGTATTTTTTATGGATTTTGAATCTTTAAATATGAGAATAAAGATTAAAAAAGCAAAAAAATCATGTAATAGGTAATAAATCACAGCAGGGCCCCCAAATGTAAGGTGTGGATATGGAACTTTGATAAAAAATCAAGTACTTTTCCTGTCCTCAAAGTTTTTATAAGGCACAATATGATTAAAGATATTAAAAATTAAGATTTTCAAGAGAAAACATGCCAAATTCATTGGTTTTTAGCTTTATAAGTATAAAAGAATAATATTATAAAGATTTCTTGTTTTACCAACAATAAAAATTTATCCAAAAATACTCTACAAGAGATATTTAAGGCTACAAAATAAATTCTTTCAAGAGCAATTTCAATTGAAATAAATTGAGAAAAGAACTTCAGGGAATTAATATAAGAGCAAAGTCTTTAAAAAATATTAAGAAAGAGAATAAAAACCAAAAGTGACCAGAGTAAAGTTGGAAACAAAGTGACAAAGTTAACAGTGATGAAAGATTCTTAACTTCACTTATGGGGTGGTTCAAGGGTAAAAATGATTATAATGATTTTTTAATGTGGTTAAAAGGTTTAAAATGATTTAAAAAAGTGGGTTGGAATATCTTATTGATTGTTTTGATAGTGTTTAAGCTAATTATAAAAGGAAAAGATTCTAACATGAAGAGAAAAGTAGGGCAAAGAAGGCATTCTTTTATAGCTATCAATTTTCTTACTTCACAAGTAAAATTTACTCTTGTCAGTAGTGAAAACAGAAATGCCAATTATGAAATCATTGAACCCTGGTTTAGATAAAAAAAGGGATTGTTTTTGCCATTTTAAACCCTTAAATTAGCCATTTCTATAGTAATACCTGGTTTTAAGCTATCAAGCCTTAATGCCACCTCAGCATGTGTTTAAGAGATGTCAAAAATAGTTAAAGCTATTTTTACTATAATTTTCTTAAGGGTAGTTTTACCCTCCTGGAAACAGTTAAAAATTCCCTGGTTGGTATCATAACCTTATCATCAATTGAGACACAGACCCTGCGACTCAATTCCAGGCCAAAAGTGATGATCTTTTGCATGGATTTTGACATCTCACACCTATAAGCAAAGAATTTAGGGGTCTGGCTCCCCCTCCAGAATCAATCTTTCCAACTTCTTTTTTCTTTAATTCCTCATCATGTATTATACTTGTAATTTAAATATGTAATTCAATTGAGTTTTTTCAGTACCCAACTGTAATGATTGAGACCTCATAATTAAAATTAAAGTTCACTTATGTAATACACATGCACATTTTGACATTTCAATTGAAAATACTTCAATTCCTCCTAACTTCTATACTACACACCACACCTAAATTTTGACACAAAAATTGATGGCTAACACCACATTTGATGTTAATTAACTTAAGGCTTTGAGTATTTTAAACTTGTGTATATAAAATACTATAAACTCAATTTAAGCTTATTTAGAGTTGAGTTACAGAGGTTTTAGCCAGAGGTGACCCCACCTTATTCTTTATGAGGATTTCACTGGTAAGATAATTCTCATATGTTTATTAATTGAATGAAAATTTATAATAGTTTTTAATTAATTTTTTTCCAAAAACAATTTAATTTTAGTATTTTTGTCAAAAATTCATTTTTACTTAATTTTTGTAAGTAAAAATGTATTTTCAAAATTTATAATCTTAAAGCAATTCTAATTTTAAGTTATAATTAAAATTTCAATTTTGTATATATATTCTATATTTTAATTTTAATTTTGTACTTTATAAATAAATTTATTTTGTTTATAATTGTATCATTTTTTATTATTTGTGGCCTTTTGGGTATATAAAAATACCTCTAATGCTCACACCAACCCACAAGTATTGGATATGGAAATTTCACAATTAAAAAATGAATTTTACACCTCTTTCCATAGCTTGAAACCATCAATGGGCCAAGCACTCTTGAAATAAGTACCAAAACTTAAAGAATGGCCTCACTTCAGTGGTGAAGGAGAATATGACAATATGAAATTCATAACAGGTATTGACATGATCAAAGAAGATTTTGAATTACCACAAAGATTGCTAACAGCAAGATTTAACACCTTGTTTACCAAATCAGCACATAGATGGTATCCCAAATTGAGACAAGCACATGGAGACCAAAGTTATACTTGCTGGAAAATCCAACTTATTAATAAATGGGCCAATGATGCTTGGATATTTAAGGTAGAAAAAGCCTTTGAATATTCTGAATTTAATTCTGACAAAGACAAAGATTTACCATGGTTTTGCCAACAGAAAGAAATATTAACAGCACTATATCCTGACATGTCAGAATTTATGATTCACAGAAAAATTATAAGATAATTTGAAGGTGACTTGGAGAATGCAGTCAAAAGAAGGACTACTGAAAAATCTTCAGCAGGAGATATCATAAATATATTAGAAGAAGTAACCACCAGACCTAGAACTGGTTCTAGTAGGGTGAATCTCAAAAAAAAGGTTTAATACACCTTGGAAAGATTCTGTTGACAAAAATACCAAATTAAACTCTAATAATATGAAGTAGGAATCTTCAGATGTAATTAAAAACTCCATATTTGCCAAAGCACCACACATTTAGCTAATACATGCCCAAAAAGATAACAAATAAATGAAATTGAAATTGAGAAGGAACCTGATGTTGAAAAAGATGATTAAAATGAAAAAACTCAGATGATAAATCATTAATATTTTCTGAATATTCAAAAGATATAGAAGCTATAAATGTCTCATTTTACATCATGGAATCGTATTCCCACTTGCCACAATTAAGCAATGGTAAACTTGATTTTTCAAAAGTTCAAGATTCACAAATCATGAAAACAAAACAAAACAGGCAAAAAGGTTATACAGCTGGTAATTCCTGTATACCAGAAGTGGTAAGTGATAACAAACCCACTAAGCTTTTACTCAACCCAGGAGCCATCTGCTCTTGTGTTGGCAGATCATTTCTCAAGAACTCTGTACCAAATTTTGAGGAGAAATTATTGCCAATTTATGGCATAAAATTCCAGTGTAAGTAATCCAATGAAAGCATTGGGCATATTTGAAACTACTGTCATATTTTCACATATGAATGGAAATTTGAGAATTACTGTTGAATTTGTTCTTATGGAAAATTGCTCTAGTACCCATTTTCTATTGGGAAATAACTACTTAATCATTTATGGGATAGATTCACATAATGATAAAGACAGATACTGCTTATTGAAGAAAATAAGTGTCAAAAACTTTCCTCTCTACCTTTGAAAAGGCAAATTACAATAAATAAAGTATCACCAGTCAGCTTAGAGTTAGAGAAATTAAAGTCTGAACAGTTAAATGAAGCTGAAGTAAGCCTTCATCTTACTCATAAATAGTAAAGTGAACTATCTAACCTTTTATATGACCACAAAGAAGCCTGTTCATCAGATAAAGAAAACTGGGGAAAATTGTTGGTCATGAAGTTGAAATTACTTATAACATTGAAAGACCTTATCCACCACTCTTGAGAAGACCTGCATACCCAGCAAGCCCAAAATGAAGAGAGGCCCTTGAGCTTAACATTACAGAACTTCTTGACCTTTGTGTAATAAAAAAAGCTGGCCACAATGAGGAAGTAGAAATAATTACACCAGTAATAGTGGCATGGCATCATGGAAAATCCAGAGTTATTGGGGACTTTAGAGCTCTGAACACTTACACTGTTCCAGAAAGGTATCCCATACCAAAGATACAAATTGCCCTCACTCAAATATCTCAAGCAGTGTACATAAGCACTATTGATTCCCTTGAATTATTCCATCAAGATGTAGTGACACAAAGAGAAAGGAAATATTTGAGAATTAATGTTCATTGTGGGGTGTATGAATACTTAAGGATTCTTTTTGGTATCAAAAATGCACCTTCACACTTTCAAAGAATGATGAATGAAATATTCTCTGAAGCTAAAAAATCTCTCAGAAGGCTCAGACACACTAGAAATAATAATAACACAAAGTAATATTATTCTTTAGGGGGAGGGAATGTGAGCCTTAGAGGTATTTTTACATACCCAAAAGACCACAGATAACAAATCATGTTATAATTATGAATGAATTTATTTATATTATAAAAACACAAATTAAAATATAAATATAAAGTTTATAGATCAAATAATTTTAATTATGATCCAAAATTAAAATTACATTGATATTTAAAATTGTGGAACAAATTTTTCCTTGAAAAAATTACATAAAAATAAATTTTAAACAAAAATACTAACATTAAAATATTTTTGAAAAAAAGATAAAAAAAGTTATTATACCTTTTTATCCAATAAATAAACTTATGAAAATTATTTCACCATTGGATTCCTCATAAAGAAAACTGGGGACACTTCTGGATAAAATTTCTGTAGCTCAGCTCTAAATAAGCTTAAATTAAGTTTTCAGTATTTTGTGTATGAAAATTGGAAATCATCAAAAATTTAACTAAATTCACACCACATGTGGTGTTAACCATAAATGTTTGTGTTGAAATTGAGGTGTGGTGTGTAGTTTAGAAATTAGGAGGCATTGAAGTATTTTAAAATAAAATGAAAAAAGGTGTGCATGTATTAAATAAGTGAACTTTGATTTACATATGAGGTATCAATTACTAAAGCTTTATATGGTAAAAACTCAATTTAATTACATATGTAAATTACAAGTATAATGCATGATGGGAATTAAAGAAAAAATAAATTGGAAAAAAATCTTGGATCAAAGGGTTCTATAATCCACCAAATTCTTTTCTGACAGGCCTGGGTTGTTGAAATTCATGCAAAGGTTCATCACCTGACCCTGTGACTCAATTGATAATAAGGCTTTGATACCAACCAGGTCAGTTTTAGCTGTTGAAAAGAGGGTAAAACTATTCTTAAGACAAAAAAATCTTAGTAAAAACATCCTTAATTGGTTTTTGATGTGTCTCACACACAATAAAATGTGTTTTAAAGGCTCTAAACAAGTTATTACTATACCAATGCCTGATTTAAGGGTCTAAAATGGCTAAAACCAGCCCTTTTTCGGCCCAAACCAAGGTTCAATGATGCCATAATTGGATTTTCTGTTTTCAGAGTTTTTTTCACGACTGAAAAGATTAAAATACAATTTTTTAGTAAGAAAGTTGGTGGGTATAAAAAAATGGCTTATTTGCCCCACTTTTCTCTTCATGTTAGAATATTTTCCTCTTTATAATTGGTTTAAAAACTGTTAAACCAATCACTAAAAGATTCCAACCACCTTTCTTTAATCATTTTGAGCCTTTTGACTGTGTTAAAAAGTCATTATAATCATTTTTTGTAACCTTCATAATCATTTTTACCCTTGAACCACCCCATAAGTGAATTAAAGCATCTTTAATCACTGTTAATTTTGTCACTTTGTTTCCAAATTCACTCTGGTAACTTTTGTGTGTGTTTTCTCTTTAATAATTTTTTTAAAGAATTTGTTTTTATATTAATTTCCTGTAGTTCTTTGCTCAATTAGTTCACAATTGAAATTTCTGTTGAAGAAATTTGTTTTGTAGCCTTGAATATCTCTTGCGGAGTATTTTCCAATAAACCTTTATTTTTGGTAAAACAATTCATATTTATCATATTGTTTTTTTATAATTATCAAGTTTAAAACAATAAATTTGGCTTTTTTTCTCTTGAAACTCTTAAATTTTATTCTTTTCTAATTGAATTGTACCTTATACAAATTTTGAGGACAGGAAAAGTACTTGATTTTCAATCCAATTTCATATTCACACCTTAAAAAAAGTTACTTAATATCAACATAGTTTTCTTAAGATAAATTAATCAAGATTTACAAATAATAATTTGTATAGTTTATTATGATAAGCTCATTATTCAAGTCATTCTCCTTACAAACTTTGTAAAAAATTATCAAAATATCTCATTTTTGAAAAAAGGAAAATGTCAAAAATAATCAAGAATGGGTTTTCGATGGGATAAATCAATTTCCTTTAAACCAGTATTATGAGAGTGGAAAATCTCTAGGATTCCCAGCTTCAATAACTTATAAATTTACAAACAACATAAAAAACCTATATAAGATCATACTTTACCTACATTTTTGTTAAAGAATAATGTAGTGATAAAATAGTTTCAAATTAGATTTTGAGTTTTTCAAAAGACAGATATCTACTACAAAATATTAAGCTGATTGAATTTTGAAAAATTAAAATGTCCTGAAGAAATAAATTTTAAATATTATTCAAAAACTATCAAATCCAATAATTACAGATAAAATGAGTTTTGTGGAAAAGAAATTTCTTTTTTTAAATAATAAAAGGATTTTCAGCTGATGAAGGGATCATTTGAATTCTTAATTCTTTATTCTGCAAGTTATGTCTATAAAGATATTGATAATCTTACTATTAAGCAAGAGTGCTATGATTGTTCTCATGAAAGATACGATAAGAAAATCATTATAAACACAAATAAATGATAGATGGCTGAATTGTTTCTCTTTCTTTTTATATAATAGTAATCTAAAAGTGAAAAGTAATTCTTTATAAGAATAAATCACAAGACGTTTTTGATAACAAAACCTCTTATTCTAATAAGATAAAGTTATTTCAATCATTAATTATCATTTGAAGAGGTGATTATTTTGAATTATTGCATAAGAATACATAATTTAGAGAAATATTTTGAACAAATAAACAAAAAAATAAATAATAATCCAAAAATAACCTTGAGAATTCTTTGGAAGTGTTTCTTGGATTTAAAGAATTTATTTTTGATGGAATATCTATAATATAATACTATCAAAAATAGAAATAAGACAATGCATAGCTTTTTGAAAATTTGTTGAATTTTAAGGGTCATCAAAGATTCAATATCAAATTTTCAGCCTTGCTAAATATTCAGAATAGAATTTGAGCTACCTTCAAATATTTGAATTCAAATTTTCAAATTTTCAAATATTCAAAAGCAAATTTTGGATTCAGTTTTTGGGAATCATGAATACTTTGATTTATATATAATTTAAGTAAGTTTTTTCTGAATTAATTTAGGACTTTGGTAAGATCACATAATCCCATGAGTGGTTTTGGAATAAAGTAGTATAAACATATAAGAAATTCCATGGCCCCATTTTTGATGCCATAAATGGCTCTGTGAATGCAATTTATGGTATAATTAATTCCATTTATGCCATAAATGGCTTTTTCAATGTGACTAATGCCATTTATTGAATTTATGCACTTTTAATTCCATTAATGTCATTTATGTCATTTATTTCATTTATGACACTGTTTATGCATTTAATGTCATTTGTGGCACTTTTTATTCATTCCATTTCATTTATGTCATTGTTGATGACATTCATGTCATTTATGGAATCTTTACAATTGTACCACCCAAGAAATTTCCTAAAAATATGGGGTTATTTATTTGGATTTCTAAGATTTAATCCTTCATTTTCCAAAAAATAAGGAAATTCATAAGTGGGAAGTTTTTTAATCAATTTTTGAAAAAAGCCCAATTCAGAGAAATTCAGAAAAATAAAATATGAAAAAATTTGGAGGATATTAAAATTCCACAATGTAATAAATATGTCCAAAATAATTGGAATGAATTATTGTTATTTAGATATTTTTGGGGTTTTTAGTTGCTTAATAATTTTGGAAATTATAATATCAATAATTAGTATTGCAACTTTTGATGTGCAATCAGTTATATGATAGTAGGGTACTTCTTTAAGTCTTTATTATTATTGTCATGAATAATTGATGAATCATTATTATTATTTCTTAATTCAATAAGTATTCCTGAATTGCTTAATTATTATTATATATTGTTCAATATATATATATATTGGTTAATTATTCTTTATTATTATGGAAAATTGCTACATTACTAGTATATATAACTTTTCAATTATTATAAGAAGCACTAATCAACTTTGAATATCAGTCATATATTGATTATGGAAACAACTGTCTTATTAATCAATATTAAATTTTTCAAGGATTTATATTTTTGCTGGTTCTTATTCTTATAGTCTGAATTATTGTCACTGAATTTTTGATGATATCTCTCATGAGTAATTCATATGTTGTTATGATGACTTATTCATATAATTTCTTAATTATAAATTATTAATGAAACTTAATATTAATGATTAATGAATCATTAATGAATCAATTTTCAATGATATTAATAAGGAATGAATTACTTATTATTATTTTATTTAGTAATCTATTTATTAATTTCATTAATTTCTTATTATTTATGGGCCAATAATTTGTTATTTCTTTTCATTATTTATCTATGATATATAATTTATTTATATTTCTATATTAGCTTACCAATTGAGGTTATAAATTATAAATTATGCATGAGTTTTCATATAATTGATTGATGAATCATTTTTATATTTTCATAATTTAATAATGATTTATCTTTATTATTTTGATTGTTTTTATTATGGTTTTTTATTGTTTGTTTCTTTATTTATTATTATTAAAAGGTTGATAGTTTGTTATTTCTTGTTATTATTTGTTTATCATTTATTATTGAGGATTTATTCATATTTTTATGATGACTTATTGATTGCACTTATCAATTATAAATTATGGACAAATTTGAATATAGATTATTGATGAATCACTATCACAATTAAATAATTTGATAATTCTTCATTGACTGTTTATTATTTATATTTGATTTATTTAGTTTTTAGTTATTATTTATTCATGTATTTATTAATTCCTTCCTTTTTCTTATGTCTTTTTTGGGTTTTTCATTTTTTATTATTTATGGGTTAATTTCTTGTTATCTCATTTTATTATTTACTTATATTCTTATTTGTTATTTTTAATTTTTCATAATGTTTTATGATTTGTTTCTTTATTAATTTTTCATTTGTTGTTTGGATTTATGATATACTATTTTTGGTTTTTTAATTTTTATTTCTGAATTTTTGGTTATTTATGGATTAATTGTTTTTTATTCCATTTTATGATTCATTTATATTTTTATAATTACTTATTTAATCATTGAGCCTATGAATTATAAGTTAATAATGAATTTAAATATAATCAATCTTATTTATTTATTATTTACTTATTATTCATGCATTTATTACTTTCTTAATTTCTTACTGTTTTATTATTTATCTATTGTGGATTTTTGATTTTTAACTTCTTATCATTTATTTATTTTTCATTGATTATTATTGATTGTTTTTGATTTTTTATATTTTATTTCTTTAGGAAATTTGAGAAAAAATTCTCCAATACTTAAGAAATATAAATTAATACAAATATTTCTCATGGTGTGGGCCCCCACCATGAAAAGTGAAAAGTCTAATGTAATTAAATTGATAAAAAAGAAAAAGTTTATTTTTTGAAGATGTTTGATTCATATAATTTTATAGTGTCATCTCACTCTTTATTGTGCTGGGCACTTTCAAAAGAGGCACCAGCTTTATTGGCCTGGACAGCTCCTCTTTTGTGGATCTGTTGACCCAAGCCCTCAATTTATCAGTTGCCAAAAGGTGTTACAGCCTCAACCCATATCTATGCATGTGCACCCACATAGAGAGACAAAGCCTCAAGAAACACCCTGCTTTGACCAAATCTACTGAGGGCTTCCAGTGTACATTTTGAAGCAGGATGTTATTCCTGGAATGATTCGATGAATGTCAAGAGCTTTCTGGTTGGAAATAAGGTTTTATGTCTTCTTCTTCCTCTGGTAGAGTGAATTCTGATCCAAGTTTTGATGAGCTATGCGATGTGGTATTAAGATGGAAAATTCAATGAAGATCACCAATGAGTGGCATAGTAAAGCAAAGATCCAAGGTATTGGAAGGGAAAAAGGACTAGCCAGTACCATCCATATTGACAGTTGAGCCCTGCGATTAGATGAAATATTATTTTGAATCTCCTCTACGTCGATCGGCCCATTTCCCTTGTCTATCATGACATCCATTCTGAACCCAAATGGCTCAATATTATAGTTAATTTGACCATAAAATTTTAAAGAATCATTGTCCTGAACTTGAACTAGAGTTTGGTGGCATTTAGCGGATGAATGGATAAAATTAAAAGACTTTGTCAGTATCATTACTTTTTGGCTATCAGCTCCTATTTGAAAATTGAAATCACGCAAAGGTTCAGACCAAAATTTCAAGAATTTGGCTATTTGTTTCCAAAAATTAAGCCATTGGTGAAAGGTTGCCACTATTCTTAAAAGCATTTCCTGAACAAACAAACAAATATGTAATATCATCTTTACTATCTAAAAATTGTTTTTCAGAATTATAATCTTCCACGATTGAGCTAATCAACTTGAGCACTCCTCTTTGGTTGTGATGAACATGACATAATCTGACCCGTCCTGGTTCAAAAGCAGTTTGGAGTGAGACTTTGGGGAAATTGATGGCACTGACCGTGGAGCCAAGTGTAAGGTAACAGATAATAGCCATTGCAACCTCATCTCCAATCACTTTTTGGGCTTCTTCTGTCGAGCCACTAATATGAGATGTTAGGATTGTATTGGGTAGCTTGAGCAATCTTTCTGTCCATGTGTTAAGATGAGCATCAAAATAAGGACCATTTTCGCTTGGTTCAGTGGGAAAGACATCTGAGGCAATTTCGATGACCTGATTCCATTTCATCAATCAAAGAAGGAATATCGATAATCCTACCACGAGAGTTGTTGATCAAATAGCTACCTTGTTTCATGCACTTGAGCTCCTTGGATGAGATTAAATTGAGAGTCTCAGGAAGCTCAGGTACATGAATGGTAACAAAATTGGCTGCGCTAAGCATGCTTTTGAGGCTCTTCATTTGTCTTGCGGAACCTAAAGGAATTTTTGGAAGTAAATTGTGATAAATTAACTTCATTCTCATTCCTTTGGCCAGAAAGCTCAATTGAGATCCAATATGACCATAACCAGCAATCCCAAGGGTTTTACCACGTAATTCCCAAACGCCTTTTGAAAGTTTGTTCAATACACCTGAATGCAGCTCGATGAACTATTGGTCAACTTCCTTGATAGTGCTACTAGTCCACCAATAACCAATTCATCTACTGAACGTGAGTTTGAGAAGGGTGAATTAAAAACAGAGACTACAGCGGTGGGGCAGCTTGATGTTCAAATCGGCTGGTGATGGGGATGGCTTAGATATTTGAGTATCATGGCTAGCTTCTGAGGTGAAGTGCACAAACTCAGCTCTAAGAGATCCGATGCTCCTGTTTTTTCTTGAATTGCCAGCTAAAGTTGGAAATTTATGGACACTGAAAAAATTGTTTAGCCCTTCTTGCTATCCGCATTTGAATGAAAATTAAGAATGATTGTGTGAGATGTTCAAGACAATGATAAAATTATGAGTGATTTTTTGAAACAAAAATATAAAAGGGGGACAAAGAGAATGAATTAAATATGAAAAAAAAACAAAGTGAGAAAGAATATTAATAATGAAAAATTAAATATATAAAGAATAATGCATAAAAGATAAATAATAAATAATACTTAAAACTTAAAAATTCAAATAATAAAAACTAATGAATAATTACATAATAAAGATATAATAAAACATGAATAAAAAAGATAAAGAATGAATAATAAACATTCAAGATAATTTATGACTAATAAGTAATAAATAGTAAATAAGTAATAAATAATAATAAATAATAATAAAAAATAAAAAATTATAATAAATAATAAATAAGTAATAAGTAATGAAAACTAAAGAATACATGAATAATATATATATCATGAAAAATAAATAACACAAAGGAAAAATTAAAAATTTGACCTCATTAAATAATGAGGAAAAGATAAATCATTTAATATAAAAAATAAAAAATGAATAATGAATAATGAGAACTAAAAATAAATAAATCATAAAATATGAATAATATAAAGTGAAATATACAAAATAAAAAAATAAAAAATGAATCATAAATTTTAGAAATACAAAGCTAGATAAACAATAAATAAATCAATCAAAAATAATCAAACATAACAGCAAATAATAATAAAAGATAAAGTAATAATAACTAAATAACTAGTAAATTATGAAAATAATGAATTAGTTTATAAAAACTCAATGAGACAAATATTAATAGTCAAAAGGAGTAAGAAACAATAAAAACTAATAAATGAATAAATAAATAAATAGAGAAATAAATAAATAAGTAAATCAATAAATAAATAGATAAATAGATAAATAAATAGATAAATTAATAAATAAATAAATAAATAAATAAAATGTAAAAATTTAATCATAAATAATAACAATTAAGAATGAAACAAATAAGGAATAAATCATTAATGATAAACATAAAAAATAAAAATAAAAAATCAATAATAAAAATAATAAAAAGAATAAATTGAATCAATTGAATAAATAATACATAAATCATAAAAATTTAACAAATTGAATGATAAATAACGAGAACTACAAAGAAATATTAATAAATAAAACTTAAATAACTCACTTTAGTTAATTTTTATCAACTTTGAGAATCCAATTGAATAAGATTAAATCAGATTTAAATGATTTCCATTCATTTTAAATGATTTATTTAATATTGATTATAGTTAATTAATATTGGTTATGATCAATCACTACTTATTTGCTTTAATTAAGATTGTATAGGATCAATCACCATTGACATGAGCTGATTAATTCAGTTTAGAATCAATTACTATTAATATCAATAAATTGAGTTTGATCATAATCAATGAATATTCACTATAATGAGTTAATACTTATCATAATTTATTATCCTTAATTTGAATTATTGGTAATGAATTGGCATTTATTATTGTTCTATCAGATCAGTTGTAAGTATTGAAAATTGCTTGAAATATATATCATTAATTAAACATCAATTCCAATTATTTTTCATTAATTTTGATTAATTTCATGTGAATTCAATTAAATTTCAAATAAGTCTAATTAATTTGAAAGCATTTTTATTGATCTGCCTCAATTTTAATACATTTTTATTCTGGTTAATTTTTCTTTAGGTTTTTTTAAATTTTGGGGATTTTAGATGACTTTTCCTTTTTAGTTCAGTTTCTTCAATTTTTATAGCTTTGGCATGAAAAATTACAAAACATTTTAATTAATACTCACTAAAAAATTACAAATGAATAATGATAGGAATCAATTGTTGATTCATGCATATCAGTGGCATTTCTACATAATATACGAAAATAACTTTTATTATTGACATTCTCACTCCCCAAAAAGAGGTAACACGTGGGAATATTAAGTATTTTTCCAAATGTTGAGAATCAACAAAATAGGATCATTAGTTGGATTTAATTAATTTGAATTAATTTAAATTCAATAAATTGTAAATATTTTTTAATTTAAACCAAAGTCAATTTATTTTATTTAGGTTTGGTTAATTCCCATTGATTTTAAGTTATTTTAATTAGTTGTAAGTAATTCTAATTACTTTAATTTAATTAAAATCACTTTCAAGTGATCTTAATTCCTAAAGCTTAATGACCATTAATTTGAAGTTATTTTACTTAATTTTAACTAATTTTAATTAATTTTAACTAATTTTAATTAATTTTAACTAATTTTAATTAATGTTTATTGGTGGTAACTACTAATAATTTATGGTAACAAATTTTAATTAATGGTAATGAATTTCAACTAATTACAGTGAATTTTCATTCATTATAGTTAATTCTACTTAACTACAGCTCATTATAATTGTTAAGTCTTTGTAAGTAATCTGAAGGAATTTTAATTAATTTTATGGTAAAAAAATTAAAGTGCTTAAAATAATTATAACTACTTAAAATTGATTACTTGAATATGATTAAAATTGATTTTCAGTGATTTTACTTGCTTAAATTCAAATTGAATCAATATCATGTAATCTTAATTACTTGAATTTTATTACCATTGGCTTAGAGTTAACTTAATTCCTTTCCACTCATCCATATTAATTTTCATTAATATTTCTGATTGTAATGATTTTTATTGTAATTATCTTTAATTAATGATATTCACTTTTAATTAATAATAATTATTTCTGCGTAATGTTAATTAATTAAAATTTATTATAAAGAATTATATTTAATTTCAATTAGTTATAATTAATGATGAAGAATTACAATTCATTGTATTATAATTATTTATAATTAATTTGAATTAATTATATTTAATCATAATGAATTATAATCAACTCTTGTCAATCTCAAATGATTTTAAGGTCTTTTGATTTTTTTTAATTTATTGTAATTTATTGTAGTTTATTGTAATTTATTGTAATTTATTGTAATTTATTTCAATTTATTTTCATCAATATACATGAATTTTCATATATATGAGCTATGAATCATTGATTTGAGTTAATTATGAGTATTTTTGATTAATTTTACATAATTTTCCTTTATTTTTATGAATTTTACTTAATTTCAATTGATTAAAATTAATCAAATTCAATTTCAATAAGTTTATATTAATTTTACCCAAGTTGACTTGCTTTTATTTAATTTCAACTACTTTTCTTTCATTCAAACCAATTAAAATTAATTAAAATAAACTAAGATTTATTCTAATTAACTCGAATTAGTTATAAAAAATGAAAATCAAGTCAAATTGAGTAAAATTAATTTCATTCAAGCAATTGGAATTTATTTATATTAATTTCAATTAATTTGAATTACACTTGAGCAATTTCACCTAATTTTCACAAAATTTACTTAATTTTATTGAATTCAAATCCATTTCAAGGTAGCTAATTTGAATTAATGTTAATGAATAAATATTCTCTTAAAGATTAAAATGATTTTTTCAACAAAAAATTCGAAATTCGTGGATTTGAATTTTGATTTAGAGGTTGAAAAATTTGAATTCATCCTTTTTTTAGTTTTTTGGTTTTCCTTTAGAGGTTGAAAAATTCAAATTCAAAGACGAATTTTTTTGATAGCTATGCTTTGAAGTAAGATTTTTCTAAGAATCTTTCTGATTGATTTTAAATATTTAAAAAAACTTTAAAATAAAATTATGGATAATTTAGAATACTAAGTTACAGATATAATGATTTAACTAAATGTTAATGAGAAATATTGGTAAAAAAGAATTAAAAGACTTCTTTTAAGCCTTAAAAACTACCCAGGGGCACAAAAGGAGATACCATAAGAACCAAGAGATGATAAATCAATTAGGAAATTTTTTATTTTTGATTCAATCACTTATTGAAATGTATAAATACCAGAATTACTTTATTATGTAGTTTTCATTTGATAAAAACCAATTGATTGTTAATAATTAATTAATTTTCCAATATAAATATCTTATATTTAACAATAAAAATTTGTTTTAAGAAGCTATAAAGCTCTTAAAAATTCTATCATATTCCATATTTGATTTGAATTTTTAAAGAATTCAGTATTTCAGAGTACTTTGAGAATTATTTTGTGGGATTCACCAAGAATAACTCAAATGTAAAGAAAAATAAATAAAAAAAGTAAATGCATTTTTTTTGGCAGGGCACAAATTGGGATTCAGAAATTATGACATAAATTAAATAATGCTTCTTTCATTAATGGTGGTTTATGAAACAAGGGTATTCCTCAAAAGATAATAAATATACTTTCACTAAAGATTTTGATTTATATTATGAACTAACAGCTATTTATTAGAATTAAGAAAAGATATACAATTGCAACATTGATTCTGGAAATTTCAAAGTAATCCATCCAAAAAAAATCATTAATTTTCAAATTTTTACCTTATTTCTGACATTATGAAGTTTGATTATAAAATAATAACCTGTTGTAATGAGGAAAGTACATGTTTAATAGTTTATAAAAGGTTTCAATTATTACTTTTTTGGATTATCCATGGTGAATAATCAATAATTAAAGTTCATATAGGAGTCAGGAAGTTTCTCATTATCTCCTTTGCATTTGTAAACGGAATCTTATCTGCTATTTTATCATGATATTATTGGGGCCTAGCCTTGGTAGAAAGGTTCCAAAAGGTCTTAATTAATTCATTTGGTCATAAGAAGCTATGTAGCCATGATCTGGAGCTGTATGCTACTAAATAGCCTCAGAACCTGGGGTAAAATGGATTTCTCACCTATATTTTGTTTTTTTAGCTATTTTTATTTGAGAATAGTAATACATACCTTAAAGCTGATTTTCAGCTTGTTTTATCAGAACTCCATGTACCAAGACAGTATAAGTGCCATAAATATTCATAAATTCACTTCAACTAAATGAATAACCAAAATTCTTTTATGTTGTATTGATGATTAGGTGTTGAAGTATTTTCTATATTAACATCTCATAGATATCTTTTGCTAATACACTTTATTAATCAACCATAAGTTAAATTTTTTTAGAATCCAAATCTTGTCTTAAATCCATGGAGTTACTTAATTAAAAAAAATTCTTCCTTTTCTTTGTGAAAGATGATGAATTTTTAATATGCACATGACTTATGAGCTTCACATATTACAAATACTATTTTATGTTCACTAGGGAAACGTTTGTGCAACCTGCATGAAAGGAATGTAAAGACACTGGATTACTATTGGCTTGTTTGTTTAAGTTACTTTGATGCAAGCTCTGAATTATTCCTTCCAGTGGATATTTGTGACCTAAGTGGGTATGTATAGCTTACCTCAATTTTCCCATATTCTGTAATCAAGTGTCTTTTTAATGATAACCAATTTTCTCTGATATTTGGGAATATTAATATAAGAATTCAAATTCCTTTTTTGTGACCATATTCTCATAGTATCAAATGGATTTTTTATCTCAAAAGATAAGAAATAGTTTTTAAGGACTTTTAAGGTTTGATTGCTACTAGTGTAGATGGGTTTATATCCCTGGTAGTAAGGAATAATTGTTTTATCATGTTCTGAATCACAGTAATCTTGAGAAGAGCCTTTCAGACTTTATTTGAGCCACTTGAAATAATAGGAATCTATTTGATCCATAATTCATTCTCATTTTTGGAAATTTATTTTCAAATTATCACAATAAATAGATTCCATGTAGTTTTGTACCTAATGTTTAATTTTTTCAATGCTGTTCAGCTTTGAAACTACGCAAATTGATATATTTTAGAAAATTTGTAGATAAAACTCAATTTCAGTAAAATATGCAATGAAAAAACCTCATTTTTTAAAAAAAAAACAGATGAAATTATATCTCAAGACTAAACATTTTTCTTAATGAAGAAGATCAATAATAATTCTGTTCATAGTCAGAAATAACTTTGGAATATTTAATCAATTTTGTGAGTAGAGATATCTTCCATTATAATTGTTATAATACTTGAGTTAGAATAATTATCTCCAAATTTGATAAATGGTAATTTTATCAATATAGCAATTCTTCAATTTTCTTACCATGATTAAGAAAATTATAATAGGGGGTGTCAAAGTCACTGAATCCCACCTTAAAATAATGTGGGATTTGGAACCCAAACCCCAACACTAAATCCCGGGTTTTTTATGTGTAAATAACATGGCATTTTAACTGAGTCCCCTGGTATTTTGAACAAATCTCATGAATCTGGGACTTCAGCTGGAAACCTAACCCAAATGAGTATTCACAACTCATAACTGTGCAACTTATTCTTCTAAATTCAATTTTGGACTATCTGACTGAACAGCTTACCATCCATTTATACTTCTTCATTCATATAATAATGCCTCGTTCCAAAGCAAGACACATTAAGACAGATATGAAGATCACCTCTGGCCTGCCTCATCCATCAGGTCACTTAATACATACAGATCACTTAACCATTATTAATTGGCTTTCAATCAAATCCAATTTTGAGTCATGTTTTGGTACTAGGGGTTCAACATCTATTGGAAGACCTCCCTCATCAAAGCAGCATGGATTTCAGCTCATGGCCATTGAGGTCAACAATAAATCACAAAATTGCCTAAACCTTAGCTGAAGAAGCATCCAAGATCAATGTTGAACATATAAAAAGAAGTATATGGCAGCAAAAACATTTGAAAATTTAACTGGGGCTGGAATAACGGAAGAAGATGAGAGTAAAGGAATCAAATCAATAAGTGAAAAGCTTGGAAGTATGTGCCCTTGCTATGATGAAATAGATGTTCTTTTTGGCCACAAGCCCAATGTCCCTCCCATTGCAAGCTATGATTCACAAGAAAAAGACAGCTTAAATGGTGATGATGATGATTTCTTGCTTGATAAGGTAAGTTATCATCTCTTCATCTTTTTACCTGTGATAATTAAAGCTCATTTACCTTCTAAAGGAGAATAATTTCTTGGATTAACCTCTCAATCTGGATCCTTTGCTTAATAATGATGATGACTTGGTTCAAGTGAAAAACCTTCAAGATGAATCAGTAAGTATGTTTAAGCCTGATACTTATGAAATCCATTGTTGATTATTTCTTCTTTTACCAGAAAAGTAAATCCATTGCACAATCAACACAAAAGCGTAATCAAGAATTGACACCCAACTTTAATGACAAGAGTTATTCTAGGAAAAGGCCAATGGATATGTTTGCACCAACACATGCAAATTTGCTTTAATCATGGCAAAAGGGTATGTTTTGGATTTATGGTTACTCTGATAAATCCTACTGATAAAAGTCTTTATTCTTAGCCCGTGAAACCAGTGAGAATGCTTATTTGGAGTGGGACAGGGGGAGGTTGAATAAAGAGAAAGCAAGCAACATAGAAAATCAATGCTTTGAAGAAGTAAAGTTGAAAAAGAAAATGGAGTTTGAAGAGAAGCAACACACCAAGAAACAGGAATTTGAAAAAGAAAAATGGAATCGGGAATGTGAACTTAAGGAAAAGCAATGCCACATGGATCTCACTATAGCGGCATTGTCATAAAGCAGGCCAATTGCTGGGCTGGAGCACATTCTGAAATTAATCAATAAAAAATAACATATTAGGTATATGTCATGTAAAAATTTTATATGTGGTGATTTGTTAAATAAAACTGATGTTTGTGCTAAATTGGGGTACCAATTTGCAATTGATCTTATGACGTGAAAATTAATTTCAATTAATTACAAAATTCAAAATTTGGGAAGGCTTTGCATCATGCTGCTATGTGCCACAGACAAATGTCCAAGTTTGTTCCAATTGTAATTGAATCCTCCCTCCATATTACCTTTCTTTAGGATTTTTTGCCAAATCCAACTTGATGGGCACTTTTTCCTTTTTCTTTTGAACTTTATTTTATGTGATTTTATTTTCTTTTACATTTATATATTTTTCTTAATTTTTCTTGTTTTTCTATCTTTTTCTTGAATTGATTTTTGTGTTATTTTATTTGATTTTTTTTGTGTGCAATTTTCACATTTTGTTTTTTTATTAAATTTTTTTGGAATTTTTTGGAATTATTTTTATATATTTTTATTTGTTTTGTTTTTCTTTAATTTATTTTTTTTTAAAAAAAACCTTTTTTTTCTCCCAACTCTTCACTTCAAACTTGATTTTTTTTGTGTGCAATTTTCACATTTTGTTTTTTTATTAATTTTTTTTGGAATTTTTTGGAATTATTTTTACATATTTTTTTTGTTTTGTTTTTCTTTGATTTAATTTTTTTTTTAAAAAAAACCTTTTTTTTCTCCCAACTCTTCACTTCAAACTTGATTTTTTTTTAAAGATTACTCAACCAAAATGTCAATTTTTTTTAAACAGGTAAATTCACTAATTTTGGTTTATGTTAACAGGCTCAACCTTTTTTTCTCTTCACCCCTCACTCTTCAATTGAATTTTCTTTTTTAGATTATTCCAAAAAATGTAATAATTTTGATTTTAATTCAGGTAAGCACATTTATTTTTGATTTTTTTACAGGCTCCACCTCACTCAAATTCTTTTTTTTCTTTTTTATACATTAATCTTTTTTTTCTTAATAGTTAATGTCTTTTTTTAACCCATTCATCCACCTCCAACTTCACTCCATTCACCACCTTCCACCCCCAGTCACTCTCACCCATTCATCCACCACCAATACCACCTACACCATCACCTTCCACTCCTCGAGGCTCCTGGGAGGTTCCAGGGATTCAGCCTTCCAAATTACTCTGAATCAATTTGGAAGCTTTTTTTATTGTTTTTTCAGTTAGAGGCCATTAACCAATATATTATATATATTTTTTGTTTGGATGATTATCATTATGATTTAAATGCTTACTTTGTTTTTTTATTTATTGATCATCAAAAATTATTGATGATTTTTTTTTTCTAAATCATCATCATATATAATGGACATTTTTATTTTTATTTTTTTATTTAAATTATAATCATCTTTCCTTGATGCTGATCTTATTTTTTCATCATTGTGATTTCTGAACCTTCTCTTTTTTTCTCTTTTTTTTTGGATTATTATGATGACTGATTCTTTTTGTGTTTTTGATCATCTTATCAAATCAATAATGATTATTTATTTTTCTTTTTCTTTTTTAATCATAATCATATTTAATTTATGATTATTTTCTTTTTTTGGATTATTATCATTACTGACACATGATTCTTTTTTTAATTTGTTTCATTCTTAATATTTATTTGTTGATATAGGGGTGGATCATTTATAAGGGATTTTTTGGTAATTTCATTTAATTTCACTGCCCTTCCATCATCATTAATATTCAAAAAAACCCTTCTTTCTCTCACTCTTCAAATCAATCTGATGATGTCATGGTTAGGACTAAACCAGACTCAGCAAATAATCAGAATGATATGAAGGATAATGAAGGTATTATTCCACCTCTTGATGTCATGGTTAGGACTAAAGAAAATATAGAACATCATGAGGATAAAAACACCAAATCAATTAATAAAAGAAAACTCACCCAAAGCCAAAGACAACACATTTATGATTCAAAACAAATTATTTCTCACCTTGGCCATTCAAACAAGGAATATAAACACTTTTAAACCATTTCAATTGACAAGAAATAAGCCAATTCCCCATTGTTAAAACTTCCATATCTCAACACTCTCCCCCATCCTTATATACTCATTGATAAAACAACAAAGCCCTTTTTTCCTGTCATAATATATGAAATAACCCCTTTTGATAATTCTTCTGGATACTCTCAAATGCTCCAAAACCTCATCATGACATTAATGTCCTTATCTAAAAATCAACAAGAAATTAAAACCAATAAGCAAATCCTAGGTGGCATTATGAAAGGTATTGGGTTTTGTCCTGGTTCTGATTCTGGCAAATCTGCCGGTGTGTGATCTTTTTTGCTTTTTATTTTAATAATCACCAAGTAATTACAAAATTTTCAGTTGTTTACTCCAGAAAACCAGGTTTAACTCCTCATCAAATTGAAACAGATAATAATCAATGGACCAAAATTCATCAATATGATTAATTCATTTACTCAAGAATCTCACATTTCTCAAAATTAGCTGCAAATGAAAATCAGTCATTAATGGAAGCAGCCAAATTACCAAACTTCAGGTAACTTGATTGGACTTGTTCAAATTCAAAGCAAGAATTCAAATCATTTACCAATGTCATTGTCACTCAAAATAGATTTTTCAATAAGCCACATCAATATTTAAATGATATCAATGCCTGGACTTCTGGTATATATTCTTTTGCATTGAAAAAAGATTTCCATCCCCTTCCAACTGTCTTCACCCCCTCTGGACATGGTTTGCACTTCCCTGAATTGAAAATGGAGATTGATTTTTCAAAAAAACCTGGAATTATGGAAATTCTTTGGAAGAAATCAACAATGGTTCATCATACAACAAACCCACCTCCAGAAATTATCAATAATAAAGAAATCACTCATTTTGGATGTTCTTTTCAAATCAACCATAAATTATTTAATCTAGGTGACAAATTCTTGAAAATGACACCCACAGAAATTAATTCCAAAGTCAATGGGTACTCTGAAAGAAATATGCAAGACCAAAACAGAACTAAAAAATATTAATTGTTAATAGTTTTATCTTATCAATAACATATCCACTCCATTGTATGCCATTAAATTAAGTACATAAGTCAATGGTCCTGATGAAATTCACAATTGACTATCTTTCCATGCCAAAGTAATCGGTTTAAGTTTTTCACGCATATTTACCACATCTTCCCCAATGTTGTTATTGGACAGATTTTCTGCATGAGGTGGATCATCATCCTCATATAGATCAAACCATTCATCCAATTTGTGCTAACATATTATGTACAATAGTGCAAGAAACAACCCAACTAACAAAAGATCCAATTTCATGATTATCCCTCATTTGATCTTGCATTTCCCTTAGAGAAAACCACTTCCCCTTCAAAATTCCAATTGCATGCTTGATTCTGACTCTTGATTTTGCTAGACAGTAATTAAAAGAACGGTTTTCTTCATTCTGTGCTACAGCTCCCTTATTTGCTGGAGCAACCCAAGGAGAGCTTACATATGAAGAATTGGCAAGTAAGTATTGATCCTTTTCATAAACACCTTGAGGTGTTTGTGCTATTTTCATATGTTGATAGACATTTGAATCATGAAGTGACCCAGTACACCCAACGTTTAGAGCAGTGAACTGTTTGTTTATGTCACAAACCAGTTGTATTGACATAGAATACCTTAATTGTAAACAATCAGTCAAAATGAAATAAAGAATAAAAATTCATCAGCTGCCTTTTTTTTGCGATCAAAATAGGCTTCACCATCATTGGGGGGACGTTGTGATAATGGTATGAGACTCCCATCAATAAACCCAATGCACCCAGGGAAGCCTTCTGCTTGCATTACTTGAGACATCTCTCTTAATTGTTCTATTGTTGGCCACACAATCACTGTGCGCTTCAACTTCATTAATATCTGGATCACTCTTTGAGTTTACAACACAATAGCCCCATGGCTAATTCCAAATAAAATTATAATCTTTCCCAAAGCAGCCCCATTTCCATTTGATCCTAGCCTTTATAGTGTGACATCCAATTGGATGGCAGGATTGTGTTGTTTGTTTTGTGATGAGTTTTGAAAGGTTTTATAAGCTTGAATTTGTGAAACCAATTTTTCAAATTATTCATGTGTGGTCCTACATAGCTTTTAAAACTTTTCAGATGATAATGTTTGTAAATCATTCATTGTATAAATGTGATGTGATGGATATCTTCTATGAGGATTGATGTACCTTTGTGATGTGTTCATATCTAATAATATTATATCTTACTGGATATCAGAATCACTATCAGAGCTGAGAGGATCAATGAACTGAAGTAAGTTTAAGTTCTGAAGTAAAGGTAGCCTTTGCCATGCCTTTGGCATGGTAAATGAAGAAAAGATGTATATAAAATGCAATTTCAAACCAAATAACTTAATAAAACACAAGTATATTCAGATTTTTTGCAAGAGGAGGGGAGTTTTATGAAATTTAACATTCCCTTACTGAGTTGTGTGTTGTAAAAATGTCCCTTTAAGTGAAGCTAAAGGTGGGATTTTAGTATCTAAACACGGGATCTGGTACCTCAAAATACCTCACCTCTTTAGGTGTGGGATTTCTCAAATCCCAAAAAGTAAATGCGGGATTTGGCCCAAAAGAAACTCAGGATTTTGAGTGTGGGATTTGGTAACTTTTACACCCCCTAATAAATGAAATTGATGGTGTGATATTCCATAATTAACTTTCAAGCCCAGATGAAGAATCAATTCACTTTAATAAATATCCAATGGATAATACTTGAAGCTTAATTAAATATAATATGAAATAACTTACTTTTATAATCTTTGATCATGAGCATAAGTAAGAATCATAATCAAAAATTATTCAACCAATGCTACACAGAAGAATTATAGTATTCTAAGTTCACTGACATTGAATTTTAAATTAACTTAATCACATAAATCAAAGAGCTTAATTCATATTATTTTCATCCAATATTTAAAAAACAACACACAGAACAATCAATACATCCAAAAATCAAGATAAAACAAAATAATAACATCAAATCACTAAAATCACATTCATGAAAATTAATATCACCTGCAAAAGATGGAAAAGACTAATTACCCACATGAACTAATCTTTCAATGAGGAGTTGAACTACATTATCAATAATATTATTTGATTTGGCTCCTCTGAGATTCAAACTACACACATTCAGAAGCCTTTTCAGTAAAAAATATAAGGTTTTTATATGAAACTCTTAATAATAATACTTATGATGAAGAATAATATGACTGTCCTCAAGTTAAAATCTAATAAAATTGAATATTATATCTAAAAATAAAGATAGAATTATTAATAATATCAATAACTCTAATAGTTATGAGAAAATTTATTCAAAATTAATATCATGAGAAATTTCAATAATCAACATCATATACATTATCTATACTAATAATAAAATTATTCTATTATTATCATAATTTACTAACAACTATAATAATAAGAGTATAGAATATCTACAAGAGACAGTTTAATTTGTTTAAATGAATAAAAAGCTCTATATATAATATCAAATATTATTCATAAAAGATTAGTATACACAGCTGGGTGATTTTAATCATAGAAATAATTTTATAAAAAATCAATAATAAGCCAAAAAAGGAAATTGATTGAAGACTCACTTATAATTTAATATTTGATAGGAAAACACCAAAAAGTATCAGAAACAATTTTCAAATAATGAAATAAGTCAAAATACACAGAAATTGAGAATTGTTGGAGTTTTAGAGGATCATTTGATCTCACAGAATATCTTCAGAAAATATTTTACAAAATGAAGAAATTATTGAAGATTATACAAATATAATCAAAATACAAGTTTTCAATTCTTCATTTAAAACAATTATGTAGCATAAAACAAATAATAATTATTTATAATAATATAAGATTTTATTGATGAAATATGGTACTTTGGGAGATTATATTGTACTGATTGATGGGGATAAAAATATAACTAAATGGCTCTTTTTATTCCTTGAGGAACCTCCTCTATGATCACAGATTCTCTCAGACGGGGCATGTACTCATCAAGAATGAAGAAAACATCATTACAAATTGATTTTTACTTTAAACTCCCTCACTTTTCATTTAAAATTTAATGTATGTGTGTTATTTTTAACTTCAAGTAGCTTTAAGATAAATCTTTGCTTATAATATTCAGTTTCATTATATGTGTATCTTCAAAAGAAACTTTAAACTAACAAATCTTGCAATCAAGGTTTTTAATTGATTTTTTGAAGAAAACCTAATTCTATTCAAGAATAATTAAATTAGGTATTATCAATGTTTAATTACAAATAATATTATTGATAAAAGATAGTGAATATCATATTGATACACAAATAATATAGAATTGTAAGCTGTGTGAAAATTTCAAGCAAATTTGTTGAGAAATGGCTTTTCTATGAATTTTTGAGGTTATTGCTTTTTCCACAAAAACTAGAAATATAAACTAATACTTAACTTTGATTTAAATATTTTGAAGCTTTTGAAACCTTGATTACAATCCTGTATAATGTAATTTACCCCTTGTAAGCTTTGAATTCCTTCCCAAAGGGAGGATAAACCCATTTATAATGCAATCTTCAATCAAATTCTGACCTTACAGCTTAATTGAGGTTGAAAAGACTTTAGTAAAGGAGTAACACCCTATTCAAGTTATTGATCCCAAAAACTGGGTACCCTGGCACCTTTTTCCATTTTGTGCTTTGTCCCCCCTTTTTCATATACTTGGTAATTTATTTCTTTAGAGCCATACCATGTCTCTTAATAAATTTTGATTCTTTACACACATTACTTAAATACTGCATGGAAATTAGTTAGCCAATTTAGAAACTCCACACAACACTTTAATCTTAACACAATTTTTGTAGGTTTACATATACATGATGCTACTTGAAATTAAAGTTAACATTAAGAAACTGAAAATATATCGAAAAATTTATAAAACTGGTTGAGTGCTATGTGGAACTCTTGAATCTTCCAATGAAACTCAAAGAAATCCGTTTTGGGTATAACACGCTATGGGTTTTGCCTATGTTGTTTGTGGTTTAGAATCAAAAAGTTACATAATAGCTATATCTTTGTTTATCCAAAATAAGTTTTGAATAAATTTGCATTATTTTGTGTTTGGAAATACTTTGACAGCTCAGTTAATTACTGGATAAAATTTAAAAAACATTGTTTGTGGTGTTATGAGTATTTAATACATAACTCACAGGCTCAGAAGAGCCCCAAGCCTCAAAAGTGCTATGCATGGAAAATTGAAAAATAACTGATCTAAACAGTAATTAAGTAACCGTAATTGTGTTTCCTGAATAAAAATTTACCAAATAATAATCTGCATAGGCTCATTATAATTATAAATAGAAGAGCCACCAACCTTGAAATTCCTATCCATACAAAAAAAACCATGTTCAACTTCCCATTTGTCTCTGAATAAAAATATCAAATTTGAAATAATATTAAATATTAAATAAACAATGTAAGCTGCTATTTATACTACACTCTATAAATCCATGGATTAAAAAATAATTTTCAAGTGATCAATACAATCAAAAAACTCATCTAATCAGTGGGATTTTGGAGGGTTATTTTAGCTATTTGTGATTTGATCCACTTCAGGTTGTTGATTTTTATACCTTTTCATTTGTCTCTATCATTTCTTATTTTTTTGGGAATACTCATCTTTGTTGAGAAAATTATCCAGAACGTATGCTAATATACTATAATCAAACAGATATCTTACAAAAATAAAGGAATTATTTTAATAAAAATACTTAATCTGATATATTTTGACAATCTTTAAGTAAGTAAGTCTTATTGAGATAAGTAGATTTTTGTATATGTGTTTTTTTAATATGGATGGTGAAAATGAAAATGAGATTTCGTGAAGATACTTCTAAGGGATAATATATTATAGTAAAGACTAGTATTATTATATAACGCTATTTTTTTAAAACACAACTATCTCAAGTAATTATCCAAGGAAATCATATATATTGGAGCTTATAAGCTAATCAGAAAATTATAATCAATGTTGCTAGCAATTTTCTCATACTGCTAATATCTAGAAGACTAATTAGTCTTCTGGAAATATCATATTTGAAATAGCTTTCAGTACTACTATTTTTCATTTTAACTAAGCTAAGAGACTCAGAAAATCTACTTATATTTAGGCTATGGATATACCACTGGGTATCCTTCCGTTTGTGAGTTTTCAATTATCATTGAATCTGCTATTTACTTTTTAATTATTGTAAGAATTGGCAGGGAGCCTTCATGGATGTATTTTGGCCCCAAAATAATATTCTTTATGTTCCTTCTTGTCAAAGATTCTGGTAGATTGTCTTCTGGGAGACATTTTCTTATCAAAATGAAATCATATTCATAATAAATATAAGCTTGTGTGAGTTTTCTCCTTATAAGTAATATTTTAATTATGATATATATATTTTTGGAGAGGCTTTTAATATTAAAGGATAAATTAAAGAAAGCTCAGATTTATTTATTTTTGAAAACTGAAGTATAGTTTTTATAGGATTTTTACACGAAATTGTTAATAGTCTTTGTATCAATAAGTAGTGATGTTAATATATATAGTAATAAGTATAGCAGAGCTAAACTGAAAATATAAATCTCAATAAGTTATTATTACAGCTTAAAAATTAAGATGACTTAATTATTATTATCCAAGAGTTAATATTTAATGGTCTGAGTAAAATTATAATCACCCTATAATTATTTTATTCTATGATTTATATGATAATAGGAAGTAGAAAATACCTAATGGAGACAATTATGGGCTAAAGTCATATTTATATATTTAATTTAGGAATGATATAAGATTATCATCTATAAGGTTCCATTAAGCATATTTCAAATATATTCTCATAGAAAAAATGTATCTAAAAACCGATAATGAGAGAAAAAATATTAATAAAAGAGAGAATCATACTTTAAGTATGTTTCAATACAGATAATTATTAATACAAAAAACTTAGTACTACCTCATGTTTTAAGGTTTGAGAAATATTACAATAGTCTAAAAAAAAGAGTTGTTAAACCTCCATTATCGTATTTTGTACCTTTCTGGAGTGGTCTGAATCCCACCGAGCTATAAATTGGAAATATCATGGACAAATAATTGAGAAAGTTTAAAGTACTACATTTTATAATGATACAGTCAAAATTATTCAAATTAACCATATTGATACTCCAGATAATACTTTGAGCTCAATGACAAGAGGGACGTAGCAAAATTACATAATAAATAAAGTTTATAAAGCCCAAATTTAAAATTGAGGCGCTTAAACGAAGCCACATGGATTATATAAATAAGCTCAGATAAACGTATTCCTAAAGAACTAAAAATAGCATTATGATTGAGTAAAATAACAGAAGCATCTAATTTTCCAGAAAAGAATAGTTCATGTAGCACTAAACCACCTTACCTTAAATCAATGGCTATTGATTCATTGAAATTTCCACGAAAAATACATGGGAAAGTCTTCTAAAATTACAGCTAATCAGATCAAGTATCACATTAAAGTAGAAAAAATCAAGCTTATGCGAATAAAATCCACCTAAGCCCAAATTACACAAAGATTTTAGCAATCAATAATCAAAGTCTCAAATTCAATCCCCACCTTAAACATAATTTCACAAGAAAGAGTGCAAAATTTCATCCATATGATACTATTTGAAATTTCCATAATTCTAATCGATCCCTCAAGGCTTTGAGATATTAATAACTCATAAAAGGAGGTTATGCATCTGAGCTTCTCTATGAAGATCCACAAAAGAGGAATTACCTGAACCCAAATGATAAAGCTTCAAATGGAGGACACATGTTACCCAAAATGAAATGAAAAAAGGCGTCTTCTCTTCATTTTCTTTCCCCCTTCCCATTTTAAAAGATTTTCCTAAAAAGAGGCTGAAATAAATCCCTAAACCTAGCAGGTAGTCTAGAGAGTTATCTCCTCAGTAGGTTAGCTCAGTAGCAATATTGAATAATAATAATTATTAAAAAAACAATAGTGGCTACAAATTTAGAAATATTAATATTGCTTGTTTCCTCAAACAAATAAAATAGTAAGTTATTCTGTACATTTTATCTTATTAATAAATAGAACTACTTTTCATATCACTGTTATCTATTATACTCTAGAGCTATTAGTATCATAAGTAATATTTAGAAAGATACTTTTACTCCTAGTTGTCCTTCTGAAATTAATTCTAATACAAATGGCTATTGAAAGTTTTTTCATAATAATTGAGAATTGCAGATACCACTTATCAAAACAAGAATCAATAATTAATTGTTTTGAAATCCAGAAATTGAAATAGAAACAAGTCAAATAATAAATATCACAGCTAATTAAACAAAAAAGCTATTAAAAATGATATTTCATATAAAATCAAATGCTAATTTTTCAAAATAAATTGAATCATTTTCTATATCACTATGAAATAAACCATGAGAAAAATGGATACACCTTACAGAAAATGTTTCATTTGAAATTGGAAATGGGGGAAATATTTAGCTCAGATAGGAACTAGGACAGAAATTAATTTAATAAAAGGAAGTTTTGGAAGAAATTCCCACCAAATACGCAAGCTAAAAAGGTTCAATTCAGCTGGCTTGATATCAGTGTTTGGTAAAAGATGCCGGATTTTGATAATTTGAAAATACATGATAAAATTTATCATTTTGATTCCCCATCTATTTAAATTTTGTTTCTTCATATATTTTCATAAAAAAGAAATTAAAAATTCGACTTAGTTCTTGCATATGTTTTTTTACATAAATATTACAGTTTCCATATGGATGGTTTCTACAACCAATTTAAAGGAATATATAGATTAATAATATTGAAATTTGAACAGTTGTACTTTGGAATCAACCTTGTATAAATGTACAAGTGCCTCAAGGACCTGAGAGCTTTTTGAGAGGATATATAGTTTAAAGTATATACCCTGATATCAAATTTTTTTCCCTTGAGAAAATATGTATTGATTGATATATCTGCTTCCTTATTTTTATTCTCTTATAGCAGTTAGTTTTTCCTTTAATATTAAAAAAACATTAATTCCAATAAAGATCAGGTATTTTCATGAGAGTCTCACTAAAATATAATATATAATGAGTGATAATTACTACTAGTTGATACCATAAACTGCTTTAGAGGAGAAATTCTCACTCATAGCCAAGATATAGAAATTATTAATGGAATATCATTTTATTTATTTCCAATATTGGAGAATTTTCTATAATTCAATCCCAAGGTGTAAATCAACAATCATTTTGATCTTTATAGAAAAAATATTGCTTAATAATTGGATAGTTAAGTCTCATAAAGACTTATAAGATCAGATTATTTTATTTTTAGCCTCATTTGAACTTTTCCTTTCTGAATACCAATCAATTAATCACTCTATATATTCCTGTTAAGATAATTATTAATCCTTAATTCACCTTATTGATTTAGTTGGTTAATTGAAAATTGAGAAAACTAAGATGATATATTTAAAAATTCTTGATATTGTGATTTATTGTTTCACAAATTCTAGGAAGAATCAATATCAAGCGCTTAAAGATAGCTTGAATACCTAATATCTATATATCCTACACAAAGGCAATTAAAATATATTTTTTGAACTTAAGAGAAGGCAGAATTTTTACTGATCCCATTTTATTATATGTACTTTTTTATGAATTAAATCTAAGCGTTTTTAATATAGATTATGTGAATTTTTAGTTTCTTTCGTTTTGGTATTTATTCTGGAAAAAGGGCTGGAAATATTGAATAAAGTGATGTTTTTTGTGAGCCTTGAGGTATATTCTATATACCCAAATAGGCCACAAGTATCTTAAAAAGAAATTTTGAATTATACATAGCTCATAAATCATGAATATATTCAAAATTCATCATTTTTGATTTCAGAAAAGATGAATAACTTTTTATTGAGTAAGTAAATCCATGGATTTAAGGCCAGATTTGGATTCTACATAGAAATTCACCTAGGGTAGCTCCATAGAGTGAATAAGCTCAAATTAACTCTTTGAGGTGGTAATATAGAAAATACTTCAACACCACATCATTAATACCACATAAAAGATCCGTGAAAATTTTTGTTTTTCTTGATTTTACGCCAAAATAATGGGAAAGTGAGGAATCCCATGTTACATATACACTAAGAATAGTGTTATACATGTTTTGAGCACTTAATATCATGGTATTCTTACATGGACTTTTGGTACACCCATAGTGGATATCTCACTTGAAGCTTAAATTACTATTTTGACGTAAAAAATAGGCAAGGGGGACAAAAGACATCAAAGAGAGCCAGGGTACCCAACTTCTGAGGACCCAGAGGCGTGGATAGCTCCAAAGCTTGGTTCCATGGCTGATCTTGACCCAATTGGTAAACTAAACCTCTTTGGGAACTTGGTTACCATGTCACAACTACTGTAAATCTTAAGAAAATAGCAAATAACCTGCTATTTTGACGTGCCAAGGAGGTAAAGAGCTCCTTAGACTCCTGTAACCACATCAATTCTTAATTACTTTCCATGGATAAACCCCAAAAGAGTAATTAAAACCCTTTTTGGACTTGTATCCATTGATTTACCTCATAGAAACCAGTGAAACACTGATATTTGCAATTCTACATAGAAATGAGGTAAAAACTTCAAAAATTCATTAAAAATACAATTCTTAATTAATCCTTCTGAAACTTTCAGGACCAATGGAGAACCGTATTATATATAGTACAACCAAAAAGAATTGCAGTTTTACCAGTAAAATTAAAGTTTTACTTACAGTCTATTTTTGACCATTCTATGTGAAACACTGAATCGTCAAAAATTCACAGTAATTAAAACCTGTGATGAAATTGGCAATAACATTGATAACTTTGAGAAATCAATGATTATTTTGGAATAAAAGAAAATTTACTGATGTTACTCCTTTTATTCTTAACCATATTGGGGTTGGTAGTCACGTAAAAGCATCAATTAAGTAATTATGATAATCTTACGTGACAACAGATGATGCAATCATTAATCCAAAAAGGTTTATTGTTTTCTCACTCACTGGTTTTTCAGTTTGCTCCATGGCATGCCTCTGTGAGCTGTTGTTGACTTAAAAAATCCACAATTCTACGTCAAATTTCTCTACTTTTATCTATCAATAAGTTCTTTGGAGTATTAGTGAGTCATTTATCTTTAATTCTTAAAGTTTTTCCCTAGTAATAGTTTTATTCAAGGATTAGCTTTATAATTATTCTTGCAAAAGATAATTATATATTAAAATAATTTATTATTATTAAATTCTTCTTGTAATTGATTCTTGTAGACAATTACTTGCTCACTGTTAAAATCACTAGTAGTGCTTAACATGTGAAAGAAATAATTCTTTAATTATTTAATTGTGGTTATAATAATATTCTATTATTATATTTCATAAGAACAGACATAGTACTGTTGATTAATAGTAATATTATCATCAGTTTCATAGTCATATCTTACATTTGGGGGCCTGGCCATGATTTTATCCATAGACTTGGCTTTAATCATATTCTAGACTTCATTTTTGTGTTCTAAAAAACCACCATACCTACCACATCTTACATTTGGGGGCCTGGCCGTGTTTTTTGAACCTTGTACCCTTGATTAATATATTTTTAAGTTCTAAAATATATTAATTTAATATTTTTTTTCTTCAATTTAAGGAAAAATTATTTTTATTTTTGAAATTGTCTTAAAATCTTGTTTCATTGAGGAATTTGGTTTAATTTTGTACTGTTTTTACACGTGGCTTTTTCACATCCAAAAACTTATAAAATTATTCTTTGAGTTACTCTGACTCAATTTTTTTATTCAAATTCTTAAATTTTAAATACTTTTTCTTTGAAAAGAATATTTTTTTTATCAAAAAATAATAAAACTTATAAAAAATCTTTTAAAATATCTTAAATCATAAAAATAATTTCTTTTATCATATTTTCTCTTTAAGTGTCTTTAATCAAATACTGTGCAGCTGGCAACAGACTCAGTAAAAGATACATCAATAGTCCTGAATCTTCAGAAGCAGAATCTGAAGAAAGTATTGAGGTGCAAATTGCTAAAAGAGGCACCTTATTTAACTCAGAAAAAGCTAAATTACTACCAAAAGGTGTGTATTTTATCTTATATTTTCACTTTTTATCTTTAAATTGACGTGAAAATGGTGCATACCAGAAATGGAAGCAACTATTCAGTCCAACCAGATGGATGTGGATAAGGAAGAGGCAAGACCAAATCCAGAAGTGCCAAATATTCCACAAGAAAGACACATCTGGAGGATGCCAGAGTTGCCCCCCATTCCCCAAGGTCTGTACCAACAGATTTTGACGTGAATTCTGAGCCTGAACTAATTCATGATATTATTTCCAGGGCTGAACCATTTTCAAGTGGCAGCAATAGAAATATATCAATGCCAGTACAAAAATTGGTTCAGAGCAGCCAAGGAAGAGGAGTGGGAAATACGCCCAAGCCTTTGGCAGGGGGCCATGAACTCCTACTTACACATCAAGAGCTTTCTGGGTCAGGAGAAGACCATAGAACTCTTAGGAGGATGGAGCCCCCTGTCTTGCAAAGACAAGTTCAAAAAGATAAATAATTGGTTGAAGAACCAAAGTCTTTTATCCATAGACCAGAAGAAAGAGTTGGAAATGACTCCAGCTTTGGAGACAGAGGCACCAGTGGCGTCTACCAGCTCCAGAAGTGTCCAAGGACAAGCCCAAGGGACCTCAGAAGAAACAGAAAGGTCCCAAGAACCATCAAGGCAAAGGAAAAGGCAAAGCCAATTGGAACAGACCTTACCCACAAGGGTACAGGATCCCCAAATTAGAGCCTTCAGCCATGGACAGTGTCTTCAATATGGCCAGAACTCTGATGGAATTCACAGCCAAGGAGCAGGAAAGGATGAACAGAAACTTTCCACACAACTAATTGGTGTACAGACTAGTATTAATGTAGAAATTGGTAAACTTGATAGAAAGTTATCTAAAATTGCATCAGATATAGTTGAATTAAAGAAAAATGACAAGACATACATTGAATTGCACCAAGTGACACATGCCAGACTTGACTCAATTACCAATTCTTGAAAAAGAATTGAAAACATGTGCCAAGTTCAGCATGATGAGATGGAAGAACTTTCCATTTTTAAGGTGAATAATCAACTTACAATTTTACAAGACCAAGTCTTAAAAATAGTTGAGAATACCAACCAATTTGCTATACACTTAGCAAAAAGTGACAGTGAAAGGCAGAAGTTAAAGAATGAAATAATTGCAAGTGTGGAACAAATTCATAATAATCATGAACCACATATGCCAAGACACTCTACACCTTTAACTGAAGAAAAACTTTCTGTTAAAGAAAGTCTCACCCCATTCTTGGGAGAAAATGCCTACTCTTCAAGAGATATTCCCAAAATAGAAGAATGGCCAACATTCTCTGTTGAAGGAGAATACAACCATATTGAATTCATCAGGACTATTGATATTTTGCAAGAAGACTTTAATATACCTGATGAAATCATAGTGGGAAAATTACACTGTCTGTTTACCAGAACTGCAAAGAAATGGTATTACAAAATGAGGATTGATCATGGTAAACATGATTGGTCTTGGTGGAAATCTGAAATAATTACAAAATGGGCCAATAATTCTTGGAGGTTTAAAATAGAAAATGCCTTTGAAAATGCCATTTTTAACTCAGAGAAAGATAAACCACTTACTTGGTTCTTCAAACAAAAAGACAGATTATCTTGCTTACAACCAGATATGTCTGACACTATGATTAATATGAAAATATTAAGAAAGTGTGGAGGAGAATTAGAACATGCTATCAAAAGCAGATGTGTAGAACCCTGTTCAACAGAAGACTACATTAATTCTATGGAAGATATCATTGCCAGAACAAGAATTGGTAAAACTTGGTCTAAAATCCCAACAGAATCCAAGATGACCTCTAAGATTCCCAGAGAGGATAAGAGACCAGAAAAACCTGTCTTAAAGTGTCATAAATGTGGAAGCACTTCACATTTAGCCAACACTTGCACAAAAAAGACAAAAATCAATGAAGTTCAAGTCATTGAAGAAATTCAGTGTACTGAAGAGAAAGAAGAGTCTGATCAAGATTCTGCAGTCTCTGAAGATACACCAGTAGAGGACTATCCCATTGAAAACATCACAGCTTTCTTTGAGGTCACAGAAGTCCATACCCACTTGCCACAGTACAGTGAGGATTGCTGCAACCTGACCAATATCCAAGATGCCAGAATGTGTAAAACAAAACCTGCTAGAGGAAAGGGTTATACTGCTGGAGCATCCTGTATCACATCAGTTTTGATGAGTGATATTGAAGCCAAAGTAAATTTGGATACAGGGGCATTTTGCACTTGTGTGGGAAAAGATTATCTCCAAATTATACTTCCTGGATGGAAGAACCATCTATTACCAATAGAAGGTGTACAATTTAGTAGTTACAGTAACAATATGTACCCCTTGGGTATATTAGACACTAATCTTGTATTCCCACACCCAGCAGGAAGTGTAAGGATGAAAACTGAGATTGTTGTAATGGATAATTGCACATCTCAGCACATCATTCTTGGAAATGATTACTGGAATATCTATGGTATTGACATCAATAACCATAAAGACAGATATTTCACAATTGGGGATAACAAAAGACAAAAATTTTCTTTTTCCAATATGCCAAAACAAATATCTGTGGTATCTTCTGTCAAAGATACTTATAAAGATGAATTTGTGTCTAATCAACTTTTTGAAGCACAGATTAATCCATCTTTGTCACCAAAAATGAGGAATGAACTTATTGACGTGTTATACACATAAAATACTGCATTTTCCTCTGATAATGAACCATTAGGTGCTATAAGAGGACATGAAGTTGATATTACTCTTAATATTAACAGACCATATCCCCCAGTACTTAGAAGACCAGCTTATCCAGCCAGTCCCAGAGCTAGAGAAGCCTTGGAGAAACATATCCAAGAGTTAACTCAACTTGGTGTACTAAAGAAAGTAGGCCATAATGAGGAGGTTGAAGTGACAACACCTGTTATCATTGCTTGGCATAATGATAAGTCAAGAATGGTTGGGGATTTCAGAGCATTGAATACCTACACAGTTCCAGATAGGTATCCAATCCCTAGAATCCAAGAAACCTTGACTCAATTATCCAAAGCCAAGTATATAACATCAATGGATGCATTGAAAGGCTTCCATCAAAATGTTTTGACACCTAAAGCTAAGAAATTACTTAGAATCATCACTCACTGTGGTATTTTTGAGTATCTTAGAATGCCATTTGGCATTAAAAATGCTCCATCTCATTATCAAAGAATGATGAATACCATCTTCCCCACAGAATTGTCTGAAGGATGGCTTATCATTTATATTGATGATATCATCATATGTTCTGACTCATGGTCTTTGCACCTTGAGAGACTTGCAAAAGTACTTCACAAAGTTGCAGAAGTGAATATGAAAATTTCACTTAAGAAATGCAACTTTGGTTTTGAAGAACTTAAAGCATTAGGACATGTTGTTTCTGGTTTAAGCTTGGGTATTGACAAAAATAAAGTGGCAGCAGTACTACTTAAGCCAATACCCCAGAATAAAAAATAAATGATGTCTTTCCTTGGATTTGCTAGTTACTATAGGAAACATTTAAAAGACTTTGAAATTCTAGCCAAATCACTCTATAGAATCTGTGATCAACAGACTGTATTTTAGATGACACAGGAAAGAATTAAAGCTTATGAGAAGATAAAGAAAGCCCTTACAGAAGCACCTTTACTCCTCATGCCTGACTGGAATATTCCTTTTAAGTTGTACATTGATGCATGTGGAGATGGATTAGGGGCAGCCCTACATCAAGTCCAAATTATTGATGACAAACCTACAGAAGGACCAGTTTGTTATATCTCAAGGCAAATCAAACCAACAGAAGCCAGATATGGTGCAAGCCAAATGGAGTGCTTATGTTTGGTATGGGCACTTGAGAAATTACACTATTACCTTTGTAAGGTTTGTCTATGAAACTCTTGATAATAGTAGCAATATCAAGAGTACTATGACTGTCCTCAGTAGAAAAATATAATATAATAAAATATTATAACCACAAATTTAAATATAATTATTAAAAATAATTATATAGAAAAATAAATTTGATTATTATTATAATAATATAATAAAAAAAAATATAATAATTATAGTAAATTATAATTATTCTATTATTGTTATAGTCACTGACAGTTATAACAATAAGAAGTGTAAAGCTCTTAATGAGACAATTACACGTGGAAAATATGAATATTAACCACTTATAAATAATATAAATATTATTTATAAAAAGAATTAAACACACACTGTGCAGAAATAATTCTTTAAGAATAACAATTCTATATAAAAAAACTAATACTAGATAAAAAAAGATATAGAACCTTTTAGAGAAAACTTACTTATAATATTTATTTAATACAACAAGTCAAACAACAACAGTTATTATATTAAAAAATCATTATAAGTTAAAAACACGCCTAAAATCAATAATTTTAAAGATAAAATAACTTTTTATGATAAAATTTAAGATTAAAGAGTTTTTAAGAGGAATTTGTGGATTTTAAAAGATATTTAAGATAATAATTTTATATAATAAAATTTATTATAGATGATTACAACAATAATCTGAATTCTATGACTTCAATTCTTTAATTTAATAAATAAAGAATAAAAATAACTTAAGAATTACTTTTAATAATAAGATTTTATATTTAATAAAACTTTACCTGTTTAAATTTCTAATATGATTGGATTGATAATGAATGATGGACAAAAACAGTGATGAAAAGACTCTTTTTATGTCTTCAGAGCAGCTCTCATGATTCATAATGAATATAGAGGGCGTGCTCAGGTCAAAACTGAAAAACCATGCTTAAAAATAAAGTTCTTAACTTAAGGCAACTTATTTTTACTTCCAATTTAAAGTTAACAGTGTTATTCTTAACTCCATGTAACTTTAATCCTCATTTAGTTTAATTATTTTAAGTTTCAATATAAAATAAGTTGATTTATATTAAAGTTCATCACATGAACAACTTAAAAATAGAGTTTCAAGCAGAAATATTTTAAACTCAAATTTTAATTAATTTTTAAAGAAATCATAATCTTCTTTGGACTTAATTAAAAGAGATAATTTCCAGGCTAATTACCCAGGAAATTTATTTATAAAAGATACTTAAAATTTAATTTATATATTGATAATATTAAATTCTAACTTGTGTGAAATCTTCAAGCAAATCCATTAAGAATTGGATTTTTAATGAATTTTTGAAGTTATTGCTATTTTTCCATGTAAAATAGCAATACACACCAAACCTTAAGTTTTGATAAGGTTTTGATGCTTGAAACTTTAAAGTTTTAAGCTTAATTAAGCTTTGACAGTTCTTAAAACCTTAATTTCAAGCCTGCATATTGGGATTTACCCTTTGGCAGCTTGAAATTCCTGTCCAAATTGGGATAAAACCAGTTTAAACCTTAAGGTTGGATCAAAGTCTAATCTTAAAGTTTAAATAAGGTTGAAAATCCTCCAATACAGGTGGACAACCTTAATTGAATCATTGCAGATTCAAAAAGCTGGGCACCCCAGCTCTATTTGGTCTTTTTCCTTTGTCCCACCTTTTTGTGTGGATTTTGCCCTTTTATTTATTTAAAGCCATACCATGGCTTTAAACCCTTTTAAATTTAGCCCACGCAGGATTTACATTCTGTATGGCAAATCCTTAGCCAATTCAGTAAATATACACCACACCTCAATTTTAACTAAAATTTTGGTAAGTTTGCATTAACTTTATGCAACTTTAAATTTAAGCTTATTTAAGCTTAAATTTAACAATTTTAAAAAAATGTTAAAAAGTTACATTAGTACCATGAGATTCTTAAATCTTCCAATAACACAAGAAATAAGTGTTTTTGGGTATAACACCCTATGGGTGTACCCTAGGTTATTTTTGGTGTAGAATCCAAAAATGACATAATAATTAAAACTTTGTTTATCCAAAAAAAGTTATACTTATTTTTTATTATTTTTTATTTTAAATTCAACTAAAAAGTCTGTTTAAGACAAAATTAATTGTTTATAAAATCATTTGTGGCCTTATTGGTATGTTATACATCCCTCACAGGCTCACAACCTTGATGGCAGTGTTTTTGAAGTTATAACTGACTGTAATGCCGTAAAATCACTTCTTAACATGAAAACTCCCAACAGACACATGTTGAGATGGCAAATAGCCATTCAGGAATATAGGGGAAAAATGACTATAGTTCATAAAGCAGGAAACATTCACAAGAATGCTGATGGACCTAGTAGATGGGCTTTGGCCAACACTCCTGATAACCCAGCTTATGTACCTTTGGAAGCTGAACCACAGATTCCAATTGAAGGAATTAACATAACTGATATTGGAACTGAATTTTTTGAGGAGGTCAGAGAATCTTATAAACAAGACAAGAATTGCCATATCTTGACTTCTTCATTAGATAAAGACTGCAAAGATACATCTTTAGTTAATACACTAGATGAAGTTTGGAAAAATTCCTATTCTGAAGGAAGATTTCACTTGTTTGATGGAATCATTTACCACAGAACAAAACATTCTTGTGTTATGACATTGTGCAGTAGATTACTTATCAATACCATTCTTCATGAATGTCATGATAGTATCTACTCTGGACACCTGTCAGAAGACAGAACACTTGAAAAAGTGAAGAACTGTGCATGGTGGCCATCTTGGAGAAGAGAAACCATTGAATTTTGCCATACCTGTGACAGATGCCAAAAAGCAAACAGGAGTACAGGCAAGAAATTTGGATTAATGATCCATATTCAAGAATCAAAATCCCCTTGGGAAGTTGCTCACATGGATTGGGTCACAGCACTTCCTCCAAGTGGTGACAGAAGTTATAATGCTTGTTTAGTCATTGTAGACAGATATAGCAAAACTCCCATATTCTTACCATGTCATAAAGATGACACTGCTATGGATACAGCTCTTCTTTTATGGAGTAGAGTTATTTGTCATACAGGATTATTTAAGAATATCATAAGTGACAGAGATCCCAAGTTCACATCTGCACTTTGGACCAATCTTCATAGATTGTTTGGGACTAAGCTATCATTCTCTGCAGCATATCACCCTCAAACAGATGGGCTAGCAGAGAGGATGATTCAGACTTTAGAAGAAATGATCAGGAGATTCTGTGCTTATGGATTAGAATTCAAAGACTCAGATGGCTTTACCCATGACTGGTGCACTCTGATACCTGTACTAGAATTGGCATACAAGACATCAGTCCATTCTTCCACAGGACAAACTCCTGCTATGTTAGAAAAAGGATGGAATCCAAGACTCCCAGCAGACACACTGAGGAAAGACTTGATTGACATTCATCCTACAGCTTCCAGCTTCAAGATAATTCTTGATAAAGTAAAACACCACGCAAAACAAAGTATGGATGATGCTTTTGATTATGCAAAACAGAAGTGGGACAAGAGTCATAAAGTACCAGACTTCAAAGTAGGGGACTTAGTTTTAGTTTCAACCTTAAATTTCAATAATATCAAAGGCCCAAAGCAACTTAAAGATTCTTATGTAGGACCTTTTGTTATTGTTGCTTTACATGGAACCAATGCAGTTCAAGTGGAATTGAGTGGTGAATTGGAAAATAAACACCCCACCTTTCCAGTCAGCTTGATAAAGCCTTATCAACCAGCTGACAAAGAATTGTTTCCTTTAAGAAACCCAACTCCTTTAACGGTACCACCTGTGGAACAGAATGAGGACAAAAAGATAAAGAAAGTCATTAAAGAAAGGAGACTTAGGGGTAAAAATCAAAGAGAATATCTTGTCAGATATAGAAATGCAGTACATGAATATGAGTGGATGGCAGAATCAGAAATACCTGACTCAGATAAACTCTTAAGATTTAGACATGAAAGAAGGTGTCACAGGGGCTCTTCTAAAATGAAGAGGGCCTGGCACTCAGTGAACAGACTTACTTATGGAGGGCTCAGAAGAAATACTCAAATGATAAGAGTAATGGAGTAAGAGGATAAATTCCTAGTCATAAAATAATAAGCATAAAAGATAAGAGAGACAAAACAAAAGCAATAATAAAGAGCCAACCACAAATAATCCTGTACCACTGTTTCAACCTGTTCAGAAAAGAGAAAAGGATTAATAAAGGATATGGCCACCAGGACTCTACTGAACAGGTGAGGGAAGGCAAAGACTAACTTAAAATGTAATAAAATAACATTCCAAAAGTGAGAATAAAATAATATTAAATAATAAATCAACTATTTTAATTAACTGGGGGAAAAACCCCCAGGTGGGTGAAGAGGGGCTGGTATATGTGAGAAATACCAGCCTTGGAGTTTGAGTGTTGAGATACTGGCCTGTATGCTGGAAGAAGTTGGATGTGAGATTGAATCCTGTATTGGTGAATCCAATACAGGTGATACAGTCAATACAGGTATTTGCGCCTGTATTGATGACAGGCCTGTATTTTGTGAATCCTGTATTTGAGTCTTGCCTGTATGGAACTGTATTGGGTGAATTGTTGAATGAAACCCCCTTGCTGATTGGGTTTTGAAGGGTATCCATGATATAATGATTTGCTGATGATGATTGGAAATGCCCCTGCCTCCTTGGCTGTGACATTATCCCCCTCTTGAAAGTGGTGAGCTCTGAGCACCATAATTATAGTGAGTCTTGATGAGCTTGCAATCAATTCAAACAGTTCTTTCCCCAATTCCTTAAGATTTTCCCCTTAAAACTTCTTCTTCAATCAATACTCAAACCAATCTTCATTTGACTATTTGTAGGTATTTTCCCCTTGATTTTGATTCTGAATTTCCTCTGTTTCATTCAAACTGCCTTCAATCTTCATAAAAAATTTCTTTAATCTTGTCTTGAGTGTCTTCATCAACTTTTCTTGAGTCCTCATGGCTTTTGAAAGGTGGTTGATTTGGGTTTTTGTCCCAAGACCACTTGAAATCATCATAATTTTGAATTTTAGAGTGTTGGCATAAGGTGGTCAACATTTGAAATTTTGGACCAAATGAGTAGTCCTGGCCAAAATCCCTGAAAGTGTGAATAAATGGGTTTTTTGGCCAATTTGCGCAAAATTGTGCAAAATACGCAAATGCGCAAATATGCCATATGTGGCATAAATTGGTGAAAATAATGAAAAAACTGAATTCTTGTGAAAAAATGGCCTAAAGGTGGGTTTTGGTCATTTTGCGCATTTTTGCGCAAAATGCGCAAATATGCCATATGTGGCATAAATTGGTGAAAATAATGAAAAAATGGCCTAAAAGTGGGTTTTGGCCATTTTGCGCATTTTTGCGCAAAATGCGCAAATGCGCAATTATAATGATTTTGGCCAAAAAGGCCTTTTGAAGGCTTTTGACAAGAAAAAGGTTCTTTTGCGCAAAATGCGCAAATCACCCAATATGCACAATTAAGCATATTATGATAAGAATTGATGAAAAATGGCTGTTTTGATGTTTTGAGGTCTGATATGGCCAATTGTGCCAAAGTGCATATCTTGATGAAATTGGTCAATTGGGCCATTTGAAACAATTTCTTCTATGAACTTGATTTTTTTTTCTTGAATATCTTCTTCTTATCCCCTCCTTGATTGGTCAATTGCCATAAATACATTGCTGATTGGGTTTTGGCTTTCAATTTTGATCTTAAGGAATGAGTTCAAGGCTGACATTTATATTTGACTCCACTGCCTCTGGTTCCCCGCCTTTTGTGATTTGGAGATGCCTTGGTTATAAAGTTTAAAGAAACCTTGAAGAAATTTTGATGCATATTACTGGTAGTTGGTCTCCATTATTACTATTGTTATTTCCCCTTTTAGATGAAAATAAATGAATTAGCCTCCCAATACAAAATATGGGAGGATTGACTGCTGCTTAAAAGAAGGAAATTAAAAAAAAAACAAGAATTATACAAGTAAAGAAAATAAAAGAAATGAAAAAGAAAAGAAATGAGAGAAAAAAAGAGAGTAAAGAAAGAAATATGAAATGCCTGGGGGTTGTCTTTCTTGTGGTGAGTTGTTTGATTTTGGCCAAAAGATTCTGAAAGATGAAATCAAGCATTTGATGCTCACAGCGTGGCCAAGGTAATGTTTTTACAAGAATTAGACCCCTCAGGGATGCATACCAGGAGATGGAACTTACTTTCATAACTTCCACTCCCCACCAAGCACCATAAATGAAAAAGAAATTATGCCATAACATGAATTGTGGTAATGAATGTCTTGAAAGATAATTTATGGCATGATTAAAGAAAGAAAAGAAAATCAGAGAAAGCTTGGGCCATATCTTGATGAAAGGTCCAAATCTTGAGGGTATGATGTTGCAAGGCCTTCTGAACCTGTCCAAAGAATTGACAAGTGCTCACAAAGTGGCCAAGGTGATGCTTACAACAAATTTGGGTAGAATACCCCCTTAAAGGTGCATGCCAGGAGAGGAGCTTACTTTCATAAAATCCAATCCCCACCAAGCACCATAAATCAAACTCTTGAGGCATTTGGGCCAGGCTTGTCTGGATACAAAGTGTGAAAATCCTTGACAAGGTCTGGGGAGTTGGTAAGGTTGGAAGCTGGTTCCCAAGTTGTTCTTTCTGGGTCTTCATTGAATCCTTTCCACTCCACTAAATACCATAATGAACCTCTCTTGAGTTTTGAGTCCAGAACCTGAGCCACTTCCCATTCTTCTTGCTCTTCCACTATTACTGGAGGTGGTGGCAATTGGTGCTGATTTGGGATAGTTGATTGCTTTACTGGTTCTAACAAAGACACATGGAAAACAGGGTGAACTGACTTCCATTGTTGAGGCAACTTGAGGTGATATGCATGGCTGCCAATCTTCTTGAGAACTTCAAAGGGTCCCAACCATCTTTCTGAAAGTTTCTTGGTGGGTCTTGTTGTCTTGATGTTCTTGGAAGCTAGCCATACTTTGTCCCCAGGTTGGAAATCAGGTGGAATTGCTCTATTTCTATCTGCATACTTCTTAAAACACTTTATTGCTGACTCTAATTCTTCTTTGACAACTTGCTGTACTGATTGGAGTTTTGATGATAACTTTCCAGCAGGTGTATCTTGAGAAATGTGAATTGAATCAAAGCTGGGATTTCTTCCATAAATAGTGAAAAATGCAGACTGTTTTGTTGATTAATGTTCTGCATTATTATAGGCAAATTCAGCCAGAGGGAGCCAGGTGTGCCAGTCATCTTGATGGTAACTGACATATATCCGAAGATACTGTTCTAGAATCTGATTTACCCTCTCTGTCTGTCCATCTGTTTCAGGGTGAAATGCAGTTAAAAGATCTCTTGATATCTTGAGCTGCTGACATAACTGGGTCCAGAATGATGAAACAAATAAGGAACCTCTATCACTAACAATACTTACTGGAAGACCATGTTTGGAAAATACATGACTAATGAATATTTGAGCTAAGTCCAAAGCAGTGATTGTTGAATAAGTTGGAATAAATATTGCCATTTTTGAAAATCTGTCTACAACTACTAAAATTGAATCAAAGCTGCTTGACAAGGGCAATTGAGTGATAAAGTCCATTGATAAAGAATTCCAAGGACCAGATGGAATTTGAAGAGGCTTGAGTAATCAAAACTTCTTATGGTGGATGTTCTTGTTTCTTGAACATTGCTCACATGAGGACACATAGTCCTTGATGATTTGATTCATGCCAGCCCAATAAAAATCCCTCTTGATGAGCTTGAGGGTCTTCTCCTGGCCAGGATGGCCAGCCAACGGTGAGTCATGACGCCTTTGAAGAATGTCCAATTGAATTTCATGATTGCTTGGAATGACTACTCTATCTTTGAACAATAATAATTTGGCTTGAGGTTCAAGATAATATTCTGGGACTGATTCTACTCTTGCTAATTTCTTGAGGATCTCCTTATAGTCTTTGTCTTGCCATACTTGTCTTTGGATCTGATCAACTAAATCTGAAAACATTTCAGCTTTTATGGAAAAGAATCTTGACTCTTGAATTTCATTTTGCTTGAGAACTTGATGAAAGTTTTGAGGATTCTTGCTGATGAAATCCACCCCCCTCTCTGGGTACACGTCATCCCGACGTGACAAGGCATCTGGTAAAGTGGCCAGCCTGCCTGGGCGGTAAGTGATAACAAAGTGAAATTCAGACAAAAATTCAGCCCAACAGGCTTGACGACGAGTAAGGACTTTAGAGGACATAAAATATTGGAGAGAACAATGGTCTGTCAAGACCTCAAAGGAATCAGAAAGAGAAAGGAGAAAGGCTCTCCAGCGCTTGAGAGCCCAAACTATGCCAAGGAGTTCCTTGTCATGAATTTCATAGTTGAGTTCAGCTGGTAAGAGCTTGCGACTATCAAATGCAATGGGATGCTTTCCTGAGTCATTCACCTGACTCAGTACAGCACCCAAGGCATAATCAGAGGCATCAGTCTCTACAATAGTTGGGAGAGAAGGATTAAAGTGAGAGAGGATAGGAGCAGTGGTGAAAGCTTCTTTGAGTATCTGAAACTGGCTAAGAGCTTCCTCATTGAAGATGAAGGGAGAATCTTTTTTGAGAAGGGAAGTGAGAGCAGAGATTTTTTTGGAATAATTTTTAATGAAACGACGATAAAAGTTGGCAAAGCCCAGAAAAGATTGGAGGGCCTTGATGTTCTTGGGCTGAGGCCAATTGAGTATTTGTTGAACTTTTGAAGAATCCATCTTGAGGACATCACTTGAAACAACATAGCCCAAGTATTCCACACTTGAGGCATGGAATACACACTTGGAGGCTTTAGCAAACAAATTATTGTCTCTCAGTCTTTGGAGAACAGAGGCCACATGTTTAACATGTTCATCCAAAGAGCTAGAGAAGACCATAATATCATCTAAGTACACTACAACAAAAATATCCAAATAATCTGCAAAGATATCATTCACCAGATTTTGGAATGAAGCTGGAGCATTGGTTAAGCCAAATGGCATAACCAAATACTCATAACTGCCATATTTGGTTCTAAAGGCAGTTAAATGCTCATCCCCCTCTTTAATTCTCAGGAGATTATAAGCACCACGCAGATCTATCTTGGAGAAGATAGTAGCACCGTTAAAGACGGTAAGAAGCTGATTCATTGGAGGAACAGGATACCTGTTCTTCCTAGTGACAGCATTAAGTTTGCGGTAGTCAACACACAAACAAAGACCACCATCCTTTTTCTTAACAAAAAAGGACAGGTGCTCCTGTTGAGGAGGAGCTTGGTCTGATGAAACCTTTCTCTACATTCTCTGAAATGTAGGCCCGCAGTGTTTCTGACTCATTCTTTGATAAAGAGTAGATAACACCAACTGGAGGTAGAAGACCCTCCAGTTTGATATGATGATCACAGGCACGGTGTGGAGGAAATTTCTCTGCTTTCACTTTGGAGAATACATCCAAATATTTGTGATAAACAGGAGGGACTACCTTCAGCACAGTTTCAATCTCTTCTGGCTCTTCCTCCTCATCCCACTGCTCCTCCAGGGAGGCATGAAAAGATAAAGGAGGAAGGTCCATATCCCCTTGAAAGAGATGAAGTGAAGATATAGCAACATCTTCTCCAACATCTTTTATCTCTTTGAAGACTTCATCTCTTAATGGAAGTAATGACTGAGAGGGAAAAGTGGAGGGGTTATGGACAGAAGGAGGAAAGGAAGGTGTCTTAAGTTCACCAGCCAGAGCAACACTGTTGACAGCAGTGGATAAGTCATTACTAGTAGAAGAAATAATACCACTAGAATCCTTATGACTAGAATCATAGGTGATAAATCCATTTTTCCAATCAATAATGGGATTAAAATGGTAAAGAAAATCATAGCCCAATATTAGGTCTTCTCCCTTGGGTGAATCTATGATAAAGAAATCCCATTCAAAGCTTGGGAAGGAAGGTAAATAAACAACCCACTTGGTATAATGGGTGATGAACAGGGAAGTGGATTCATTAGAATCCAGAATGAAAAGAGGAATCTTTTCAGGGAGCTCTGACATGGTCAATGAGTACTTGAGAACAAAATTCTTTGCAATAAAGGAGTTTGTAGCACCAGAATCAATGAGAATACTATAAAAAATATCAGAGATTGAAGAAAAAATAAGAAATTTTAAAGATTTCTTGAAACTAGTATTCAGAGTGCACAATTGTGCTCTTGAAGGAAATAAGTGAGAACCATTGAACACATCATGATTCCCACTCAGGCTTTTCCCTGCTTGCTAGGGAAGCCTTCTGATGATCCTTGCCTATTCTCAGGCCTCTTGAAGCATTTTTCAAATGGGTGCTTTCCACCACAATAATTGCACAAGCCTTCTTTAATCCTCCTCTCCTTTTCAGAACCAATTAATTTGTTGTCCTTATCGAGGAGAGCAGCATGAGGCTTGTCTTTGGACATTTGAAAATTCTTCCCCTTCTTATTCTTATTGTGATAAGGCTTCTTGGATGATGAACTTTGAGGAGGTTTGGAGAAATTGGATCCAATGATTGGAGGCTTCTTCTCTTGATGACTGCCCTTTTCCTTTTGCCTCTCATGATATCTTGTGTCTAATTCTAAAGTGACATCCATAATTTCTTGAAGAGTGTCAAAGGTTCCAGGGTGAGAAGCCAATTGGTCCAACAATCTTGATGCCAAGCCTCTTATATACACATGAATGTAAGCTCTTTCCCCCCAATCTCCAATTCTTGACATTAAGCTTCTGAAATCTGCTATGTACAAGGAAACATGACCACTTTCCTTCATCCTCAAATTGTCCAACTCTTGTTCAGCTTTCCTGACTTCATTGGGGTCACCAAACAGAGTGAATAATTGAGATTCAAATAATGGCCAATTATTGAGGAGGTAGGAAGGGTATTCATTGGAAATATTTGAGAGGTAAGGTTCAATCCACTTGCCAGCTCTACCAGTAAGAAAAGAAGTTGAGTACAAAACCTTCTTCCTGTCAGAGAAGAAGTTTGCTTTATCATTATGGAAAATTAGTTGACAGGATTGGACAAATCCTCTCAACTTATGAGCTTGAGTACCATCAAAAGAATCAGGTGCCTTCATTGATGGAGTCTTGAATGCAGGGACTTTTGAAGTGTCCCTTGGGGCAACTGCTTGAGTGAGTTGTCCCATAAACTGAGTCATTTGCTCCATCATCTTGAGGAAATTTGGTTCAGCTTGAGAGACAGAAGGTTGATTAGAAAGGGCTAGATTTGGAGCCTCAGGAGCTTCAGTAGCACCTGCCAAGGCAGCTACCACTTCAGTCTCCTCAGATTCTTCCTCTTCCACAGACTCCTCCCCCTCCTCATCTTCAGCTTCCCCCAATCTACTTCTAGGCCCTTGAGAAACACCAGGATAACCACCCAATAGTCCAGAGAATGATCTTGATCTTCTAGACTTCACACCTCCTCTTCTGGAGGGTGCTGCTCCTTCCATTGGTGGTCCTCTGTCCAAATTTGCACTCAGTTGATGAACTGATGGTGTGCGGTCAAGAGGAGCCCTTGGTGTAGGAGTGAGAACAGCTTGATGTCTCTGGGATCTTGTATTCTTGGCTGGTGGGCTATGCGGAACTGGCATTATGAAAGAAGAATGAATAAAAACTTGATGATACTTTGAATAAATTAAGGCTTGACCAAAACAATGAAATGAGAATCTTGATGAACTTGAGAAATTAATCAATAGTCTTGAAGTGAATCAATATGAATAAATCTTGAAGAGTGAAGATGACAAAGTCAAATTCTTATGAATAATCAATTTCAATCAATAAGTCAAATCAAGTCAATCAAAATCAAATCAAGTAAGTCTTGAGGAATTCAATCAATATCTTCAAAAATCAATTCAATTTTCTTGAGGAATCAAATTCAAATCAATCAATTAAATCAAATCTTGAGGATAAATCAGGTATCTTGAAGAATCAAATAAAGTCAATCAAATCAAATCAAATCAATCAAAGTCAATTCAAAATCTTGAGGTGAAATCAATGTCTTGAGGAATCAATCAATCAATCAATAATCTTGAGAAATTTCAAAACCAAAATCACTGAATACCCCAAATCAAATAACCCTGAATGATGAATCAATTAACCCAACTAATTCCAAGCAATAAAACCTGAATAAACCTGAATTCAAACAAAAGAGAAATGAAGATGATAGAGAATAAAGTGAATTGGTCAGCAGAATAGAGAAATTAGAAAGAATAAATTTTCATGAGAATGAAATGAGAGAGATGAAAATTGATGAAAATCATAAAATCATTAAAGTTCATAATCATTAAAAGATCATAATAGAAGAATGAGAGAAATGAATAAAATGAATGAAAAGAAAGAAGCAATTATGAGTTAATTAAAATAATGTCACAGGGGCTCTTCTAAAATGAAGAGGGCCTGGCACTCAGTGAACAGACTTACTTATGGAGGGCTCAGAAGAAATACTCAAATGATAAGAGTAATGGAGTAAGAGGAGAAATTCCTAGTCATAAAATAATAAGCATAAAAGATAAGAGAGACAAAACAAAAGCAATAATAAAGAGCCAACCACAAATAATCCTGTACCACTGTTTCAACCTGTTCAGAAAAGAGAAAAGGATTAATAAAGGATATGGCCACCAGGACTCTACTGAACAGGTGAGGGAAGGCAAAGACTAACTTAAAATGTAATAAAATAATATTCCAAAAGTGAGAATAAAATAATATTAAATAATAAATCAACTATTTTAATTAACTGGGGGAAAAACCCCCAGGTGGGTGAAGAGGGGCTGGTATATGTGAGAAATACCAGCCTTGGAGTTTGAGTGTTGAGATACTGGCTTGTATGCTGGAAGAAGTTGGATGTGAGATTGAATCCTGTATTGGTAAATCCAATACAGGTGATACAGTCAATACAGGTATTTGCGCCTGTATTGATGACAGGCCTGTATTTGGTGAATCCTGTATTTGAGTCTTGCCTGTATGGAACTGTATTGAGGTATGAAAACTGTATTGGGTGAATTGTTGAATGAAACCCCCTTGCTGATTGGGTTTTGAAGGGTATCCATGATATAACGATTTGCTGATGATGATTGGAAATGCCCCTTCCTCCTTGGCTGTGACAGAAGGCCACAAGCCTGAATATTTCTATAAATGTGCTTTAAATTACTTGATCTGAGTAATGTAAAGAGGTTGAACAGTGGACATTAACCCCCTTTGGGGCCTTATTCTTTTATCACTAATAAAATTGTAGTACAATTTTATTTTTTGGTGGGAGGGAATGTGAGCCTTGAGGTATATTTTACATACCCAAATGGGCCACAATCATCTTAAAAAGAAATTTTGAATTATACATAACTCATAAATCATGCATATATTCAAAATTCTTCATTTTTGATTTCAGAAAAGATAAATAACTTTTTATTGAGTAAGTAAATCCATGGATTTAAGGCCAGATTTGGATTCTACACAAAAATTGACCTAGGGTAGCTCCATAGAGTGAATAAGCTCAAATTAACTCTTTGAGGTGGTAATATAGAAAATACTTCAACACCACATCATTAATACCACATAAAAGATCCGTGAAAATTTTTGTTTTTCTTGATTTTACGCCAAAATAATGGGAAAGTGAGGAATCCCATGTTACATATACACTAAGAATAGTGTTATACATGTTTTGAGCACTTAATATCATGGTATTCTTACATGGACTTTTGGTACACCCATAGTGGATATCTCACTTGAAGCTTAAATTACTATTTTGACGTAAAAAATAGGCAAGGGGGACAAAAGACATCAAAGAGAGCCAGGGTACCCAACTTCTGAGGACCCAGAGGCGTGGATAGCTCCAAAGCTTGGTTCCATGGCTGATCTTGACCCAATTGGTAAACTAAACCTCTTTGGGAACTTGGTTACCATGTCACAACTACTGTAAATCTTAAGAAAATAGCAAATAACCTGCTATTTTGATGTGCCAAGGAGGTAAAGAGCTCCTTAGACTCCTGTAACCACGTCAATTCTTAATGACTTTCCATGGATAAACCCCAAAAGAGTAATTAAAACCCTTTTTGGACTTGTATCCATTGATTTACCTCATAGAAACCAGTGAAACACTGATATTTGCAATTCTACGTAGAAATGAGGTAAAAACTTCAAAAATTCATTAAAAATACAATTCTTAATGAATCCTTCTGAAACTTTTTTTATTGTATTTGTAGCGTCTGAGGGGGAAATAGAGGAAGAAGGGGCCCTTTTATAGTAAATATAAGTCCTTCTAGTAGACATTTACTAATATTATCCACTGTAATTGATCAGTATTTTAAGGTTTGGTGATGATTACATCATTGATAAACCATTTTATCTCATTATTACACCATTTTTTAGAGTTATCACTATAACTCTAATTTTCTGACATTATAAGCTTGGAAAAAAATTGTATTTCGTGAATTATAGTATTTTTAATCAAGAAATACCAATATACATGAGTTTCAGCTCTTATTCAACTGTTAGACATAAAGTAAGATTAGAGTTATTGATCATAAATGATCATTTTTGAGCCTTAACTTTGATCATTGATAACTTTTAAGTTTTTCACCCTAAAGAAATTCAGAGAGTGAAATCTAATAGATTTGCATGTCCTTTACAATCCTTCAAGAGTATATCATTATATAATCAAAAAAATATTTTGGATGATTTTTCTTGTAGCTTATCTTCTCTGTCAAAATTTACCACTTTGGACTTCAAACCAGGATTTCATGGAGTTGTACCTTGAATATCATGATGAAAATTACATCTTTCTTAAAATATGAGCTAGTAGAATATTAATATACACTTTTCTAAAGTCTGGACAACTTCCAATTTAAAGTGGTAAACAGCTATGGCTATTTCTCCCAATATCCCCTTATAAGTTTTAACCTTATTTATATCTTTCCAAATAGATATGATATCTTTATTTGTACAGTTATTTTGTGTTAACTTTATTTTTGAATTAAATCTTTATCATTTTTAATTAAAACCTTATGAGCTAAAAACTATTAATATATACACTTATCATAAAAGCGCATAGATTCAGGTTATCTCAGTAAGTATTGGGTTTAAAGAGATGACATAAAGTAGTCATTGATTTATTTTTTGATTGGGAATCCAATGGTGAAATTTTTCTTACATTTTCATAGATTTTTTTTTGAGATGATCAATAATTTATGCTTTTTTATGGAATTTTTACTTATCCCAAGATTGTAATTTAAATTCTTATTTTAAAAAGAAGTCTTGTAAAGTTTTTTGTTACATTTTTTTATATTTTATCATATCTCAAAGGCTAACATTATTCCTGTTGTTCCACATCTATAAAAAATCAATTGAATGAATATTATAGGCTATTAATCAATATAAACATCAGAAAATCATACAATTAATAATTCTTTTATTTCATTTTGAAAACACAAAATTTTTATTTATTGATAAATATATTGTTATTGAAAATTTACTATCAGTTTTGTTTAAGTTCAGAAAACCCTCAGGATCTTGATAAATAATATTTCAGAAATAAATGTGGTGAAAGAGCTTAATTTTCCCAATGATCTTTTTTAATATCACATAAAGTTCAACCACTGAAAAAAAATCAAATTATTTCTATATTAATTAAGAAATATATTTTTTCTAATTATTTCTAAAAGATATCTGATACACATATTCTATTTAATTTACATGTTGAAAATAATTTACAAAGTTTCACCCCATAACTTTGAAAAAAATAAAATATAGAGGAATTGCAAATTTAATTCTTCAATCAGTTATGATAATTTGAGCTATTCATTTTTTGGTATTTGTGAGATAAAGAATTTATTTTGGAATAATTTAGTTTATCAACCCATAAGATAAAAATACTATTTTTATTTCTAAGAAAATGGAGAATTCTCTATACATCCCAATTTTGAAAATTGATTTAAAACCAATTAAAAATACAAAGAGATCATCATAAAATATCAAGACTATAGATCAAAGATAAACTTAAGGCAACTTGAAATTAATGGGATTTTCTCCAATGAAAAATTATTTATCAAAATTAAGCTCAGAAATATGAATAAATGAACGTTAACTTGCCCCAAATCTAGAGAATATATTTGTATTTTATTCAGACAAAATATATTAATATTGAGCTTGAGAGCTATATTCCAGCTCTTTATATAGACTTTCTCCTAATTTTATTGACATGATAGCTGACAAAATCAAACATTTTGGAATATATTATCTTTTCCTTTTCTATAGTTGAGTATTTAACTACATAAATATTATAAATTACAAAAAATCACTATTCGCAAAGTGACAAATAGAGTGATTCATAAGCTGTTAGCCCATAAGGGAAAAATCCATTGTCCAAAAAAACTGAAGAAACTAATTTTTAGAGGCAAATTACAACAAATATTCGGGTTATTATCTTAACATAGGCATTATTCTTAATTCACACTGTGGGATTTTATAACTCAAACACTTCTCAACATTAAAATTGAACAAATATAATATTCTTTCAATATTCATAGATTTTAACTCCCAGTGGAATAATTACCTTTAAAAAAGCTTATGGGATTAATGATGTATGATATTTAGTCAATTTTTACTATATTTGTGTGAGAGTTTCCTGAAAACATTTTTGTGTAATTAATTATGGTATTTTTCAATTTCAAATAACTAATCTTACTTTAGGAAGAGAATATAAATAAGGGATATTATGTCTCACTCAAAATAGTATTTTATAAGAGAAATTCATTTCATTGTAGGGTCACTCTTTCATAATATTTGGGAGTTCAGAAAATATTCAAATACTTGAGACCATTTCTGATTAATTAAAAATTTAAGAATACTTTAACTCCAATTCTAATATAACTAAGCTATGGTGATCTGTAATTGAGTTGGTGAATTTGTAATATTTATGTCAGAGCCTTTAAAAAAAGACCTCAAAGGTTCAATTTTTTTCATGAAATTATATTGATTGATAAAAAAGATTGAATTAGATAGGGTATTGAGATGAGCCATGTGAATTTTTTGTGAGCTATTGGGATTTGACCATCCTTACCCAACAATAATATGAAAAGAACTAAATTTCAGATTTGTGGCTTGCATTTCTCCCAAAACTTCCAATTTTAAATTCAATTTCTTTCATATCTTACACAGGCATCCAATTCATTCCCCATATTGAATTCCAAATGATACACCTTCTTTCTGTTGAAGCCATCTTTCTCATGGTGATTTATGTGACCTTGGGCTGTGAATTTGAGATATTTTTGTTAATTCATACTTCAATGGTAAATATACTCATTTTTTGTCACTCAAACCTTCATTTTTCTGCATATTTTTAGCTCCGACTCATCATTTCAGTATTGGTTGTCATTCATTTTTATTATTTTCATTATTTTTTATCTGTTCTTGCATTAAACTTTTCTTTTCATTTTCAAATTATGAGATTTGAAATGGCTACTAGAGATCTCAAAGCTGATTCCAATTGGATTGAATACTATAAATAAAAAGATTTAACAAAATCCTGGAAAATTTGATCATTATAGGGGCTCAGGAACACCCACAAGGACACAGAATATCTTTAAAGTTTTTCTATCAAAATCCTATTAATTTTTCTATTATTTTCTACAAATGAAAATTCAATATGAAAGAATTTATGGCAATAAATATATATTTAGCTATCATCAATGTCAATGAATTTGATATCTATGAGACATTTTATAAATAATTTAATATTATCTGATCTTTAAATAACAAAAATTATCAAAATGTTACATAAGGATAAAATGATTATTCAATTATTGTTATAATTAACTGCAAACCATGATCATGATAATATAAAATTTCTTCTAGAGGAAACTATATTTGGGTTAAATAAATTGAAACCAAGCTAAAAATTAATATAAACCTTTCTTATAAGTAAATTTATCATACAAAACTGTGTAATAATAATTTTAAAAAATAACTCGATTGATAAGATATAATATTGATGAAAAACACACTTCTAATTTACTATTCAATAAAACACGCAAAAACGGGTCAGATGACTTTTAAATAATTAAATAAATTCAAAAACAATCCAAAATGAATAATTAAGGGATTTTTAGAGTATTTGAGGAGTATACAGAGTAGCTTCAAGCAATATTTTACAGAAAAGAACAATTATCAATGACTATAAAAATTCAAACAATCTTAAAAATTCTAATTATTTAGTTCTGAAAATTATGAAGCCTAAAAAATTGAATGATTATTCATAAGAATGACTTTATTCAATAAGATTTATACTATTGAAGAGATTGGTTGAGCTGGTTTATGGAAAAAAAGCAGTAATGAAATGGTTCCTTTTGTGCCTTAATACACTTCCTCTGTGATAAAATATTATCACTTAGGGTTTGTACTCTTCAAAACTGAAAAAAATCATTATTATGATTTTATTTTAAACTTTAAATCTCTTAGATTTTAATTGAAAGGAAAGTCAAAAGTGTTATTCTCATCTCTAAGCGAAGATAAGTTTCATTTTGCGATATTATTTATACATTTACTTTAAAAATAATATATTTATTTGCAATTTCATTTTATGAATATCTTAAAAGCAGAATTTCAAGAAAAAATTCATTATTTTGGGGTTTTAATCAATTTTTAAATTAATTTTCATTTCCTTAAAAAATAATCAGATAAGTTAATCTCAAGGGTAAATACCAAATAATCTTATAAATGAAGTAAGATTTGTTACTATTTTACACAAAGATAATATTAAATTATAATATATGTAAAACATTTAAGTCTATCCATTTAAAAATAGATTCCTTTTCTTAATTTTAAAGTTTTTTTTCTCCACATTGAACACCAAGAGTTGACATTTTATAAGGTGTTGATGAAGTTGAATTTAATTTGAAGACTTTTCAGGGTTTTTTACAATATCAAATCTCTTAAAAACTTGACTCAAAGCCTATAAATTGGGATTTATACTTTGGAAGCATGTGACTCCTGCATAAATGGAGGCTAAATGAAATAAAATTCTCATTATAAAGCTTATATATAAGTTTAAAGATCCTTCAATTCAGAAGTAAAACCTTATTTGGGTTCTTGCAGATCCCAAATGAGGGATACCCTGGGGCTTTTTGCCATTTTTTTCTTATTCCATCCCTTTCTTGAGTTTTTCCAATATATCTATTTAAAGCCATACCATGGATTTAAGTCCTCTTTATCTCAGTTCATGCAATATTTACATTCTGAATGGAAAATTATTACGCAATTAATTCAATATACACAACACCTTAAGCTAAAAACTTGTTTTGTGAGCTTAAATGTACATTATGTAGCTTTAAATTATTTTGAAAATCGGATATTTCATATATTTCTTGAAATTTTCAAGATTTATTAAGTGTTCTTTATAATCCTCAATTCTTATGATAAAAGCCAAAATTAACACTTTTTGGGATAGCATTTTATTGGGTTACCCTAGGTTCTTTTTTGAGTAGTATTCAAACATTAAATCATAGTTTTAACTTAATTAATCCAAAAATAAGCTATAATAAATATCTTTTCAAAATCAAGATCATGACTAAATTAAATTTATAAGCCATCATTTTTGGCCTCATGGGTATGTTGTACATACCTCACAGGCTAGGAGAATAGATCATTATATGAAAATTCTACCTGGGTTCATAAAATAAAATTTTACAATTCATGAATAAATACAAGTTGCATGAGCCAAACCTACAATTGAGCTTATTTTACTCCAAAAAAGGAGTATAATGAGTATTTTCAAGGCATTCAATGACTTGAACTTACTTTCATAATGTCAGACTATCTCTCTTGAATTGATCCTCATTACCAGTCTCTCTAAAACTATAAGAAAGTGACTCTGGAAAAAATAAGGATTAATTTTTCTGATGGGAGTGATCCAAAAAACAGGGAAATGAAACCTCAATATTACATCCACTTGAATAATATCAACTAATTACATTCTTAACTCATTTTTTCAATAAAAACTTGAAATATTTCCTTCATCCAGACCAAATGATTAATCAACTAAAAAAAACTTTCACCCTTAATTTAAGCACCTCAATTCTCTTTTGAATAAATTCTTGATTGAGAGCTATGGAATAAGTGATGTCAAAAAAAGTAACTGAATAAAACTGGAATTCATTTTATTAATATGAGGATCTATTATAGAAAAATTATTCAATGAAATTAAAGATAAAAAATATGTATTCCTCTTGTAAAAAGGGATTTATTTTCCCATTAATTCTCAATTAGATGATATCTGAGCTTATGATGAGCCCCTGAGATAAATAAGTCTTATAATATCTTTAATTTGGAGACTAATGAGGAAATTTTTGTGTTTAGAAGTGGATATTTATTTTTATCTTCAAGAACAACAGCCTTTCTTCATCAATCATGATGTTATTTGGAATTATGCAATTAGCTTCATGAGTATTCCATACATCTTCTGGGGATTTAATTATTTAAAATCAATCTTTTAGAAATCCAAAGCCTGTTTGAAACTTTTTTAAAAGTATTATTCAAATTAAGAAAAGAATAAGCTGGATTAATCACTAATTAAAAATATTAATAATAATTGAATAGGGAGAAAAATTTTTGTAAGAAGATTGATGTTGAGCTATTTATTTTTAAATGATTTATCCCCAAGGGTATATCACGTATTAAATTTCATTGAGTTCAATTTACCAATTTCCAAATAAATTGAATTAATAAAGGAAATTTGAGTCATTTTTGGAATATCTAATACCAATCAAGTCATTGAAGAAACAAATTTTCTGTTCTGCCGATTTTGGACGCTTTGAGAAATTTTAATAATAAATTTTAATATATTTTGAGGCTCAAAGGCATAAATTTAGATATGTATGAGAAAATAAGGACCTTCCCAATAATTTTTGAATTCTTCCCACACTCAGTGCATATATTATATCAACCTCCTTTGGCTTGAGTTTTCAAGATCCTCTTGAGCTCCTCAAGATGTGGATATTAAAAATATCTATTTTTCTATAACTAAATGATCTCATTGGAAAGCTAGAAATATATTCCTTTTTTTACTTTAATAAAGTCATATTTACTCTTTAGCCTGGTAAGAGGCCATACCATGTTTAATTGATCACATTTTCTAAAAGGTATTTGGAAGGGAATTTTATCCTAGACTTCCTGAAGGATTTGAAATATTCTATGGCTTTCATATTTATTTAAAGAATTTAATATAGCTATTTTATCCACTATTAAAACCACCATGAAGTCTGAAAAAGATCGGGAAGAAAGAAAACTATTGTGTGAATTAATCTTTCATTAAGGGGTATTTACCCAAATTATTTGCATTTATTGGTATCAAGATGGTTCTGTAAATCATGTAATTCATTTTATTACCCCTTTTTTTCAGAAATCATCAGTCCTTAAAGGATTAAAATTTTCATAAGAAAGGATAATTTCTCAAATAAATCTATCTCATTTTTGAGTTTATTTTCATTTCTAAGAAATTATAAAATTATGAAATAAAATAATACTACAAAATAATAAGAAAATATGAGATTTTCAATTGGTGAAAATACAATTACATTTCAGTTGAAAATCTCCAAGTGAGGAGAAATATAAGATTTAAAACCTAAAGCTATGCTCGACAGAGTTTAAAGTTTATATTTCAAAAAAATGAAATTACATATAGGTTTAATTTCTTTTAAATTCTCAAAATTTTAATAAATTAATTGATATTTCTCAATTATATATCTTCATTTGTTCATAATTTAAAAAAATAATCAAAACAGACTGATTTTAAAGTACTCAAGTGCTCAACTTCATTTTTTACAAATTTTCAAATTAAATATAAATGTTAAAATTTATTGAAAAATTAAAATGAGTAACTTCCAGTAAAAATAGGAGTTTAAATCACTCAAAAACACAAATCTCAATATTTTTCATTCATAGCTTCCAGTAGTGTAAGATATATATGAGGATCTTTTGCAATTTTTTTTATTAATAACATCAATAATCGAGGTATAAACAATTTTTTTTGAAAGATTTTTTAAGTATATTTTCCTTATTTCAGTAATTTATTGGGTGCTTCCAAGCAAAATTTACTATCTATAAAAAAGGCTTTTCTCACGATTTCTTTTTCAAACACTTTGCATAAGATAAGAAACCATATAAAAATACTGTTCTTATTTTGTAATTTTATGTAACAATATCTTGAATTTCTCTTTTTAAAAATGAAAGATCAATTTTGATAATAGGAAAGATGATAAATCTCAATTTGGATTCATAATGATAAAAATACTCGATAATTCATTCAAAGATCCAATAAATCAAATTCAATATTCAGGTTTTATAAGATATTATAAAGAAATTTTGAGCTTTATATTTTTTGGAAAAAAACAATGATAGAAACCATTTTCTACAAGGATTATTCAATTAACTCAATGGGTGTTCAAAATTGGAACCATATATATAATTGATCCCAAAGATATGCTAGAATAGCGTTAGGAATACGGATCATTAATTTTGCGATATAAAAATTGGTTTTCAAGAAATAACATTATTTTATAAACGTTTTTAGACGAATTGATATAAAACATCCTACCTATTTTTTGGATAATAAGATATTAGGCTATACGAAACATAATAAGTTGATCAGATTCTACTTTATTTTTGTATTTAAGAATTCAGAATAATAGTATTTTTAAACAATTAACCTCTTAAAAGATCACAGTCTTAATCTTGTTTTCTGGTAATCAAAGCCCACAGAAAACCTTTTTTAAATGTAGCTATTATCTCTTAAAAATTAAAATTGTGTCTTACAAGAAATTTCTATCAAAAAAAGAATTTTTTGGCCTTATACTAATAATAAAATCTTCAATTTCTAATTCCAAATATATTTTTGTAAAGAAGATCCTATCGACTCTTTATAAATATATATATATCACATTCTTTAAAATGGTACATATTGCTATATTATAGAAAAGCTTTGAGAATATCATGGATATATTTAGAGCTTTGGTTAACCCACATAAGAATTTTTCTAAAAAAAAATAAGCCCTTACATGTTTTTACTAAACACTTAATTTTTTAGTAAAAACACATAAGAAATGCCATGGTCCCCTTTTTGATGCCATAAATGGCATTGTGAATTACATTTATGGCATCGTTAAGTTCATTAATTTTCTTTATGGAACTTTTGATGAAATAAATGTAATTTATGGAATTGTTGATGCCATTCATTTCATTGATAGAATTTTCAATTTACTTACAAAAATGAAAAAAATATAATAAAAAAACACTTTTTGTGCGTAAAATTGTCCCAACCAAGAAATTTACCAAAAATATGGGCTTCTGGTTTGTGATTCTCATTATTGAACTATAATTTTAACATGAAATAAGGAAACTAATATGTGGGAAGGTTTTTAATTAATTCTTGAGAAAAATTGGCCAATTCAGAGAACTTTGGCAAAAAACATTATTTAAAAAATTTGAGGATCTTAAAATCCCACAATGAAAGAAATATGGCCAAAAAAAATGGAAAATTCCTCAAAACGTTTCCTGAGGATTTTGAAAAGAAGGTGTCACTTATGTGTTTTTACAAAAAAGATATTTGTTTTGCCCATAAATTGGTAATGACATGTAAGGGCTTATGTATTTTTACTAAAAGCTTACATGCTTTTACCAGAGCCCTATTTTTATTAAATTATCTCAAGGCTTTTATATCTCTTCTTTATTCAATTATTAAGGAATTAAATCTGAAATAGCTTTAAAATGAATAGAAATTTAATATTTCATCATTTGATCCAATTTATAATCTATAAAGCTACTAATATAAGATATTTATTTCCAAAAAAATCAAAGAAATCTTTTTCTTATGAATCAATTTACATAATCAAATTACTTGCTTTAGCTTTGTAACACAAAAAACATCTTTTTCTCAAAAATTTCAAACCTTTGATTATATTTTATGAAAAATGAAAAAATCCCTAAATCCTGTTTCAAAATCAACTCAATATGATGAAATTCATAATTTTTTGAAAAGAAATTATACCAAAAAAAGAACTTTTTGCCTTTTAATCTGGAAAAATACATTAAATTAACAAACCATTGGATTCTAAATGAAAAAGTTTCTGCAAAAAAATAATAATCAACTAATTAGAAAAAAGATGATTTATATTCAAGATTAAGAATTTCATGAAATCAATAAGTCTGGGTCAAGAAAAAATACAATTAATTCATTATTTTTTCTTATTTTGGAATTAAACTGCATTTGGAATATTACATTGATATATAGATAGATAGATATATGAATATAAAACAGAATTAATTATACTTCTATATAGTTTTTTTGGTTTTTTAGGTGAGTGAGTTTAAGCCCAAATAAAACCTACTAAAATTATTTTATTCAAGTGTTCAGAATTCATTATTGGTTTATCAACATTGTTTAGTTAACTTTCTTCAAGCTAACTCAGAGATTCATATTGGCTGAAACCGGAAATAACTATTCCTCCAAAAATCCTCTAAAACATATAGCAGCTTTTTCAGGAAATCAAGATATAAGCAACTTTTATTTTATAGCTTATCATTTTGATTAAATCCAAAATTTACCCTTTGGGGCACGTTATTCCCATCAAAACACATGAAATTGATGTTTTTATTAGCATATATATATAATTGTCATCATACATTTAGTTTCAACTCATCAGAATAATCTCGATAAGAAGTTTATGAAGAGGCTGTAATAGTGTTTCCAATAAAATGCCAATATAGCTGCGTAAAATCAAGACATTGGAAAAGAATTCGAAATCTCTATCAACAGAACCATATGCCTTTACATTAATGCTTATTCTTCTGAATATCATTCATCATTTTTAAAAACTGAAGTCAAAATATATAGGTTTACAAAGAAGCCATTTCATCTCAAGAACTATGTATCTTTTGTAAGAATTCGAAATAGTAATTATTAATGCTACTGATACTTAATAAATTTTTCAAAGTAAATCAGATCTAAACATTAATCATCACAGTTTTCATGTAAATATCACAGGTTCCTCAGCCTTGAGGGTGGAGTCAAAGACTTGAATAATATGTTTTCTGTCGTTTTAACATCAATCCCTTTCAATTTAGTCGGAAATCAAGTGAGTTTTCCGAACCTCGAGTATCTTAAAATATTGAGCCCCATTTAAACTAAGCCCATTTGCTGATGGTATATCAATGATGGTTGGCTGGTGTTCGTCTATAGCGAGATGGCGCAGCTGGTAGCGCGCTGGGCCCATATGCGAATGTGACCCAGAGGTCGTTAGATCGAAACTAACTCTCGCTATGGATGCTTTCGGAAACACATTCCCGTCTTACATGGAGGCCTGCTTACCAGATGGTTGACATTTGGTTTCTTAATGTGTGCCGCCGGGATGGTACGCCATGGGTCTCATTTCCTATTTGCCCGCTTGTCACCGCGTCCCATGGTGCATGCGCATGTCAGTTTCGGGGTAGCTACAGCTACAGCAATTCCAGCTATGAAGTTAAGCCCCCAACTTTTGTGTTTCACCAAAAAATGAATTCATATCAAAAACACCGGAGAATTTCTCGAAAATTATAAGAAATTTGAGTCAGAGACAAACAAATGTTTCTTGGGTTTTAAATTATGTGGCTTTAAAATATACCGCGTATCTGCAGTCAAATTCGCTAAAACCCATACCCTTTGGTTCACAGCTTTTGGTATGGGTTTCAGTAGGATAACCTGATGAAACCTATAGTCAACCCCATACTTGTCATGGTACAATAATATGAAGATTTTGGTCAAATTGCAAATTAAATAAGAAATCTCAAAGCCAATTTATTTTATAAAAAAACAAGAATTCAAAATTGAAGTTGCCAGCCCATTAAATTGATAAGAAAAAAACTACAGTACAGTAACTAAGACCAGCTGAGATAGCTTAACAAGGTGGTCTGTTTCATTGTGTTTACTTCATTATACTCAAGGATTCTAGTATAGCTTGCTAAGTGATCATTTAAGCTAACAGCTTCTTTTGTTGATGAATGCAAGAGGTAATTTAAAATAGTTAAAAATGCCTTTTTAACTTCCAAAATTGGAGGAAGTGGTAGCTGAGGCTCTTGCTCATTTAATTTGGGTTTTTCACCTCCATCTTCATTTGCCTTCTCATTGAAGATTTCTTCATATTTAGGCATGTGACTGATACTGTACTCATCTTCATTGATAGGATTCAAGAGCTCAGGAATCAACATTCTTTTTCTCTTAGTGACAAGACCAATATCTTGTGAAAAAGTTGTTGCTTCCTCAAGTGAGGCTTCAGCTTGTATAGAGGCAAAGTCAACAGGGATTATGTTTATTTTTTGAAGGATCTTTGTATAATTACAGCAATTATCAATTGCTGCTAGCATAAGAGAATTCCATGGCATATGGCAAACACACATGAATTAAGCTGATCAATATTATGAATATTTCTCACAGTGATATTTTTATGGTAGTGTTTTATTTCAAGTGAAATAAATTGTTGGAAATACTGGGCCTTGAAATTACAGATAATTACAGTATCCAGAGGCTAAACATGTGAAGTCATATTAGGTGAAAAAATATCATCTAGATATTGGATAGCCCACCCAATGGCTACTTGTAGGCTCATTGTTCCATTTTACAATCTAATTCTGGAATATTTGGGTTTTAATCCATGCCTTAGTATTGAAATAATATTGGTAACCCATTTGTAAACCATACTAGTGGTTAAAACACCACAGTCATTCAGATTTTCCAATAAATAGAGCTTGCAAGTGCTCACTGAATGTGATATGTGTTTTGATCATCTTACGCCATGAGAAAATTGGCTACAACTGAAAGCAGGTGTTGCATTTAGAATTTTAAATTGTAGATAGATTGAATGTAGGCTGGAGATATGATGGAAATTTAATTTACAAATAGAAGTTTTGGAAGAAATTCAAGCCTTATATGCAAGCCACAAAGTCTGCATCCAGTTGGATAAACATCAGTGTTTGTTCAGGATTGTCACAGCTCAAGAATTAAACAAAAGAACATGAACATTTCTTTAATTTTCCCTTTGCTTTAATCTTGTTTATCACTTTTTCTAATTTCATTAACAAAAATTTGAATCTTTGGGGTCTTCCTTATGTAATTTTACATAATTATTGAAGCTTTGATATGAAGTTTCTGTCAATATATAGAGAGGGAACCCAAATATAAATAATATTTAATCTGGATCCCTGGAATTTTCAATGAAACTTTTCATCAATGAGAAAATTTCTGGAGTATTTTCTAAAAATATACATAATTATACCCTAACATTGGAATTATTTCCATTATGAAATACGTATTTTGTGAGAAATGATATGCCTTATCTTTTATCTATTTTCAGGTTAATTTTTTGACTAAAATTGAGCTAAGCTGTCAATACCTATGGGACAAATTAGTTTTAGGGGAGAGCACACATATTTAGAATATATTGAAGCATGCCATCCCTATTTCAGCACAAAACTTCCTTGGAGGAGGTTTTCACACTTAGAGATAGAAAATATAACTGTTTCCATTGTAATATTGGGCTTTAGCTTTCCAATTGGAACCTTTAAATTAGAAAATTCCATGGTTGAAATTGAAAATTTCTTTGAGATTAGTATAAAAACTGTGATTAATAATAGAATTTTAAATATTAATAACTATCAAAAACATCACATTCTCTACTTTTTTGGAAAATTAAATATTTATCTTTCTTGATACCAATTTATCTTCACTTGTGATATTATTGTGGAGAAATTATTAATCCTACTTTTAACATCTTGATCTAGTGGATTCCTTGAATATGTAAAGAACTATTACAGTTCAAGTTTTTCTTTTGGGTAAATTAGGGCAGGATCTATATCAATATATAAAAGAAAGCTCAATTAATACAGACCTTATGTGGAATACCTGTAAAGGTAATCTTCATCTATCAATGTGGCTCAAGATATTTGGATTACTTTGAAAAAAAAACAAGATTATTTTCTGTGTAATTGATTTTTAAATTATGTTTTATTTCTTATACAGGATTTTTAAATTTTAAATTTGATTTTCTTAATACTCAAGAAAATTTTCAATTATCAGGATGTATCAAGAGCTCTCCATTTACTGGAAAACTCAAATTTTTATCTGAACTTGATGACTAGATAACCTTAAGTATCTCAAATTATCCTTTTGAATCTATCATTAATACAAAACAAGAAAATCAGATTATAAAAAATATTCAGAATAAAATTTTCCAATTTCTCTAAATTAAAATTTTCTCAAAGCTATAAGGAACACCTTTATAGAATCTTACTACTGCTTTGATTGAAAATAAATTGAGGATTAAATAGCCATGAGGAATATCTAAAAGCTTAATATCTATCAGTAAATAAAATTCTTTGTTTAGTTTATTTGAAATAATGGGAACCCTAGACAATAGCAGGGTAAAATAGCTGGTATAGATAAGTTCTTTCAACAAATTTGTCTCCAAAATTTATTTATAGAGATTTTGTGATGTTTGTAAAGCTAAAATTAACTTAATAAATTTTAAAAGACCAAAAGAATGATACATTGAGAATAATAAGCCATCCATAAGGTTTAGTTGAAAATTTTATATCTGAAACTCTTACAAGTGTTGTTACAAGATAATATGAGAATTCTTTTGGTATTTATTCTCAATCAAAGGGCTACATTATTTATCAAAATGAAATTTTAAGGAAGGAAGCCACATAAATAAGCTTAAAGATATTGGGAACTAAGATTTAAGCGGAACAAATATAACTTCAGAGCCATTTCAAATCAGGATCAAAACATGATATGAATAATGTTTCAAGTATTTAATTTTAATTATAAAAGGTTTTCCAAGTAATTAACCCAGTTTATCATATTTTTTATAGAATCTGTGAATATGGTCCTCCCAGAAAGTTTTTTGGCCCATAGAAAAGACATATTTTGCAAAAAGTGGATTTATTATTAAAATAAATAAACAATCATGTGCCTTGATTAATGCAAATTTGATAGGAATTTGGAATAATATGCTCTTTAAATTCAAAGAAAGCTCTTTTAAATCTCAAAAATTTAAAGGAATATTATGAATATCAATATTGAAATTATTTGAGAAAAATTACAGGGAAATAAATCTTTTTGAGATTTTTTAGCCCAAATTATATACTATATGGGAAGATAGCTCTCCAGCTTTAAAATAACTGGTCCTTCTTTCTTTAAACAAAAAAAAAATCAATTTTTGTTTATTCATAGCAAAAACAATATTGAACTCATATACTCCTATTTGTATTTCCCAAATTTCTTTTTAATATGAATATCCTTTGATTTTAATTTTGGATTTATGAACAGAAACACAAAGACTGAACTAAAAATCTTAAAAATCTTATTTCCATTAATAATTTGAATAAAATGATGGAACTACCTCAAACAAATAATAGAGCAAAAATTTAGGAAAGGTGCGCTGAACTTATTTTTATTATTATAATCAAGATTATTTTGTATTTTTTGTATGAATTAAGTAGAAAAAAGAATCTTTCTGCCACTCAATAACATATTTTTTTTATTTCAAATTTTCACACTTTTTTTATCCATGTTTTGCTGTGATATGTCATTGTAATTATTTCATTAATCATTTTTTTATGTTTTATTTTTGATTTCATTTTGAGGTTATCTTTTATTTGATTAAGTGGCTTTAAAATACTTTGATGTTTTGGTTTTCAATGAAGCTTACAGGAGGAGGCCTTGTAAGGCCTGCTACTGTAACTTCATTCCCACATTTCAAATGTGTTACAGTGCAGGACCTGTAAGGGCCACTACTGTAAATGTTTCAATGATTGTTGACAACTTTACAGTAGCAGCCATTACAGGGACTTTACTGTTATTTTAATTCTAGCTTTGTGATTTCTTCCGGGAGAAAGGGCTGTATTGCATACGGCCCAGTACTTCACTGTTACACACATCACCATACTTCAGAAAAAGAAAGGGTCAATATGTTTCTCTCAAAAACAAATTAGCCTTGAGAATAAAAATTGAATAAATTACGTATGAGACAAAGTAATCATAAAAGAAAAAAACAAACTACTACTCAAATTCCAGGAGATTTACTCAATAAAGAAGAAAATAAATCATATTATTTAGAAATGATTTCATTGAAAGGAATAAGAAAGCTATTATCTGTTTGTTCTGAAGTTACTAGAGCTTAACCATTTAAGAGGAATAAATATCCAACAATCCATTTAATTAAGATAATTGTTAAGTGGAAGAAAACTGATTTTTATATTATTAAGAAACCTTTTGAAGAATAATAAAGAGCTCATACTATTATAAAGTCATGATAAGTCTTAAATAAATAAAGATAAAGGATTTATTAATTCTCAAGACTGGATTTGAATCCTTCTTGCCATAAAAAGGATAGAATGTTTTAAGGTTGAAATTTATTTTTGAATTCAATTTGTATTTACACAGAGGATTTTGTTTTGAATTAAAATATAAATGAAAATTATTTTCATACAATCTAATTTATTTTTACTATATTCAATTCAAGAAGGAAACAAAATATTGGGATTTCTAGAATATGCAAGTGGCTTGGAATAAATTGAAATACTACCAATAATTAAAATCCCAGGTCCAACCTAGCTCACAGGAAAGGTCAAATATCAGTCCATGATGGGTCCAAGCTAATTCACAAATGCATCAAAAGCTGTCAAGTGTAGCCATTTTTCTCATTGTGTTATATCCATGAGATTGTGCCAGAGCCAATCCTTTGTCAGGTTGCATTTCAAGAATCAAATATAAATTAATTTATTAAAAGAAAGAATAGTTTGAGACCACTCAAATATAAAATTATCTGGTCTTGTCCATGTGGAACATCTCCTCAGGTGAAAATTGGGTAAGAAGCGCATTTAATCATTTTATTTCTTCTTGAACTTGAGATATTTTATTTGAGAAATATTTTCCATGTTTTTTTGTAATACTTGAGGTTATTGCATTTCTTAAAGGAATCAAGCTATCCATTGGAGAGCTGTAACCATTCATTACTCGGAATACTACAGAGTCTGGAAAACTCTTTCCATTGACTTCTTATGATTTTTACAGTGATTAGTAAGTTTCTCTCAAACACTTGTTGAACCCAAAACTCAAAAATTGAATAAATTTTCGCATTATTAACTGTACCAAGAAATCTTATTTTATTTTTGTATTATGGTTTTTTCCTTGAGTAATTCTGATATTTTTGGCTTCTTCAAGAATAAATGTGGACAAATTTTATCAGAATTCTTCACTGAGGCACACTTACTCATGCCATGTGTATGCTTCCAATCAAGAATCTCAATTTTTTGCACCAGGGTTGTGAGATGACTTGGTGTTTTGAAGTATTTTTTCTTTTGCTCACAACTCAATTTATCTTTTTTGATCTTTCTACCCACCTCATCATTTGATTTACAATCCTGTGAGTAATTTACTAACTTACTTAGTGCATGAAATTGTGAAATGGTGAGTGATATGTTTTCCTCCCCATTTTTTTTGCCTTAAAAATTTTTCCAACAGCTATGAGCGCATCAATGAGATTTCCTTCCTTATCTAGCCACTTTTCTTTGTCTGGGGTAAGTCAGCCACTCTTTTTTAAAAAATATTTTTTTTCTTTTCTTCTACGGCATGGTACAACTGGAAAATGCTTTCTTAAAAAGATTCAAGATTTAGTTTGTCAATTATTGATGAGGAATCTTTAAGAGATGAATGATTTAAAGAAGACAAACAAGAAGAAAATTTTATTCCCACAACCTGTGGCTTAAATTCGATGGTTTTCAGCCACGGAAAGAAGAAGAAGAAAAAAATTAGGGAAACCATATTAGTTTCAACCTGAAAAATCTGTGTTGGGGTATGAAATATAGAATTGAGTGGATTTATGGGTGAAACAAGATGGTTCATGGGTTAGGGGATAGGCTTAGGAGATTTATAGGTTTTGGAAAGCTAGACATTATTCCCAGTGAGTGATATACAGTTTGGAGATTAGTTTGACTCACTTTAAACTCCATCACAAATCAATTACACATTGGTTTCTGATCCATTCATAATAAAATTGTTTCTTTTATTATTTCTCAAGTGGTACTGAAATTCAATAGTAAATCATAATCAATGGATTCTTCCATTTGTAGCTGAATAATAAATATCTGTTGCTCACATTGCCATTAGTTTATGTAATTCTTTGTAAATTGGATTTTGAAAGGATGATTACAAATTAGGGCTCAAATATTAATGATGAAACAAGAACAATTTAAATATCAAAGTAATTATGAAATAGATTTAATTAAAATAAAATTGAGAAGATTGGATCAGTCAAAGAGAAAAAATTCTTGAAAAAGAATCATCAAAAAAAATCCAAAATTTGAATTCAGCTTTTTTTTCAAGTAGATCTCTATTTTACTAGAAGAAGCACCCCATGAATTACTTCAGCAGCATGTTTCCTCTTTTTCCATTCAATTATGAAGCTGATTTCTTTTACGCCAATGGATAAAAGCTACTGTACAACTTTAGGTATAGCTTTTGAAAATCTCTTCTTCTTTTTTTGAAAAAGAATTAAAGCTACTGCATTGATGAAAGAAATTTTTCTCTTAATTTTTCATATTGATACTGATTAAAAATTACAAGAAAAATCATGTGTTATTGATATCTTATTATTCACTTTTTATATTTGAGTATTGAAAAACAGATCAATTTCAACAAAGCTTAAACTTATTTCACTCCAAAATATTCATATAAAGAGTTATTAACAAGATTCTTATTCTTAAAACACCCTTTCAAGATGATAAGAAATTTCCTACAATAGCTCTCTTAAACAAATGAAATATTTTTTTTGTAAATAATAAATACAAAATGTAAATATTATTATTATTGCTATTGAAATCAAACAAGATAAAAGGAATACTTTATTCAATTCAAATGAGAAAGCTATGAAAAAGATTAAGAAAAACTCTACTCTTTTTGGATAATCCATCATTTTTAATACTGAAATTGAATATTGAAAAGACAGATTTTTTCATTTAAAATTGAAAATATAAAAAAAACTGTTTGAAATTATTTCAGAATTTACTAATGAAGCTTCAAAAATCCTCCTTTGAGAAAACCTTTGCTTCATTTTATTAGCTTTCATCATGCGGAAGTATGTATTTTAGATTCAAATGAAGAATAAATTCACAATTTGTGATCTCAAATATAAAAAATACCGCATTAGAAATATTGTTTTTTTTTCACTTAATCCTTCATTCAATTTTTAGGATCTTGAGAATTCCACAAACTCAGATTTGTGACATTTTCAACAACAAAAAATCTATTCTTTTGGAATAATCCTGAGTTTTCAAAACTTCAAATCCCACACATATTTTAAGTCTTAGAAACAGTAAACTAAATATTTTATTTCAGTAAACACAGTAATTAATAATACAAGAATCAAGTATCACCATTATATGCAAAAATAGAAGAAGCATAAGATGACTATGAATCAAAACAAGCATGAACTGGGTGGAAAAAATTTAGCAATTGATTATTGGGTTACGTCAGAATAATATACAGTAACATACTAGCAAATTATAAATAACTTAACAGTAGAGACGAAAAATCAATATTTGAAGATATATATGTCGCAATCGAATGGGATATATGAGATATAATAAAGATAGAAAAAGAGATTAAGTGACAGTGAGTGAAGTGAAGGATAAATAGTGTGAGCTTAATAGGAATTGTGGTGGAATAACCTAACCCTAGTATAATCAGGTTAATTTTCATTCAGGAGGTTGACTTTGGGAGCCTAAAACCCACCCTTTCAATTTACTGACAGGAATAGAGCAGGTTAAGAGAGAGACAAGAGTTGTTCAGAGAAGTCTTACCTAAATCTTTGGTTAAAAAGTCGGCTGTTATATTTTGGGATGAAAAATGCTTGAGAATTATATCTTTTCTGTGTAGTGGTTCTTGAATTTAGTGTAATTCAATGTTCATGTGTTTTTTTTAAAACCAATTTTATTAGATTTTCAGAGAGAAAGGTTGATGGCACCATTATTTTTTCTTAGTATTATTTTTTGACCTTTAGTAGGAAGGTTTATTTCATTTCTGATATTTACAGGATACATTTTTTACTTTGTATAATTGAAGAGTACCTTGTATTCAGCCTCAGTGGTAGAGTGGTATACAGTACACTTCTTTTCGGAGTGCCAGGAAATCAAATGATGGTTTCTACTTACTGTATAGCCAGATATCAATCCTTTGTTGATGGGACTGTTTCCCCAGTCATTGTTGTTTTAGGTAATGATTTTATTTCTGCCTTTTTCTAAGTGCTGAAGCAATAGTACTTTTGTGTGTTGAAGGTATCTAAACACTTGAAGGCATGTGTCAGCCTGTGACTCAAAACCAGAGCACAAGCATTATAGCCAAAATACCATAAACCAATGGTATAGCCAAGATACCACCAAAACATGGAGATGAGCCAAATTATCTCAAAGGGTATCAAAAGAGAGGGGAAACTCACCCCTTTCCAAATATACAAGTCCCATCATCATAGGACAAAGAATAACAAAGTTATTCATGCTCAAAGTTATTGTTGAGCATAAACCTTGATTTTCACCTCTGATCTGAAATACAGAGTAAGAGGCTTCACCCCATCAAATGGGTATTCAAAATGAAGCTCTAAGTCAGGGCTATCCAATGGTACCAGACAAACTGAGCTAGCACCAGTATTACAGAAGTTATGGTCAGATTCAGGCCAAATAAGGGTGAACAAAAAATTCACCTCTCATCTAACTTCTAAGGTTTTAGTGTGAGATAGCTAAAGTGGGGTCTTTTTGGAAAGAGCACAATCAGGGCTATCTGATGGTGTAATTCATTTCCTCATATCTCAACTAGAACAAACGTTATGGGGCAAACAAGCCCAATACAGCTTTTGCCCAAAACACGCATATGTACAAAAAATCTTGTACATGGGATAACTTTGTCATATTTAATGATAACCATATCAAATAAGGTACCATTGTGCAGAACACATACAAGGATACACACTGAACCCATTTTGAGGTTGATATCTCAAAAACTGACAAAGTTATGGCTGTTTTAATGTCAAAATCCCACATTTTGTCTAATACAGTCTTACCATGGGATAATATCCCATAACCATGATTATGAGGTGTCAAAAAGACAAAGAAGCATGTTTATACTGCAATACCTCATAATTCAGTCAATACTGGGGTCCCATACAGTTTCTGTACAGCATTCTACGTGTCATACACATAAGAAGAGGGCTATGTGGTCCCCAGATGAAAACTTTCACCCTGTATTGGTGAAAACTGCCCAGATGTGGTTTCAAAACCAAATCTGAGCCCAATACAGGCTATAAAGGTCCTTGCAAACCACAAGCCTGTCTCAGAGAGTGAAAAAATCTTCACTTCCTCTACTTGGAAAGGTCTAACAGCCCTTCCACCCCATTTCAGGATAAAAAGGAGGCTTTTCACAGCCAGAAATGCTTTCCTCATCCTGCTCTTACATTCCTACATAGTACAACTGTCAAAAACAGTTATACTCTTGGAATATAACTAGGTATAATTATAATATTAATTATTGTAGTCTTTATTATTGTCATCCAACAGGTAAAGCTGCACCAAGGGCTTTCAACAGCGCTCACCACCACTATTTCATAATAGTAAAGCCCTTAATATTCAACTTAAAACCCTTATTCTTTATTATAAAACCTTTTTTATTAAATTTTACTGTGTCACAGTCATAGTTAAACGTTGTAAATAGTCTTATTACCCTTTTATCATAGACTCAGACTGACAGCATGCTTTCCAGTTTAGTATTCAAGGGTTTTCCAAAAACTAAGATAAATGGCTTACTTCTAATGTAATGTCAGGTCTTGTGTTTGAGCTTATGTAGCTGAGGTATCCAACAGAGCTAAAATATTTCACTTCTGTTTTATTTAACTCTTCTATCTTGAAATTTGAGGCTACTTTCAGTTGAACATGGGGCTTGAGAGTGGTGCTGGATGGTATCAAATCAAATATAATTTCTTAGATAATTATTTGATGTAATGAGTTTGTGAAAGAGAGAAAATGTTTCTAAGGTGGTTAATTATAATTCAGAGAAGCAAGTTGGCTTTTCCTAGATCTTCTATTATGCAATGTTGTTGTATTAGCTGTTTAAATGTTTGAAGATTTGGACCAAATATTGCCAGATTGCCTACATGGACATAGATCCATATGGGACTTGGTGCTGGTGTCCAAAACATGCAGGGTTAAATGTCAGATTTATTGAAACCAGCACTAAGTATCCATTTTTGATAGATTACTTTACCATGATAAAGGGCAGGGGTTAGGCGATAGAGTTCCTTTTTGAGCCGAATGAGATAGGTATCTTTTCTTAAATCTATTATTTGAGGGACTTCCAGGAAAATTTTTACTTCAATTGGAGAACTTAGAGAAGCATTTTTGATGTCCATTTGGTAACATTGATATCACTCAAAGGCTGCCAAAGAGATAAGTGAACGAGTTTAGCTAAGGCATCCAGTTGGAGTGAAAGTTTTCTAGTAATCAAGTCAAGTGATCTTTAAAAAACCTTTAGAGCGAACTCTGGCTTTGTGCTAAGAATTTTTACCAGTTTAATACTTTATTATTTGAAAGGATAAGGTGCAGGCGATATTCTTGTAAGTGGCTAGTTGTTGGCGGGGGGTCCAGACATTCAATTTTTTCATGTTGTTCATGGAAGTTAACCAATCTTCCTTTCAAAGATTCAAATTATGAATTTGGGACTTCATCTACCTCATTCCTATTGAGATTTGCTTTGGGTATATGTTGGTACAGAATGATGTTAGTGGTATCTATTGCACTACTTATATGTGCAGGGTGCCTAGGACCAATTATTCTTATACTGCTATGTTAATATTTGGGAGAACCAGAGAATGGTTCTTACTCCGCCTCCTCTTCTGAGGATGGGCTTTCCAAGTAAATTACTTGTTACAACTATGAGGGAGCAGTTTTCAATTGATTATTGCTGTTTGTAAAGGGAAGAAAGAGATTGAAGTCAGGTGGCTGATGAGAAGGACTGGCTGATGAAATTGAGGTAAAGAATATTTAATAAAACAAAATTTTCCTGATATTAATAACAGTCCTGTCCCTTTTTTCTGAGAGCTCTATAGCTTGAGCCATTTTTTTGTAGCCTAAGAATATTCCTTTCAAGGCTATGGAAACAAATTTTTGGTGACATAATTGTGATTCAATTTGGACTCAGGCTTTAAAGCTAAATGGTTTAAGGTGATCAATTGGTGGCTTTTGATTGTGCCACAGCTCCAAGGGTGGGATATTTATTGATATTTCTGGTAGAATATTACATAGGAAAGAAGAAATGGTTATGGCCCCACCCCAGTACTTCATGGAAATATTTGATTGAATTAGAAGACATCTTGTTTTCTCAACAATAATTTTATTTCCCTTCCAGAAATCCCGTTTTGGGGGGTATATGAAGGACTGATTTGTTTTTCTATTCCATTGTAATTGAAGAGGTGCTTGAATTATTTGTATACAACCTCACCTCCTCTGTCTGAAGGTATTTGCTATATTTTATTTGAGTGAAGGTTTTTGGTTGAAATTTTGAAGTTTCTAAAGTGATTCAAAGTGTCAATTTTTTTTAGTAGTTTTACAGAGATGAATTTACTAAATTGGTCAATGATAGTAAGAAAAAATATTCTACCAGATATGGAGGGGGTGGATATTGGACTGCATAAGACAATTGAAATTTTCTCTAGAACTGACAAAACTGGCGTAAATTTTGATGAGAAAGGCAAAGAAGTTATTTTCCAGTTTTTCCATAAATCACAATCCAGATTTCCTTTATGTGTGTTGCTCATTTTTGTTATGTTGTTTTTTTCATATTACCTGAGCATTAATGCCATATTTGGTAGTTTCTTTCTGTGAGTTATCATTGGTTTTTTGGTAGTTGAATTTTTGTTTCAAGTACAGAGTTTTACATTGGACATATGAAAGATGGAAGGTTACTTTTGTCTAGATAGACTTTGAAATTTTCTTTTTCCTTTTTTTCTTCTAGTATTGGAAGTGTCTAGATTCGATAGGGAGAGTAGGTTGGTGGTGAGATTTAGAACATATAGGCTGCTAGTTAGGCTCCAAGTCTTTCATCTATAATCTACTATTTGGTAAATTCCAATGGCTTCTGCTTTCAAGGAGGAGATGTCGCAAACTGTTTAAATTCTAGCTGAACAAGGTGAGATTCATGTGAAGAATCTTTTTTCATTGAAAATATTATTCGAGGCTCCTGTGTCAAGAAATAGAGAGGAAGTGGTTAGTTTGCCCTCTTTTTTGAGTGAGAAGAGCTCAAGCAAAGGTAAAATTAGAATGTGGCTCTTTGAAATTTTTTTCTGGCTTCGGTTCAGGGTGCAGCTGTCAACATTTCTCTGTTCAGTGACTTTCTAGCAGAGGATTGTGTTTCCCATCAGCAATCTTCAAAGGAAAGTCCTCTTTGTTGAGGGCCAAAGCCTTTTAGGAATCATTTGATAGGGCTTCTTCCTTCAGTGCCGTCTCATGTAGGTTCTTCAACACGCGGTCAGAATTCCCTAGTTGTTTGGAATTCAAGGTGTTTTTTGTAATAAACGGATGAAAGTCCTCGAGGGGTTGGTGAGAATTGTGAAGGCTAAAATTATGTTTCCTACCTTCAGTCCGGCTGAGGAGATTGCATTTATACTGTGTCAACATTTTGAAATAAAGGTTCTCAATTTGTTTTGGTAAGTTACCTTTAAAAAACAACTCCAGACTCCGGATTCAATATTAAAAGACAAAGGAGAAAATATTTTGTTTATCTTCTTCCAGAGTTCATGGCTGTTTTTTGATACTTCCTCATTGATTAGTTTAGAAAATCTCCTTGAATCTAGTGTGCTGGTTATTAGAGAACAGGCTTCATTGCTTGCATCAAGTATGCTACTTTCTGCTTCGGTGGGTTTGGATGCATGTGCAGCTTCATTCATTGTATTAATAAAGTAGTTTATTAGTTTCCTCTGTGGTAGATAAATTGATATTCGTAGCCGCCACTGCAGGTATTTTTCCTCAGATCGAGCTGGGATACTTCTTCTGAGTTTGTTAAGAGAATTGTAAGTGGTCATTTCTATTCTTTTCTCCCAGTTTGTTTCGAGACTGTACATCCGTTGAGGTTTAGAAACAGTAAATTAGATAATTAATGATAAAATAAACAAGCACAAATTTTATAGAATTACCTAAAGGACAAACGTCCGGTATATATGAAAAAATAGAAGCAGAAGAGGATGACTATGAAGCAAACAATCATGAACTTGGAGGCAAAATAACTAATAGGTGAATATTGGGTTGGGTAAAAATGATAGTAGTACCTTTCTAGTTTAATAAAGTAAAATACTAGCAAAGCATAAATAAATGAAGAGTAGAGAGGAAACAGAAATATTTAAATATGGATATGCTTTAATGAGATTAAATAAAAAGGGAAAAAGAGATTATATGACGGTGAGTGCAATGAAGGATCAAGAGTGTGAGATTTCTGGGTGTTGAGGTGGAATAACCTAATTTGAGTGTAATCAGGTTAGGTTTGAGTCAGGAGGCTGACTGCGAAAGCCTGACACCATATCTTACCGAATCCCTGATAAATTCTTTTACCAACATCAATGAGTAATTTTTTTTGCATTTTAAGTTATTCAATTGCATAATACCACATGCATAGTTTGAATTTCTATTTATATATTAGCTTAAATAATCACCCAATCCTTAAATATATTATTTTTCACCTAATTTGTGAATGTAATGTGCCCAAAAGATTATCAGGAATACCATTAATTAAAAAAATTACTGGACTACAGTATTTAGATGACATTTCCTTTGATTATGATTCTTATCTTGAAATTCACATAGCGAATTTTTGCCATATTAGTATGAAAATATATCTTATTCCTCAAAAAACTCATAAAATAGTTCTTGTATATATCCAAGCCTATTTAGTCATCTTGGAAAGTCACAAATTCAAACATACTAATAATCAATAATTTAATAAAGAACTCAAGATTATTAAATATTTCAGAATTCACCACAATATAAACAAAAAAGATCCATATATAAAGTTTGAATTGTGCTTATCCCATTTAGGTTATAATGAAAATAGTGTTGAATTGGGAAAGTTTTGCTTGCTTTTTGGGTTTAGCCATGGGGAATTTGTGCTATATAATATGCATATCATGATGTTTATTATAGAGAATAAGAGGAATTATTTCACTTTTCCAATAATTCAAAAGAGGAGGGAAATTTAAGACGTTCTTGAATTATAAAGATTTCCTGGATTTATTAGTTTTATTTATGGAATTCTCATAAATTTGTCTCATAAACAACCAAAAGATTGATAGGCCTATTTTGATTGAAATAAAATCTAATTTGTTTTTTAATTTTTAGTTTTCTATAGAGAAATTTCAAATTGAATTTAAGATACTCAATGTCAATTCAATTATTGTGTGATATAAACAAGAATTCCGATTCAAATCAAGCTGTATGTGCTGGATTATTTAATTACTTTACTTTATATTAGGATATGAAAATATCAAAGGCCCTTCAAGAATTTTGAAAAAGCTATCTGTAACCTATGGAAGACCAAGAGTATAAAACAGAAAAATATATTTTACCAACATAAAAGGGTTATTCCTTGAATTTGGAAGAAAATCAAGACTTTCACCTATGTCAAGCCAGATCAAGAGTATTAATTGAAAATTTAATTAGTTTCTTTAAAGGATGGTTTGCATTATTTAGGGAAATGAGGAATAAAATTCAAAATCCAAAAAAGGTTAAATTCCTTTTGAAATGGGTGGTAACATTTGTTATCTGAAATAAACTTTTGGCCCAAGTGTGGGACCAAAAGTTAATTTGAGATGAAGAAAAGGATACCCCAGAGCTATAAAATGCAGTGAATCTGGTTTTAATAATTACCATTTGAAAATGCATGAGCAGATAAAGCCACTGAATCTGAGATTGATTAACAATAGATAAGATTAATGTTTTTAAAATCACTTATAGATCCCCAAGATACATTTATAAGTCCAGAGTTATGAAAAATAAATATCAAATTTTATCATATTTATCTTTTTAAAATGAATAATCATTTGTAATTGGGTATTATTCTTTGAAACTACAATTTTATTCTGAAAATTGGTTGAGTATGTAAGCTATGATTAATATTTTAGGGAGCTAATATTTAAGATAAGACTTATCAACCCTTGATCAAACATAAAGTGAAAAAAATGGATTAAATGTGTCATAAGTATTTGAAACTTTTTTTTGTTAATTCTCTGAGGAGCTTTCTAATTTCTTTCATTCTGATCAAAAAATTCAAAAACAATCCTTTTTGGGGTTAAATTTTCATTTTTTCCCATTTTGAATAACCCATTTTTAATTTGAAAATAACCAAAATGAGTTATTTTGTGATTATTTATAAATATTTTGGGAAGGGTTTGTGGTTCTATTAATTATTGAGGAGGATTTACACACTATTTTTATTATATCTTCTTTCTCAGAAAACCCACAATTTAATTTAACATGAGTAAAAGAAAACCCATGAACAGAAGGCTGTAAATCTATATGAATTGGCCACAAAGGTCCATTATTAATAAAAGATTCCATTTCCTCAAGGTTTGAGATTATTATGATCCATATAAGGGTTGCTATTGAATCCATAAGAATTGATGATCACATTTAAAAATAATTTTGTAATTTGATTTGTTTTATTTCCATTTCACTTGACTAATAATTCTCAATTGACATTCCCTCATGATGTCTTGACTATTTCTGAGTTCCTTATTGGAGAATTATTTGATTCTGAAATGGACAATTATTCAAAAATTCTGAATTTTGGCCCACTCTTTAATATCTTTCCCAATATAATCTTTGTTCAGACCTTCATTTCTGTAATAAAGCCCTGAATACTTTCAGAAATTATATACCTGTCAAAATCCAATACCCCCATCAATTTTCCTAGAATATTCTCATTGTTATTGACTTTCTGTCTATTTTTGACAAGTTTTTTAAGGTAAATGATAATTCTTTCTTATTAAAAGGGAGATTTTTCTGGCCTATTGAAGGGATGTACTTTATACATCATAACTTGTATATATGAGATTCTGTAAGCCTTGAGGTATATTTTACATACCCAGATAAGCCTTAATAAACAGAAAAGTTAACTTTTAAGCTATGAATGCCCCATAAGTCATGCATATATCCACAATTCATCATTTTTTTTACTTAAGAAATGATAAATAGCTTTTTTTGAGTAAGTAAATCCATGAATTCAAGACCAGATTTGGATTCAACACAAAAAATAAACCTAGGGTAGCTCCATAGAGTGAATAACCTTGAATGAACTCTATGTGGTGGTAATATGGAAAATACTTCAATACCACAGAAAAGAATTGTGAAAATCTTTGTTTTTCTCAATGTCATGCCAAAATGATGGGAATTTGAGAAATCCCATGTTACATATACACTAAGATTAGTGTTATGCATGTTTGTGGAGCTTAAGAATATAGTAGTATTACATAAATCTTTGGTACACCCATAGTGGATATCAGTTTTGAATCCTGAATTACTATTTTTTGATGTGAAAATAGCTAAGGGGTACAAAAGACCTCAAAGAGAGCCAGGGTACCAAACTTCTGAGGCCTCTGAGGTGTGGAAATATCTAAATCTTTAATTCATGGCTGATAATGGCCAAATCAGTATACAAAAACCTTTTGGAAACTTTATTATCAAGCTAAAGTCCCATTAAATTGTCATAAAATAGCAAATAAGCTGCTATTTTCATGTGACAAGGAGGTAAAGAGCAACTCTGACTCCTGTAAACATGTCAATTATTAATTATTTTTCATGGATAAACCTTAAATAAGTAATCAAAACCCTTTTTGGACTAGTATCCATTGATTTAACTCATGGAAACCAGCTTTACTGTGCTATTTGAAATTCTACGTAGGAATAAGGTAAAAACTTCAAAAATTTATTAAAAATAAAATTCTTAATTAATCTTTCTTAAATGTTTAGGACCAGTAGATAATGGGATTATCCATATAAAAACCCAAAAATTGAAAGTTTTACCTACAGTCCATTTTTGATGATTCCACATGAAACACTGAATCTTCAAAAGTTTACATAAAATACAGCCTGTGATTTAGTTTCCAGAAACATTGATAAATTTGAGAAATTAATTTTTATTTGGAAATAAAATAAGATTTAAAGTTTTTATTCCTTTTATTCTTAACCATGAATGGGTTGGTAGTCACATAAAAGACTTAATTAAGTAATTATGATAATCTTACATGACAACAGATGATGCAATCAATAATCCAAAAAGTATAATTGGTTCCCCACTCACTTTATTTTAATTATTCTCCTTGGAAAGCCTCTTGAGCTGTTATTGACTTAAAAGAGGCCTCCTCTTGCTGTTTTTTCAAATCATCTTGTTATTCAATTATACCATTGCTATCAAAAAGTAAGTATCAGGTAATTCTTTTCTTAAGTGTTTCAATTCTTTAATAATCATCAAGAAACACCTGAAATCATAAAGATATATTATTTACATTATTATTTAACTGTTATATTGTTGTATTACTGTTATAATACAATTTTGATCTTTTAAATCCACAATTAATCTGTCAAAAATACTCTGTCAATTCTGTATAAGTTTTTATTGCAGTATTGGTGATTTTATTCATTTGATTCTAAATTTTTTCTCTAGTAAATGCTTTGTTCAATAATTATAATTATAATTATATATTAAGATAATTTTTTTATTTTAATAAAGAAGTTTTATTATTAAATACTTCTTTTAATTGATTCTTGTAGACAATTACTACTTACTGTTATAATCACTAGTAGTGTATAGAAATTTAAAGAAATAATTAATTAACTAATTAGCTAACTAAGTAATTAATTAATTGATTGATTGATTAACTAATTATTTTATTCTGGCTATAATAAACGTATTTGTTATATTTCATAGGAACAGTAATAGTACTCTTGATTAATAGTGATATTATTAACAGTTTCATAGACACATCTTAGATTTGTGGGCCTGGCCATGGTTTTTGAACCTTTTACGCTCAATTGATATATTTTGAATATCTAAAATATATTAATTTTAATAATTTTCTTCTTTAAATTCAAAGTTGAAATTTTTTGATTTTTGAAATTGCCTTATAAATCTTTTTTCATTGAGGGATTTGGATTAAACTTATCTGGTTTTACATGTGGCTTTTCACATCCAAAAGCTTATGAAATTCTTCTTTGAGCTACTATGAATTTAATTTCAATTCAAATTCTTAAATTTCAATTTTTTTCTTTAAAAAGAATAATTTTTTCAATATAAAAAGTAATAAGCTTATAACAAATCTTAAAAATAAGTCAAAATTATAAAAAATAATTTTTATTCTATCAATTTTTCTCTAGTGTCTTTAATCAGATATGCTTAATCTGATAATAAGCTCAGTGAGAGATACATTACCAGTCCAGGATCTTCAGAAGCACAAATTGAAGAAAGCATTGAAGTGCAAATTGCTAAAAGAGGTACTTCATTTAAAGCATAGTTATCCAAACAGCCACCAAAAGGTGTGTTTTCTCTGTCTTTATTCTTTATTTTCTCTTGAATTGACATGAAAATAGTGCTTACCAGAAATGGAAGAAACTATTCAGTCCAAAAATATGGATCTGGACAAGGAAGTGGCAAGAACAGGACCAGATCTGAAAGGCCTTCTTCAATAAAGGCATATTTGAAGGATGCCAGAGCTGCCCCCCATTTCCCAAGGTCTGCCTTTACCAACAACTTTTTCCCTTAAATCTGAGCCTGAACTGATTAAAGGTAATGTCTGAAGGGTTGAACCACTTCCAAGTGTCATCCATAGGAATATATCAGTCCCAGTACAAAAACCTGGTACAGAGAAGCCAATGAAGAGGAGTGGGAAATGTGTCCAACCCTTTGAAAGGGGGCCATTAACTCCTACTTACACATCAAGAGCTCTCTGGGTAAGGAGAAGACCATAGACCTCTCAAGAGGGTTGAGTCCCTTGTCTTGAAAGGACAAGGTCAAAAAGATAAATAATTGGCTGAAGAACCAAAGTCTTTTATCCATAGACCAGAAGAAAGAGTTGTAAGTGACCCCAGCTTTGGATAAAGGGCCAGTAGCATCAACCAGATTCAAACCAGCTCCAGAACAGTCCAAATACAAGCCCAAAGGACCTCAGAAGAAACAGAGAGGTCTCAAGAACAATCAAGGAAAGGGAAAAAGAAAAGCCAATTGGCCCACACCTTACCCACAAGGGTACAGGATTCCCAAATTTAAACCTTCGGCTGTGGAAAGTATATTCAATATGGCTAGAACCCTTGTGGAGTTCACAGCCAAAGAACAGGAAAGTATGAACAGGAATTTTCCACAAAAATAATAGAGGAAATTATATATAATCAGTCTAGTATGGATGTAAAATTTAATAAAATTGAAAAAGAACTAAATAAATTTACACCAAATATCAATGACTTAAAAAAATGACAGAAATTTCACTTAATGGTGTAAAGTGACAAATTCCAGACTTGAGTCAATTTCAAATACACATGACAGAATTGAGAAGAAAATCCAAGTACAAAATAATTCATTGGAGGATCTTTCCATTAGTCACATTAATGACCAACTTAAAATTCCAAAAAATCATGTTTTAGAAATAATTGACAATACCAATATTTTTACAAAGATTTGGAAAGAAGTGGAAAGGAGATACAGAAATTAAAGAATGGAATAATTGCACATCTGGATAAAATCAATAAGAATTATGAAGCAAATTCACATACACCAAGATATTCTACACTTTTGACTGAAGAAAAACTTTCTTTGAAAGAAAACTTAACCCCATTTCTAGGAGAAGATTCAATTTCTGCAAGAGATATTCCCAAACTAGAAGAATGCCTAACATTCTCTGTTGAATTTGAATATAGCCATATTTAGCTCATTAGAACAATTGATATGCTGCAGGAAGATTTTCATATATCTAATGAAATGAGAGTGGGAAAATGAAACTCCTTGTTTACAAGAACTGAAAAGAAATGGTACTCCAAGATGAGACACAAGAATGTTAAACATGATTGGCTTTTGTAGAAATCTGAAACAATACTCAAATAGGCCAACAATTATTGAAGATTCAAAACATAAAATGCTTTTTAAAATACTATCTTTAACCTCTTACTTGGTTCCTCAAACAGAAAGACAGATTATCTTCTTTAAACCCAGACATTTCTGACTCAATGATTTATATGAAAATATTAAGAAAATGTGGAGGAGAACTAGAGAGTAATATCAAGTGCAGATGTGTATAGCCCTGTTCAACAGAGGACTATATTAATGAAATGGGAGATATCATTACTAGGACAAGAACTGGTAAAGACTGGACTAGAAGCCCTATGGGGTCCAAAATGGTCTCAAAGACCTTGTCACAGGAGCTCTTGTGGAAAACAAGAGTGGCCTGGCACTCAGGAATCAAGAGCTCACTTGGAGGGCTCCAAAAGAATAAATGAATTAAAAGGAATATACTTCTTTAAGGAAGAATAAGAGTAAAGACAAGTGTGCCAAAGATAAAAGAAAAGTAAGCCAGTGGCCAAGATAATAAGAAAGCCAAAATCCAAAGAGCCAACCAAATGAATCCTCAATTGACTGTTTAAACCTGTCAGGAAGAGCAATTGAATTAGTAAAGGATATCACCACCAATATCCACTGACAGGAAAAGAAGAAAAGTTGAAAATTACTGACTTAAGATTATCAGAACTTACTTTAATAAATGAAAAGAAATAAGGATAAAAATAAATCCAATATATTAATTAACTGGGTAAAACATCCGCACAGAAGAAAAGGTGGCCAGTATATGTGAAAAGTTGAAGACTGATCCTGGAGGGTTGATCCCCAGCTGTATTGACTGTTTTGGGTCAATACAGATCTGGACATTTTGAAAGATTAACTATGTGATTTAATTCCCACAGTGGCATATGAATTGGCCCAAAAGGGCCACAGCCATACAGGTTTCTTAAATACTGCCTGTATGGACAAATTGAGTTCTCCAAGGAATATTGAAGTAATTGATGCCTTGAAAACTGATGTAATGATTTATAACCTCTTGAAATTACCCTTGTAATAATCCTGAAAAGAAAATACAACCCAACTCCTGCAGGGCCAGGTGTTTGGGGTACTTGAATGATCTTCTGATAGCCGCCAGGGATTGCAAGACTGAATGACTGAAAAGACTCCCTTCAAAATGGGTGATGGATTTGGGGACTTGAATTGGAATGGCATAGTTTTGTCCTGAAAGCATCTTTATTGGATTTCTGAGCAAAATTGGTGCATAATGGTATATTATACCATATATGCACCATGCCTTAATCCTTGGTGAAGGAGAGTCCTTCCCCTGAATGGAGGGAAGGCTTGCTGGACTTGAGCTGGTGGCCTCTGGTAGTTTCCAGAGGCCAGGGGTTGAAAATGGCCAATTTGGGTCCTGAGGTTCTTTTTGGTAATTTTTGGGAAGTTTGATATTGGGGACCAAAATTGGCTCAGGTGGGCCCACTTGTGGTTTGGGACCCACCTGGCCTTTAGGGTTGGTGGTTGGCCTCATTGGATTTAGGCAAAAAAGGGGCCTAAGGGTCCCACAAACTGTGTCCTGTGGACCATGGGCCATAGAGGCCATAATCAAAGGGGTGGGGCCAAAGCCCCTGGAAGTCCAGATGGACCCCTCAGGCCCAAAACAAAGGTATTGGCCTGGGGGTTGGTGAGGTGGACAATTGGCGAAAAAGGCCAATGGTTGCAGGATATGGCCTGAGGCCATAAATGGAAAGTAAAAGGTGGTATGGCCCAAAGGCCATAAAACACCCCAATGGTCCAATTGGCCATGAAACTAATGACATGACCAATTGGCCCTAAAATGAGGTCAGGCTATATGTTCTGCAAAAACCCATTGGGGGTGATTACACATGGTTGTGACAGACCTGTAGGTATGATAGATGAGCTGAGAGACATGTATTGAATCTCCATAAATTTGGAAGAACCTCACATTTAGCAAACATTTTTACCAAAAATACCAAAATCAATCAAGATCAAGTAATTGGAGAGGTTCAGTGTGCTGAAGAGAAAGAAGAATATGACCAAGATTCTTCAATCTCTTAGGACACACTATCAGAGGACTATCCTATCAAAAGCATTACAGGTTTATTTGAATTCACCAAATTCCATACTCCCTTACCACAATATAGTGAATATTGCTACAGCCTGATCAATATCCAGGAGGCCAAAATGTGTAAGACTAAACCCTCTAGAGGAAGATTTTACACTTATGGAGCATCTTGTATTACATCAATGCTGATGAATAATGTTAAAGCCAAAGTCAATTTTGAAACAGGAGAATTTTTGACTTGCGTGGTAAAAGACTAATTTCAATTCATACTTCCTGATGTAAAAACCATCTATTACCAATAGAAGGTGTGCAATTTAGTAGTTTCATTAATAATATGTACTCTTTGAGAATATTGGACATAAATATTTCATTTCCACATACTGATGGAAGGGTGAGGATGAAGACAGAGGTAGTAGTAATGGACAATTTTACATCTAAACATATCATTCTTGAAAATGATTACTTGAATATTTATGGTATTGACATCAATAACCATAAGGATGGATATTCTACAATTGGAGAAAACAAAAGAAAAAAATATTTTTCCAATATTCCCAAGAAAATATCAATAGTATCTTCAAACAAAGGTCCATATAAAGAGTAATTTGTGACAAATAAGCTTTCTGAAGCACAAGTTAATCCAAAATTATCATTAAAAATGAAGCAAGAGCTTACTGATGTGTTATAAACATATAAGAATGCATTTTCTTTGGATAATGAACCATTAGGCTCTATTAGAGGGCATGAATTTAATATCACTCTCAATATTTAGAGACCATACCCTCCAGTACTTAGAGGACCAGCTTAACCAGAAAGTTCTGGAGCTAGAGAAGCCTTGAAAAAGCATATCCAAGAGTTAATGAAATTTGGTGTACTAAGAAAAGTAGGCTATAATGAGGAAGTTGAATTGACAAATACTGCTATTACTTCTTGGAATAATGATAAATCAAGGATGGTTGGAGATTTTGGATAATTAAATACATACACAGTTCCAGATAGGTATTCAATTCCTAGAATTCAAGAAACCTTGAACCAATTACCCAAAGCCAAGTACATAGCTTCAATGGATGCATTGAAAGGCTTTCATCAGAATTTTTTGACTCCCAAAGAAAAGGAATTACTTAGAGTCATCACTAACTGTGGTATTTATGAGTATCTTAGAGTTCTGATAGGTATTAAAAAGGCTCAATATCATTATCAAAGAATGATGAACACCATCTTCCCCACATAATTATATGGAGGATGGCTCATTATTTATATTTATTATGTAGCTATATGTTCAGACTCGTGATCTTTGCACCTTGAAATACTTTCAAAAGTACTTTACAAAGCTGAATAAGTGAATATGAAGATTTCACTCAAGAAATTCAATTGTGGCTTTGAAGAACTAAAAGCATTGGGACTTCTGTTTTAAGCTTGGTTATTGACAAATCAAAAAGTAGAAACAGTGCTACTTAAGCCAATACCCCAGAATAAAAAAGAAATTATTTCTTTCCTTGAAATTTCCAGTTATTACAGGCAACACTTGGAATATTTTGCAATTCTAGCCAAGTCAATATATAGAATCTGTGATCAACAGACATTATTTGAGATGACACAAGAAATAATTGAAGCTTATAATAAGATAAGGGAAGCTCTTACAGAAGCACCTTTTCTCCTTATGCCATACTGAAATTTACCTTTTAAGTGGTCAATTGATTCATTTGCAGATTGATTAGGGGAAGCCCTACATCAAGTCCAAATTATTGATGATAAACCAACAGAAGGACCAGTCTGTTATATCTCAAAACAAATCATACCAACAGAAGCCAGATATTTTTAAAGCCAAATGAAATGCTTATGTTTGGTATGAACACTTGAGAAATCAAACTATCATCTTGATGGAAGTGTTTTTGAGGTGATAACTGACTGTAATGCAGTAAACTCACTTCTTAACATGAGAACACTGGGCATACACATGTTGAGATGACAAATAGCCCTCCAAGAATATAGAGGAATAATTTTCATATTTCATAAATCAGGAAATATACATAATAATTCTGATGGACTTAGCAGGTTGGCATTAGCCAATACTATTTATAAACCAGCCTATGTTCAATTAGAAGAAGAAACAAAGGTTCCAATTGAAGGCATTAACATAACTGATTTTGGGACTGAATTCTTTGAAGAAGTCAGAGATTCTTATAAACAGGACAAGAATTTCCATATCTTGACATCCTTGCTGGGAAAAGACTGTAAAGACACAGCTTTAGTTAATTCCCTGGATGAAATATGGAAGAATTTCTATTCTGAGAGAATATTTCATTTGTTTGAAAGCATAATCTATCACAGAACCAAACATTCTTGTGTAATGACATTATGCAGTAGATTGCTTATTAATACTATTCTTCATAAATTTCATGATAGCATCTATTATGGACACCTGTCAGAAGACAGAACACTTGAGAAAGTCAAAAAATGTGCATGGTGGCCATCTTGGAGAAAAGAGACCATTGAATAATTCCATACCTGTGACAGATTCCAAACCTCAAACAGGAGTACAGGCAAGAAATTTAGACTTATGATCCATATTCAAGAACCAAAATATCTTTGGAAAGTTTTTCACATGGATTGAGTCACAGCACTTCCTTCAAGTGGTGAAAAAAGTTATAATTCTTTTCTGGTAATTGTAGACAGATACAGAAAAGACTACCATATTCTTACCATTTCATAAAGATGACACTGCTATGGATACAGCTCTCCTTATATGGAACAGGTTTATTTAAGAATATAATCAGACCCCAAGTTCACATCTGCACTTTGGATCAATCTTCATAGATTTTTTGGGACCAAGTTATCATTCTCTACAGCATAGCACCCTCAAACTGATAGGCTAGAAGAGAGAATGCTTCAAACCTCAGAGTACATGATAAGGATATTCTGTGCCTATGGAGTAGAATTAAAAGACTCAGATGGCTTTACCCATGACTGGTGTACTCTAATACCTGAATTAGAACTGGCATATAACATATCAGTTCATTCTTCCACATTTCAAACTCCTTTTATGTTGGAAAAAGGATGACATCCAAGACTCCAATCAGGCACACTGAGTAAAGACTTACTTGACATCCATCCTACAGCTTACAGCTTCAAAATCATTCTTTATAAAGTAAAAACTATGCAAAAAAAAGCATGAATGATTCTTTTGACTATTAAAAGAAGAAGTGGGACAAGATTCCTAAAGTACCAGACTTCAAATTAGGGGACTTAGTTCTAGTTTCAAATTTTAGTTTCAATAATATCAAAGGCCCAAAGAAACTCAAACATTCTTATGTAGGACCTTTTGTTATTTTTTCCTTACATGGAACCAATGCAGTTCAGGTGTAATTTGGTGTTGAATTAGAAAATAAACACCCCACATTCCCAGTCAGCTTTATAAAACCTTATCAACCAGCTGATAAAGAATTGTTTCCCTTGAGGAACCTTTCTCCTTTAGCTGTACCACCAGTGGAACAGAATGAAGACAAAAAGATAAAGAAAGCTACTTAATAAAGGAGACTTAGGGGTAAAAACAAAGAGAATATCTTGTCAGACATAAAAATCTGGTACATGAATATGAATGGCTGGCAGAATCAGACATACCTGACTCAGATAAGCTTTTGAGAAGATTTAGGCATTGAAAAAGGCCACAAGCCTGAATGTGCCTATAAATGTGCTTTAATTAATTGATATGAGTAATATAAATAGGCTAGGAAATGGATATTAACCCCTCTTTGGGTTTCTTTCCTTCTTGATATCATTGATAAAATTTTAGTACAATTTTGTTTGTGGTGGCAGGAAATGTGAGCCGTGAGATATATTTGAAATGACCAAATAGGCCACAATAAACATAAAAGCTGAATTTTGGACTATGCATCACCCATAATTCATTAATATATCCAAAATTCATCAATTTTTGATTTAAGAAAAGATGGGGAGCTTTTTTGTGAGTAAGTAAACCCATGGATTTGATGCCAGATTTGGATTCCACACAAGAATTAACCCAGGGTAACTACATAGACTTAAGAAGCTCAATTTAACTCTGTGTGGTGGTAACATGAGAAATACTTCAATACTAAATCATCAATACCACATAAAATAATTGTGAAAAATAGTGTTTTTCTCAATTTTGCACCAAAACAATGGGAATGTGAGAAGTTCCATTTTACACATACACTAATATTAGTGTTATACATTTTTGTCGCACTTGAAAATACAGTTTTGGTACACCTATAGTGGATATCAGTCTTGAATCCTGAATTACTATTTTTTGACATGAAAATATCTACGGGTGACAAAAGACATCAAAGAGAGGCAGGGTGCCTGTGAGCCTTGAGGTATATTTTACATACCCAAATAGGCCACAATTATCTTAAAAAGAAATTTTGAATTATGCATAACTCATAAGTCATGCATATATCCAAAATTCATCATTTTTGATTTCAGAAAAAATGAATAACTTTCTATTGAGTAAGTAAATCCATGGATTTAAGGCCAGATTTGGATTCTACACAAAAATTCACCTAGGGTAGCTCCACAGAGTGAATAAGCTCAAATTAACTCTTTGAGGTGGTAAAATGGAAAATACTTCAATACCACATCATCAATACCACATAAAAGATCCGTGAAAATTTTTGTTTTTCTTAAATTCATGCCAAAATAATGGGAATGTGAGAAATCCCATGTTACATATACACTAAGAATAGTGTTATGCATGTTTTGAGCACTTAGCATCATGGTATTCTTACATGGACTTTTGGTACACCCATAGTGGATATCTCACTTTAAGCTTAAATTTCTATTTTGACGTGAAAATAGGCAAGGGGGACAAAAGACATCAAAGAGAGCCAGGGTACCCAACTTCTGAGGCCTCAGAGGCGTGGACAGCTCCAAAGCTTGGATCCATGGCTGATCTTAGCCTAATTGGTAAACTAAAACCTTTTGGGAACTTGGTTACCATGTTACAACTACAGTAAAACTTAAGAAAATAGCAAATAGCCTGCTATTTTGACGTGCCAAGGAGGTAAAGAGTTACTTAGACTCCTGTAACCATGTCAATTCTTAATGAATTTCCATGCATAAACCCCTTTTTGGACTTGTATCCATTTATTTACCTCATAGCAACCAGTGAAACACTGATATTTGCAATTCTATGTAGAAATGAGGTAAAACCTTCAAAAATTCATTAAAAATACAATTCTTAATGAATCTTTCTGAAACTTTCAGGACTAATGAAGAACTGTATTATCTATGGTAAAACCAAAAATAATTACAGTTTTACTAGTAAAATTAAAAGTCTTACTTACAGTCCATTTTTGACTATTCTACGTGAAACACTGAATCTTCAAAAATTCACAGTAATTACAACCTGTGATGAAATTGGTAATAACATTGATAACTTTGAGAAATCAATGATTATTTTGGAATAAAAGAAGATTTACAGATGTCACTCCTTTTATTCTTAACCATATTGGGGTTGGTAGTCATGTAAAAGCATCAATTAAGTAATTATGATAATCTTACGTGACAACAGATGATGCAATCAATAATACAAAAAAGGGTTATTGTTTTCTCACTCACTGGTTTTTCAGTTTGCTCCATGGCATGCCTCTGTGAGCTGTTGTTGACTTAAAAGAGGCCTCTTCTTGCTGTTTTTTCCACATCATCATCTTATTATCATTTAAATCATTATTACCAACAAGTAAGTATTAGTTATAGCTATTATTAAGTGTTTTAAATATTTCAGAATCAATCAGAAAGATGTGAAATCATAGAATCCAACTTTATATTGTTGTAATACTGTTATAAATCCATTTTGATCCTTAAAGTCCACAATTCCACATCAAATCTCTCTATCTTATCTTTCAATAAGCTCTTTGGAATATTAGTGAGTGATTTATCATTAATTCTCAAAGTTTTTCTCTAAAAAATTAGTTTTCTTCAAGAATTATCATTATAATTATTCTTGCAAAAGATAATTATATATTAAAATAATTTCATTATTTTAATAAAAGAAGTTTTATTATTAAAATCTTCTGGTAATTGATTCTTGTAGACAATTACTTGCTCACTGTTAAAATCACTAGTAGTGTTTAACATGTGAAAGAAATGATTTCTTAATTATTTAATTGTGTTTATAATAATATTTTATTATTATATTTCATAAGAACAGACACAGTACTGTTGATTAATAGTGATATTATCATCAGTTTCATAGTCACATCTTACAGTGCCCAACTTCTGAGTCCTCTGAGGTGTGGACAGCTCCAAAGCTTGGGTAAATGGCTGATCATGGCCCAATTAGTATACTAAAGCATTTTGGGAATTTGGTTACCAAGTTAAAGTCCCATTAAATCATAAGAAAAAGCAAATAAGCTGCTATTTTGATGTGGCAAGGAGGTAAAGAGTAGCTCTGACTCCTTTAACCATTTTAATTCTTAAATATTTTCCATTTATAAACCTTAAAAAATTAATTCAAACACTTTTTGGACTAGTATACATTCATTTACCTCATGGAAACCAGCTATGCTGTGCTATTTGCAATTCTATGTAGAAATAAGGTCAAAACTTCAAAAATTCATTAAAAATACAATTCTTGAATAATCTTCCTGAAACTTTCAGAAACAATGTATAATGGTATTATTTATACAAAAGACAAAAAAATATTATTTCATAATTAAAATTAAAGGTTTTATGCACAGTCCATTTTTGATGATTCCATGTGAAACAATGAATCTTCAAAAACTCACAGAAAATAAAATCTGTGATGAAATTTCCAAGAAAATTGATAACTTTGAGAAATTGATATATTTTTCAAAATAAAATAATATTTACAGTTTTAATTCATTCTATTCTTGACCATAAACCTGTTGGTAGTCACATAAAAAACTTAATTAAGTAATTATGATAATCTTATATGATAATATATGATGCAATTGATAATCCAAAGAGGATAATTGGTTTCTAACTCACTTGTTTTAATTTTTCTCCATAGAAAGCTTCTTTGCGCTGTCATTGACTTGAAAGAGGCCTCCTCTTGATGTTTTTTTTCCAAATCATCTTATTATCCAATTATACCATTAGTACCAACAAGAAAGTATTAGCTAATCCTTTTATTAAGTGTTTCAATTCTTTCAGAATCAATCAGAAAGACGTGGAGGCATATAAATATACTATTCAAACTACTATCCAGCTATTATGTTTCTATATTACTGTTATAATACATTTTTGATCTTTTAAATCCCCAATTAATCCATCAAAGCCATTCTTCCAATTCTTTACAACGCTTTATTAGAGAATCGGTGAGTGTTTTTATTTAATTATTGAATTTCTTCCCTATTGATATTTTTCTTCAAGAATTATCATTATAATAATTCTTGCAAAATATAATTATATATCAAAATAATTATTAAATACTTCTTGTAATTGATTCTTGTAGACAATTACTACATACTGTTATAATAACCAGTAGTGTGTAACCCATAAAAGAATAATTAAGTAATTAATTATTTAATTGTTGCTTTAATAAGCTTATTCATTATATTTCATAATAAAATTAATAGTAATGTTTATTAATAGTGATATTATCAACAATTTCATAGACACATCTTACAGATTTTCTTTTCATTTATGATGACATATAGAGGTGGGAGAAATATATTTTTAGGTAGTTTGAGCCAGGTGGAATGGGGTTCCTTCTTTTAGCCAGTAAAATTAAGGAGGTATCCCTACAATCTCTTCCAATATTCATAGCAGTCTTATCATTTTAATTGCCTTTCCCTCTTTGTATTCTGTAATTATAGATAATTATTTCTCAAATAATTCAATGGGGAAAGCTTTCTTACTTTTATGAATAATATTCAAGTACTAAGGAACCAGTATTAGCAATGATTCTTGAATTATTTACATCATTAATTCTAGTTCCAAAATAATATAAAGTCCCAGAAGTAAATCAGTCTTATGAATCAATTTTAAATAAGAGTGAAAATATAAACACCTTCCAGTAAAAGTCCTTTGAATAAAGAAGACAATTGAGCTAAAAAGCCAATATCAAAGCTTAGCCTAAAAAATTTATACTTATTTACTTGAGTAAAATGAAAAAAATAGTCCCAACATTCATAATATTATTGTATTTTAAAGAGATTGGAAAATATGAGTGATTAACAAAATCACTATCATCAAATAATTGACTCCTGACATTTCAATTGTTAGTGGATTCTTTTTGGGAAGAATTTTTTTTTAAAATGAAATTATGGTGGAATATATTTAATTGATGGTGATATGACTAATTAATCTTCTTACAATCCCAAATAAACTAAATTCTCCCCTAAAGTAAGAAAAATGGAAATAGAGGATAGTATCATAGTAAGAATAATACTTTTGATAATATTGAAAATAAAGAAACCAAGAAGATGATTATATGATTATTCTTTTTTCAAAAATGGAGAAAATTATTCATAAGAATATTAATTTAGAAAAAAAAATCAATATGAAAAGGTTATAACATACCATAAGCTTTATGCATTTTCTAAAAGAGGCCTGAATTAATTCTCTGATCAATTTTCAACTTCCTATCAATTGATTTGAAATTCTTTTTCCAACGATTCAGAAATTAACTTTTAATCAAATTTCAAATCAATTTTTTATTGATTTGAAACGAGCTTATTATTAAAAATCGCTTAGGAGTGGATGGGGTTTTTACAGGGTGATGATGAAGAGAAGTCAGGTGAATCTTTGGGGTTTATGTGGGATTAATATTAGGGGGATGAATATTAAAAGAGGTTAGGAGCATAATTCAGAGTAATTAAGATTTATATTACCTATACATTGAAAAAAATAAAAACATAAAGAAAAGTTAAAAGGAATCCGTGAGCTATCTGATGATAAAAAAATAAACAATACCTTTAGTGAAGAATAAAAATAAAATTCACTTTCTTTTGAAAAAAATTGTTGAATCATTTTGAAAACTTTTGTGGTGATGGAAGAAATAATTGAAATTTATAAAAGGAGAAACCTTGAAATTTGAAAAATGATAATGTGTAATGGAGTAAATTAATTAGTTTCAATTTTTCATTTATTGAAAGAAGTCTCAAAATATTGGCTTTAATGAATAAAAAAAGTTTTGAAAAACTGGGGCCTGCAAAAATAAAAAAATTTGTAAGTTTTTTCAATTTTTTTATTGATTTGAAGAACATTATTCTTTAGAAGTTTAATCCTGAAAAAACATCAAAATAATTTAAATTAGTTTTTAGAAGCTTAATTTGGATCGATTTTTTCAACTCATAAAAAAAAAAAAATTTACAATTAAACAAAATGGAAAATTTACCATGAATGAATCGCTTTTTTTAATTTATTAGGATAAAATTACAACAAAACCTCATTTCACTGACCAATTTTCTATTTTATGGATTTAAAAAAGACAAATTTCTCTCTAATATATCACTTAATTTAGAATTGAAGGAGAAATAATGAAAATATGAAATTAATTTGGATTAAATTGCACCCTCCAAAACCACAGGACAAAGTATTACATTGTTAAAAATTACATATTTATGCCAAAATACATATAAATTATGGAAAAATAAATATTAAATAAGATAAGCTTATACACTTGAGCTATAGTTACATCCAGAACAAGATGAATGGATTTAAATTTAATTAATACTTACAAATTAATTCTTTCTCCCAAAGTGGTTCTGAAGACTTCAATTCTGAAAAGCTCAAATCCATATCATATTTATCTTTTTGTATCTCCGATTCTTTTTTCCATTTTTTTTCAGATTTCATTTAATCCATATTTTTCTCCAATTAAAGTTATGGTTCTATCTATTTCAAAATCCTTTCTTTGTAATTTTTCACCAGGTGTGAATTTTTCTCTTTATTCAACTTATTTTTATCCCATTCCAAGAAAGAATTATCAGTTTCCGCACAGCCCAAAGTCCAATGAGCTAACATGGAGCACCCAATATCCATAGCCAACCAAGTTACTCACATTTTCTTTAAATTTTTCATCATATTCTTATAGGCTTGATAAATCCAATTATTCAACTTCTTTCATGAATCACTTTCCTCATTCAGGTTGAATCTGTCCCCCTGATTTCTCTTTTGGGATTAACTTATTTCTTATTCCTGTACCTAAATAAAAAGAAAATATGATAATTAATTCCCAATATATTTAAAAAAACACACTAACTTTTCTAATCTCCACCTCTTTATTGAGCTCATTATCATATCCATCTATTTCGGGTGAGATTTTAGGGGTTTCCTCTTAGGTTACCATACATTCCTTGATAGAAAAATACAAAGTTAAAAAGTCTTTTCAACCTCATATTTACCTACTTACCTTGTTATTTCAAATATTTCCCTTTCCTGAATTGGAATTGAATCCCTTAACCTCTTTTAAATAATAGCTGTATAGTGGAGTAACATCTTTTTGTGACCAAAAAGTAAAGCCATCTTGGGAAAACATGGACACATCCTCTATAAATTTTAAGACATAGTAATAATACCCTTTTTCTAACCTTCTCAAGTGATTCTGGATCTAGTTGGTTTTTCAGAAATTTAGCTTTAGTATATTTCTTCTTATATGTATTCTTTTAGTCACAAATTCTTGTGTAACGGAGACTCAATTGGTTACAGGATTTTCATTCACCTCCATAGCCCTAGGATTAAATCCTTTATTTTTCTTTACTTGGCGCCTTCCAATGGATTTTGAGCCACTCTGTTTCAAAAAATGCATTATTTTTTTATTTACTGGTGAGTCAATTTATGATAACTAAGTGTTCTGGTCTCATTAGATGGCCACTGGGATGTGGAATACTAGATCTTTATTTTGTGGCT
>JALGQZ010000011.1:35440593-35468093 GCA_023105745.1 Austropuccinia psidii
ATTCATTAAATGATTTTTTTCATAAATAACAATTATCTAAAAAAAAGAATTTTCTTTTAATTAAAAATTTATTATTATTTTATTTTATTTTTCTTGTTTTTATCCTATTTGGTTTTTTTCATCTTTATATTCAATTTTTTAAAAAAAAAAATTCTTAAATTTATTATTATTAAGCTTTAACCTAAAGAAATGAAATAATAACAATAATAATAATAAAAATCAATAAAAAATAATTCAACTAAATCAAATTATATTAATTTTGATTTAATTAATTTTCTTTTTTCTTTTTTATTACTCGAAACGTATATTAAAATGAAGTTTTTTTTTTAGAACTGTTAAATTTGGAATTATACTTTATGGTGGGGTAATTGGTTGATTAATATAATATGATTAAAATTTAGTTTAATTTGAATATATTCAAATATAGAAATATCAAAAATATTAAGATATTTTTGTCTATCAAAAAAAGAAATTAATTAAAAAGAAACTTAAGCTTAAGTTTAAGAAAAATTAGTTTTTTTTTAAAAAAAAAGGAAACAAAAAAATTGATTATTTATTTTGGGTGTTGGTAAACACACATAAGCCCTTATGTGTTTTTACCAATTTATGGCCAAAAAACTTAATTTTATGGTAAAAACACATAAGTGACTTATTTGTTTTTGAAAAAAGCCTTGGGCTCAGCTTTGAGAATTTTTATAATTTCCTTTGGCCAAATGTTTTCCAACATGGGATGTAAAGGTCCCCAAATTTTTTCAATTTTTTTTTTATTCTCAATTTCTCTATTTTGGCCAATTTGAAAAATGGCCTATTTTTTTGAAAAAAAATGCATTAAAAATTTTCCCACTTATGAATTTCCGATTTTTTTCTTAAAAATTAAGGGAAAAACCTTGAGAATAAAAAACTAGAAGCTTAAAATTTTGGGCTTTTTTTTTCCAGGACAATTGTGGGCCCAAAAAGTCCTTTTTTTTATGTTTTTTTGTGCATGTTTGTAAGTAAATTGAAAACACCATTTCTTACATCAATTTAATTAATAATATAATTTATGATCTTAGTGGAAGTTGAAAATTCCATTTGTGGCATTAAAAGTGCAATAAATGACATCACCAATTACATGATAAGTCCATAAATGGCATCAAGAAGGTCATATAGATGCCATTTATGGCCATAAAATTGGCATAAATGGCATTACAACAATGCCTTAAATAACATTAAAAATGCCATTTATGGAATTTCATGGCATTAAAAATGCCATAAATGGCCTTGAAATGTCATTTATGGCATTAACAATTCCATAAATGGAATTGACAATGCCATTCTTAAAGCCACTTGTGGCATTGAAAATTGCATTTGTGGAATTGAAAATTGCATTTATGGAATTGAAAATTCCATAAATGGAATTATAAATTCCATTTGTGGCCTTAAAAATGTCATTTATGGCCTCAAAAATGCCACTTATAAAATGTTTGATTCCATTTATGGCATTTTTAATTCCATAAATGGGATTTCTAATGCCATAAATGGCATTAACAATGGCATGAATGGCCTAAAAAATGCCATAAACAGCCTTAACAACTCCATAAATGGCCTCAACAATTCCATAAATGGCATAAATAGCTATAGTTTATTTAAAAAACACCCCTTAAATGTTTTTACCAATTTCTGGAAAAAACAGGTAAGGGCTTATATGTTTTAACCAACTTCCTTTCTTTTTTTAAGGAATGAGGGTTATTTTATTTATTTATTTATTTAATGAAATATATTTTTCATTAATTTGATAAATTTCTTCTCAAAAAGAAGTATTTATCAAAATTTTAATCATAAGAATAAAATTCTTAAATATATATAAAACTCTTTTTATAGTAAATATTTTTTTGAAACTATTTTAAATTAATTATTTATTAATTTTATTTCAAAATTTATATATATATTCAAAGAATATTTACTTTTTGAAAGTTAAGAATTTTTAAATATAATCTTAATTAAGTAATTGAATTATGGAAATAAATTTATATTAAAATATATGATAAATTTAAATGAAAAAAACGGATTTGATATATAAATATTCATTATAAAATAATAAAAAGTAAGATAATAATAATAACAATAATAAAACTTAATTTATTGAATTGTATAGGAAAAAAATATTTACAATTAAATTTCTGAATATCATTAAATTTAATTCAAAAAATAAAATATAAGCTTCAAGTAATATAGATTATTGATAAATTTAATGCTAATTATAATATATTTTTTTGACAAAAAAGCAAAAAAATATTGAATTATTTAAATTATGATTTTTTTTCTTTATTCTGAAATTAATATTTGAATTTATTATTAGAAAAATATATATATATATATTTGTGATTAGGATTTATTTTTTTGTTTATCTTTAAATTTTTGAAAGATTAAAAAAAATAATTTCTTAAAAAAAAAAAAAAAACCTTGCAACTGATTTCTATCAAAAAAAATAAATAAATATTTAACTAGTATATGATTTAAGAAATTTACTTCTTCTTAAAAAAAATATTTAAGAACTAATAAAAAGAAATTTTAAAAATTCAATAATTTCTTTTAGATTTAAAACTATTTCTTTAGTATATTTTTTTTTCTATAAAGGATTTGATAATAAATTTAGGGTATTGGTAAAAACACGTAATCATATTGGTAAAAACACATACTTTTATGGTAAAAACACGTGAGGGATGGTTTTTAAATCAAATATGGCTATTTATGGCATTTATGATGCCATTAATGCCATTTGTGCCATTAAAAATTCCATTTATGGCATTAACAGTGCCATTAATGGAATTATCAATGAAATATTTCTGATGCCATTAATGCCATTTATGGAATCAACAATTCCATAAATGGCGTTAACAGTGCCATAAATGGCATTAACAGTGCCATAAATGGCATTAACAATTCCATAAATGGCATTAACAGTGCCATTAATGGCATTAACAGTGCCATAAATGGCATTAACAATGACATTAATGGCATTAACAGTGCCATAAATGGCATTAACAGTGTCATTAATGGCATTATCAATGAAATATTATTTATGCCATTAATGCCATTTATGGCATCAACAATGCCATTTGTGACATCAAAAATGCAACATTTCTGATGCCATTAATGCCATAAATGGCATTAATAATGCCATTAATGGCATTACTAATACCATGAATGGCATTATCAATTCCATAAATGGCATAATGCCATTTATGTAACACCATAAATGGCATTGTTAATTCCGTTTATGTAATGCCACAAATGGAATTTTTGATTCCATAAATGGCATTTTTGATGCCATTTATGTTATAGTTAAGGCCATTAATTCCATTTTTAAGGCCAATGTTAAGGCCATTCATGCCATTTTTAAGGCCATTTATGGCATTGTCAAGGCCATTAAATTCAATTTATGGCATTTCTGTAATGCCATTCATGCCAATTTTCTGGCCATAAATGGCATCTGTATGTCATTCTTGAGGCCATTTATGGCATTATTATGTCATTAGTGATGCCATTTATGGCACCTTTGATGTGATAAATGGCACTGTTAATGCCAAAAATCAAATTTTAAATTCCACTCATCATAAATTACATTTTGAATTCAATTTATGTCATAAATGGCATTTTCAATTTAATTACAAACATGAACAAAAAAACATAAAAAAACAAGGACTTTTTGGGCCTAAAAATGTTCTTGCAAAAAAAATACCAAAATGTTGGGCTTCTGGTTTATTATTCTCAACATTCTCACCTTCATTTTAAAAAAAAATATATTGAAATTCATAAGTGGAAACATTTTTAATGAATTTTTTCAAAAAAATGGGCCATTTTACCAAATTGCCCAAAATAGAAAAATTGGGCAAAAAAAAAAATTGAAAAAATTTGGGGACCTTCACATCCCATTCCGGAAAAAATATGGCAAAAAAAAATGTTAAAAATTCCCAAAAATGAGCCTGAGGAATTTTTATAAAAAAATTAGGTTACTTACGTGTTTTGGCCATAATTTGGTAAAAACACATAAGGGCTTACGTGTTTTTACTAAAAGCTTACATGTGTTTACCAACACCCTAAATTTAATTATAAATTATTAATATTATTATTATTATTATTAATTTTTTGCTTAAATAAAATAAGATTTTAATTCAAAAACTTAATTTAATTTAAAATGGAATAAAAAGATCAAAAGAAGAAGAAAAACACAGTCTTTCCTCATCAATTAGAAATTTTCATATTTTTTTCTTAAAAAAAACTGATAAAATGATCTTTAAAATAATTAAAATTCAAAAAAAAAATGAACTATTTTAATTTCAAATACAAAAAAAGATTAAAAAATCTTTATTAATTAAATTCCTTTATTTTTTTCAAATATTTAAAGGGTTTTGGTAAACACACATTAACCCTTATGTTTTTTCACCAATTTATTTCTAAAAACACATAATTGGCCTAATTTTTTTTAAAATAATTCCTCAAGTTTAATTTTGAGGATTTTTTTAATTTTTTTTTCCATACTTTTTTTTTTTTTGAAATGGGATGTGAAGATCCTTAATTTTTTTTTAATTTTCTTTTTGCCAAATTTCTTCAATTTTATCAATTTGGTAAAATGGCCTATTTTTTTTTCTTTTTTTTTTTAAAAAAAAAAATTAAAGCGATAAGATCTTTGAGAATCAAAAAACCTAGAAACCTATAATTTTGGTTTTTTTTTTTTTTTGGGTGGGACAATTTTAGGCCCCCAAAAAAAGTGTTTTTTTATGTTTTTTTTGTTCATGTTTTTAAATTAAATTTAAAATGAAATTTATGACATAAATGGAAGTAAAAATGTAATTTATGGCATTAGTGAAAGCTAAAATGCCATTTATGGAATGAACAAGGCCATTTATAGCATGAAAAGGGCAATAAATTGCATTAAAGGCTCTACTTATGGTATTAACAGAGCCATTTATGGCGTTAGCAGTGCCATTTATGGAATCAAAATTTCCATTTATGGCATTAAAAGTGCTGTAAATGGCATCAACAATGAAATAATAACTTTATAAATGGCATACACAGTATCATAACAATGGCATAAATTGAATTAACAGTGACATTTTTACCATTTATGGAATTATTTACAGTGCCATAAATGGTATCAAAAAACAGGATTACAATTTAATTTATGGAATTAACAAAAGCATAACAATTTCATAAATTGAATCAACAATTTGTCACAACCACGAATAATCACCCCCCTCAATGGGTGTTGCGGCAATTCTAGCCTGACACAAGCTAGGGCCAATTGGCCCCCTCTGGTTCTCTATGTCCTCTTGGCCATATCCTGACTTCATTGGTCCTTTTGGCCAACTCTCCACCTCACCAACCCCAAGGCCATTACCCTTGTCTTTAGGCCTGGGGTCCTTTCAATCTTCTAGGGGCCTATGGCCCCTCTTTCCCCAACCCCTTTTATTATGGTGGTTTGGGCCATTTAGGCCCCCTACGGCCTCTACAGCCCGTGGGTCGTAATCCATGGCCCACGGTATGTACGCTGCAGTCCGTAGGCCATTTAGGCCCCTTTTGGCCTGAATCCAATGAGTCCAAGGGTGCATGTCATCAGCCCCCAAGGCCAGGTGGGTCCCAAACCACAAGTGGGCCCACCTGAGCCATATTTGGTCCCAAGTTCCATCCAACCCAAAATGGCAATAAAAGACCCTCAGGACCCAAAATGGCCAAAAACTCTATGGACACCATTTTTTAGTCCATGGCCTCTGGCAACCACCAGAGGGAACCAACTCAGCTCCCAGCAAGGTTTCCCCTCACATTGAGGGGAAGGTTTCTCTTTCTTAAATGCACTCCATACTCAAGGACCAGGAGTGGTGCATATATGGGATAATATACCGTTATGCACCATTTTTGCTCAGCAATCCAATGGTGACACTTTCAGGACCCAATTATGTGATTCCAAATCAAGTCCCAAATCCATCACCAATTTTGAAGGAGGACTTTTCAGCTATTCAGTCTGGAAATTCCCTGGCGGCTACCAGAAGACCATTCAAGGACCCCAACCACCTGGCCCTGCAGGAGTTGGGTTGTCAATTCTCACCAAGACTATCCTAAGGGCAATTCTCAGAGGCAATAAATCATATTCAATCATTTTCAAGGCATCAAGTACTCAGCATTCCTTGGACAGCTCAATTGGTCCATACAGGTAGTAATCAAGTATCCTGTATGGCCTTGGGCCAATTCATATTACACTGTGGGAATTCAGTCACACAGTTCAATTCTCAATATGGCCATATCTGTATTGGCCCAATTCAGACAATACAGCCGGATGATTCACCTTCCAAGATCAGCCTTTCATATTTTCACATATACTGGCCACCTTTCATCACCTGGGGATGTTTTCCACAGTTAATTAATATATTGGATTTCTTCTTATCCTCATTTTCTGTTACCTTATTAAAGTAAATACTGATAATCTTAAGTCAGTCATTTGCACCTTTTCTTCTTCTCCTGTCAGTGGATATTGGTGGTCGTATCCTTTACTAATTCCATTGTTCTTTATAGCAGGTTGAAACAGTGAATCAAGGATTCATTTGGTTGGCTCTTTGGCTTTTGGCTTCTCATTATCCTGGCCATTGGCTTCCTTTTCTTTTATCTTTGACATACTTGTCTTTACCTTTTATTCTTATTTAAATAAATATATTCTTTTGGAGCCCTCCAAGTGAGTTCTTGATTCCTGAGTGCCAGGCCACTCTTGCTTCTATAAGAGCCCCTGTGACACAATTACATGGAAATACCATAGCTGGTATCAACAGTTCTGTTTAAAGCATCAAAAGTAGAATAAAAATTCCATTTATAGAATTTAAAGCTCCATAAATGGCATCAAAAATGGAATAAAAAACTCTATAAATAAGATTAAAAATAGTATAAAAATGGAATAAATGGAGTTTTACCCAATACATTTCCTTTTTAGCTAAATTTCAATTGAAAAAAACCTCTTATTTGTTTCACAATTTATGAAAAAAACATGTAATGGCTCACATATTTTTACTAAGTTGCTTATGTGGGTTTACCTACACCCTAATTAATATAATAATAATAAACATATAGAATAAATTTTTTATTTTTTTAATCAAATATAAAAATAAAATAGAAAATGTTTTTTAATTTTTTTAATTTTGTTTTCTTTAATTTGAATTCAATTTAACATATTTTATATTAATTTTTATTTAGTTATAGGAAAAAGAAAAATAAATAAAAAATCAAATTTGTTAATATTATTTTGAATATTCCTTTTTTTAACATTATTTAATTTCAATATAAATTAAATTCATAAATGATGATATATTTTTATTTATTTTTAATTTTGAAGATAAAAAAAGAACAAAGAAGAGATCAAACTGAAATTATGATTGAAATTTATTTTATTTTTTCAAGATCTAAAAAGAAAAAAATATAATTAGTTTTGTTTCCTTTTGAAAAAGAAAAATTAAGAAATTTATCAATAACAGTTTTAAAATTTGGAAAAGGTTAGATTTATTCTATTATTCTATTATGTTTCTGCATTAGTATTTTTTTAAGGAAACAATTACTTGATTATGAATTATATTCTTGATTTTATACTATTGAATTGATAATTAAATCATTATAATATAAAAATATCTATTCCTTTTGTTTTATAAACAAGGAAAATGGGCTATAAAATGGTAAATTTTCAATATATAAGGGATTGTCTTTTGAAATATGATCTCAACATAACCTAATACAGATTTCAATTTTATGAATTATAAAAAAAGGCACAATTACAGGCTTTGAATGTGCTTTTATTCCATCTTCAGGAACTAGTTGACTCAAATTGATAGATTTATGTGGAATTAAAAATAGGGTATTGGTAAAAACATGTAAAAGCTTACATGCTTTTGCTAAAAACTTATGTCTTTTGGCCATAAATTGGTACAAACACATACGTTTTTGGTAAAAACACATAAGAGGTTCCCTGGGCCAATTTTTAATTGAAAATGAAACATAATGTGCCTGTATTGGGCCAAAACATGTCCCAAAAAGGGTTTTTCTCCCCAAAACCCCTCTAAATCCCAATTGTCTCAGATTTTTTTGCCCTGCCCCCCCCCCCAAAAAAAAAATAAGAGCAAACACTCCAAAAAAACCACATTATCCCCACCCCAAACAATTTTTTTTGAAAAAAAGCATTACCAAAGCAATTTTGCAAAGAGTTTCACACTCTTGTTTCTTTTTTTGCCCCAAAGACTGCATTTTCCACCACGAAAAACTGCTTTCAAGGCTCTAAATTACCAATTTTTTACCTGCCTGCATCCATTAATCCCACAATTAAACCACTTTTTTTCACTCTTAACCACATCTTTTACTTTTTCATACCTTTTTTCACTTCTTTTTCACCTTTTGAAACATTCTTACCCCATTCCAAATCCCTGTATTCCCCTTTTTTTCAAATTTATACATCTTTTTCACTCAAAAATGCTGCAAGCCCCCACTGAAGGTTAATTTCAGACCCTTGAGCTTCTTTGGCAGCATGTGCATAATGTTGCCAGGGCTCAGGGGTATTCTGTGTCCACCTTGAGGTCCAATATGACCCAAAACCAAATTGAAATAGGTTGTGACAGGTCTGGACCCCAAATCCCAACAAAGGCCCCTCCAAAGCACTCACCTCAAGAAAGCTTGACTGTCCTTTTAGACTTTATGCCAGAAAATATGCCAAGAGTACCACTTGGACTCTTAAAGTCAAAAATCCTGAACATAGCCATGATGCCACTGAAGATATCATGGCACATCCTGCTTTCAGGAAATTCAATGAGCAAGAAATATCCCAAATTACTCAAATTTCCTAATTAATTCTCAAGCCAAGGCAAATTCAGGCCCAATTATGTAGCCAGAGGGAGTCTGACAGTCCTGTAATCCTTCAAGACATTTACAACCAAGTCAAGAAAATCAAGAAAGACAAACTGCAGGGAAGAAGGCCCACTGATGCTCTTATTGACACCCTCAAAGAAGAAAATTTTGTTTGGTCCTCTGCAAGGGATGCTGAGGGAAACATTACCTCCTTGTTTTTCACTCAACCCCTTTCTATAAAACTCCTTCATTGCTTTCCTCATGTCATTCTTATGGATTGTACTTATAAAACCAATAAGTACAAAATGCCCCTTTCTCATATTGTTGGATTCAGCTCAACCAATAAGACCTTTTCTGGAGCTTTTTGTTTGATGAAGAATGAAACTGAACCCTCATATACTTGGGCATTAAATAAATACATAGAAAAGGTCCTCAACAACACCAATATTGTTCCCCCTCCATTTATTGTTATTGACAGGGATCTGGCTTTAAAAAAATCTCTTAAGAAGCTCTTTCCAGACTCCAAAGTCATGTTATGCATTTGGCACCTCAATAAAGATGTATCTGCTCATTGCATGAAGAAAATTGGTCATGGAACTGATTTTGAAAATTTTATGGGCCTTTGGAATCAAGTAATATAATTTTATCTTTCACTTTATTTCACCTTTTTTCTTCTAATTGTTTTTATTAATGACTTTGGAATTCATTTCTCAGGTTATGTATTCATCCACTGAAAATTATTCCAAAGATGACTGGAAGAAGCTTCAAAAGCAAGTGAAAAATCCTGAAGTCTTGCAATATTTGGAAAATACCTGTCTTGCTCTAAAGGAGTATTATGTTCCAGCCTGGACCAACCACCTTTTTCACCTGGGTGTGGGCTTCACCTCCAGAGTTGAAGGTGCCCATGCCATGGTTAAACTTTGGATCCAAAGGTCCACGGGTACTCCCCTGGAGGTAGTCAGGGCTCTCCACATGTCTTTCAGAAAACAATTTATTGAAATCATCAACAGAATATCCAAATAAATTATTGTCCATGTCAATAATTTTCCTCCAAACATCTGTGCTCTCAATTGCAAGGTGTCCCCTTTTTTTTCAGATGGCCTTTGAAAATTTCAAAATCAAATTTCCTGCAAATGAAAAATGCACCAAAAAATACAACAATTATCAAGGCATTCCTTGCAAGCATAAGATGCAAAAGGAATTTTCCAAGTGCCAAAGGCTTGAGATATCATACTTCCATCCTCAGTGGTATTTGAATTTACCTGTGGGGGTTTTTTAACTTCAAATTCTTACTTTTTTCCTTATGAAATGATTTTCTTTGTCATATTTCTCTCAGACTGATTTTCAAGGTGATGATCAAAGTTTTGAAAAAGAAAGAAGGAAGCCAAGAAAATATTTGAAGATATTGGGGAAGGGCTTTTTCAAATACCAATGGCAGAAATCACCCTAATTCTTCAACATTTTCAAGATTTTTTGACTGGAAAAGTTCCATTTGATCAAATTACCAAGAGTAGAGAGGATGATCAATATTATGAATACCTACTAGAATGCAAGAATATCCATTGAAGACCTTAAGGAGCCAATAATAAAAATAAAAATACAAAAAAAAGAGAACCATTGATATTTGAAATTATTGAAAGCCAATCCAAGAGAAGAGGAAGACCCCCATCAAAAGTGGCCAGTACAACAACATCAAGATCACAGTCAAATGTCCCCTCTCCAATTATGGAAGTGGACTAATCTTAAAATTCTGAAGATTCTGAGGAATCATTATCTAAATCAATCAGTTCATCAGATTCACTACCCTCAGCAACTGAATTAAATAAATCAGAAGTCACCCTTAGAAGGTCCAGAAGATTGGCAATTGGAAGAAAAACCTCACAAAGAAAATCACACAAGCCTGCCACCAGTTTTAATATATATGATGCAATTGACTTGAACTGTGAGCATTATCAAAGCAATTATCACACAAGTTGTGAGCCTTAGAGGTAATTTCATATACCCAAAAGACCACAAATTCAAAATTAACATATAAATATAAATAAAATAAACTTATTTATATTATTAAAATAAAAATCAAAATATAAATATAAGATTATATTAAAAATTAAAAATTTAATTACAATTTAAAAATAAAATTACATTAAATTTTGAAATTATAAAATTACATTTATACTTGAAAAAATTAAGTAAAAATGAATTTTTAACAAAATTGTAAAAAAAAAAAAAAATTGGAAAAAAGTTAAATAGAAATTATTATAGCTTTTTATCCAATAAATAAACATATAAAAATGATTTCACCATTGGATTCCTCATAAAAAATCAGGTGGGGTCACCTCTGAGTGAAAATTTTGTAACTCAACTCTAAATAAGCTTAAATTAAGTTTTTAGTATTTTCTGTATGAAAATTGAAAATCCTCAAAACTTTAATTTGATTCACATCACATGTAGTGTTAATCACCAAAATTTGTGTTAAAATTGAGGTGTTGTGTATATTTTAGAAGTTATGAGGAATTGAAGTATTTTCAATTGAATTCAATTGAAATGTCAAAATGTGCGCGTGTATTACATAAGTGAACTTTAATTTACATATGAGGTATCAATTATTACTGTGTTGAACTGTACAACTCAATTGAATTACATATGTAAATTATAAGTATAATACATGATGAGGAATTAAAGGAAAAATAAATTGGAAAGATTAAATTTGGGGGGGAAAAGGAACTCCAGCTCTAAGGGGGAGCTAGACCCCCAAAATTCTTGCTGAAAGGCATGTGGTGTCAAAATTCACGCAAAAGCTCATCACTTTTGGCCTGGAATTGAGTTACAGGGTCTGTGGACTCAGTTGATGATGAGGTTTTGATACCAACTGGGGTAGCTTAAGCTGTTGCCAAGAGGGTAAAACTACCCTTAAGATAAAAAAATCATATTAAAAACAGTTTTAGCTGGTTTCTACGTCTTCTACACACATTCTAATGTGTTTTGAAGGCTCTAGACCAGGTATTGCTATAGCAATGGCTGATTTAAGGGTCTAAAATGGCTAAAAATGGCTTAAACCAGCCCTTTTTTGGTCTAAACCAGGGTTCAATGATTCCATAATTGGCTTTTCTGTTGTCAGACTGTCTTTCACGACTGAAAATAGTAAATTTTACATTTTTAGTAAGAAAATTGATGGCTATAAAAGAATGTCTTCTTTGCCCCACTTTTCTCTTCATGTTAGAATCTTTTCCTTTTATAATTAGTTTAAACATTGTTAAACCAATAAATAAGGGATTCCAACCACCTTTCTTAAATCATTTTAAACCTTTTGACCACGTGAAAAAATCCTTATAATCATTCTTACCCCTGAACCACCCCAAAAGTGAATTAAAGCATCTTTCATCACTGTAAACTTTGTCACTTTGTTTCCAAATTCACTCTGGTCCCTTTTGGGCATTTTTTCTCTTTAATATTCTTTTTAAAGACTTTGTTCTTTAATGAATTGCTTGCAGTTCTTTTCTCAATTAATTCCAATTGAAATTGCTCTTGAAGAAATTTCTTTTGTAGCCTTAAATATCTCTTGTAGAGTATGTTTGGATAAATTTTTATTGTTGGTAAAACAATAAATATTTATAATATTATTTTTTTATACTAATAAAGTTATAAACAATGAATTTGGCGTGTTTTCTCTTAAAAATAATATTTCTTACTATTTTTAATTGATTTTTACCTTATACAAATTTTGAGGACAGGAAAAGTACTTGATTTTTAATCAAATTTTCATATCCACACCTTACATTTGGGGGCCCAGCTGTGATATTTTACCTGTGACGTATTTTTTTACTCTTTTTAAATCTTTTTTCTTATATTGAAAAATTTCAAAACATATAAAAAATACTTAAAATTCAAAAAATCAATAAAAAAATCAATTTTTTCAATATTATAAGTGATGCTTATATTTTAATTTCTTTTTTTACTTAATTAATTGGTTTTCTCATTAATTTTAGTGTCTGAAAATGTGGTAAGACAAGAAAACATTGAAACAGCTTCAACAGTAACCAGCATTATTCCTGCCAGTACTATTATTGTGACTCAGAATATTCAACCAGATCCAGTTTCTTCTGAATTAGTCAACTTGGAAATAAGTAATACTCTTCAGAAAGCCAAAGATTTGGCCAATAGTAAGTTTTTTGATGTAAAATTACTATTTTAAGCCTTTTTAACCATAATTATGCCTTTAACCAGATCAGGAGCCAGCTATAACCCCTCAAGCAGCTCCCAGAAAGGTAATAGACGCGATTATGGCAGAGGCCAATCAGGTACAGAAGGAAAAGGGTCAGTTGATGACTTCCAAACAACTAAAATGGGTCATTCTGAAGCTGATAATACCATTTTACCTTCAAAAAGAGCTGACACCACCACAACAAGCCTCAGTGGACATATACAAAGCCAGCCACAGTGCATACAACAATGCACTTCAGTTCAAGGAGTACCAGATCCTTGCAGACCTGTGGAAGAATTGCATGAACTCTTACCTGACTGTGAGAAAATTCCTGGGCCATCCCAATACTGGAAAATTTCTCAATAGATGGCATCCATTGATGGAAAAGAAAAACATGATGCTTTTGACACTAGAATGGAGGAAAAACAACCCTCCACCACCCAAACCAGTGCCAAAAATAGCCCCAGTGGCCAGCAGCAGCAATTTCAACGTGAAAAAGCAGCCACAAACTCCAAACAAGGGCAAAGGGAAGGCACCATCCCCAAAACCTTACAGCCAGGGCTACAGGATGCCATGGAAAATGTATTTCAGATGGCCAGAACCATGATGGAATTACAAAAGGAGGAAGCCAGATTAAAATATCAAAAATGATTTCTAATACTTTTGATTGTATTCCAGAGTTGTATAAAGCTATTTCTGACATAATAAGTCATCTTTCTGATAAAAATACATCAATTTGTGACAATCTTAAGACAAATAACTTGAGTCTGAGCCAAATAAATGATACACTTAAATGCTTTGAAAGAGATTTAAGAACAATCAAAACTTCCAATAATGATAATTTTTTTGGAATTAAGATAAATGAACAATCTGCCATTATTAAAGAATTAACAGACAAATATTCTAAATTCAATATTGATGACAGAATTGAAACAAGAATAAAAAAATCCATAAGCACTATCAAAGAAGATAATAAAAAAGCTCTTGATGATATTTCAAAATCATTTGCTGAATTAAAGACAAATATAGTTGCCCTGAAAAAGCATTTTGATACCTCAAGAGAGGAATTATCAAAATTAACAATAAAGTTAAATGAAGTTATATCTGATGATACTAAACAAATAGAATTATGGAATGAGCTAACATATAAAGAGGATGATCATAAAAAGAATGTCATAAACTCTATACAAGACTTGCAACATGAATTAAGAAATTCACAAAGGTGTAACAACAGTAAAATGAATGATATTGAACAACTGCTAAACACTTTACCAAGAATGTCTACACCTCTGAATCAAAATAAAGATGCAAGGATTCCCAATCCACAAGTATTGGATATTGAAGATTCACAGTTAAAAAATGAATTTTCTACTTCTTTTCATAACTTAGAACCATCAATGGGCCAAGCACTCTTGAAAGAAGTTCCAAAACTTAAAGAATGGCCTCACTTCAGTGGTGAAGGAGAGTATGACCATATGGAATTAATTAGAGGTATTGAAATGATCAAAGAGGATTTTGAATTACCAGACAGATTGATAACAGCCAGATTTAACACCTTGTTTACCAAATCAGCTCACAGATGGTACATCAAAATAAGACAAGCACATGGACACCAGAGTTGGACTTGGTGGAAAACCCAAATCATCAACAAATGGGAAAATGATGCTTGGAGGTTTAAAGTTGAAACAGCCTTTGAATCTACCAAATTTAATGCTGATAAAGACAAAGCTTTACCATGGTTTTACCAACAGAAAGACAGATTAACAGCATTATATCCTGACATGTCAGAATTTATGATCCATAGAAAAATTCTGAGACAATGTGGAGGTGACTTAGAGCATGCTATCAAAAGCAGGACTACTGAACAATCTTCAGCAGAGGATATTATCAATATATTAGAAGAAGTAACCACCAAAACCAAAATTGGTTCTAGTAGGGTGAATCTCAAAACAAGGTTTAATACACCTTGGAAAGTGTCTGTGGACAAAAACCCCAAAGAAAATTCTAATAATATTAAGTATAAATCTGCAGATACAGTTAGAAAGTGCCATATTTTCCAAAGCACCACCCATTTAGCCAATACATGTCCAAAGAAGGGAAAAAGCAATGAAATTGATATTAAAAAGGAACCTGATGTTGAAAAAGATGACATAATTGAAGAAAATTCAGATGATAATTCATCAATATTTTCTGAATCTTCAAAAGATATAGAAAATATCAATTCCACTTTGGACATCATGGAATCTTATTCCCACTTGCCACAATTGAGCAATGGTCAACTTGATTTATCAAAAGTTCAAGATGCACAACTTATGAAAACAAAACCAAACAGGGGAAAAGGGTATACAGCTGGTAACTCCTGTATAACAGAAATGGTGATTGACAACAAGCCCACCAAACTTTTGCTTGACCCAGGAGCCTTCTGCTCTTGTGTTGGAAAATCTTTTCTTAAAACTTGTGTACCAAATTTTAAAGACCAATTGTTACCAATTGATGGTATAAAATTCAACAGTGCAAGTAATCCAATGAAAGCGTTAGGAATTTTTGAGACCAATGTCATATTCCCACACATAAATGGGAACTTAAGAATCACAGTTGAATTTGTTGTTATGGAAAATTGCTCTAGTACCCATTTTATATTGGGAAATGACTATTTAATCATGTTTGGGATAGATTTGCATAACAACAAAGACAGATACTTTACTATTGGAGACAATAAGCACCAAAAATTTTCCTTTTTACCATTTAAAAAACAAATTACAGTAAACAAAGTATCACCAGTCAACTTAGAGTTAGAGAAATTCAAGTCTGAACAGTTAAATTAGGCTGAAATAAGCCTTCATCTGACTGATAAACAAGAAAATGAACTTTCTTCCATTCTGTATGACCACAGAGGAGCATTTGCTTCAGACAAAAAACCTCTAGGAGCAATTATTGGTCATGAAGTTGACATCATTCTTAACATTGAGAGACCTTATCCACCACTCTTAAGAAGACCTGCATATCCAGCAAGTCCAAAATCAAGAGAAGCTCTAGAAATTCATATCAAAGAGCTTCTGGACCTTGGTGTAATAAGAAAAGTAGGCCACAATGAAGAAGTAGAAATAACTACACCAGTCATAGTGGCATGGCATAATGGAAAATCCAGAATGGTTGGGGACTTTAGGGCTCTGAACACTTACACTGTTCCAGACAGATACCCAATACCAAAAATCCAAATTGCCCTTACTCAAATATCTCAAGCAGTGTATATAACCACTATGGATGCCCTTAAAGGATTCCATCAAAATGTGGTGACACCAAGAGCAATAAAATACTTGAGAATTATTGTTCATTTTGGAGTGTATGAATACTTGAGGATGCCCTTTGGTATCAAAAATGCACCTTCACACTTCCAAATAATGATGAATGAAATTTTCCCTGAAGAACATTCAGAGGGATGGTTAATCATTTACATTGATGAAATTATTGTCTGTTCCAAGACTTGGGAGGAGCACATGTGCATATTGTCCAGAGTTTTGACAAAAATTCAATCAGTAAACATGAAAATCTCCTTGAAGAAATGCCATTTTGGATTTAAAGAACTTAAGGCACTAGGACATGTTGTATCTGGTTTGTCCCTTGGAATTGACAAAAACAAAGTTGAAGCAGTATTTCTAAAACCCATGCCTCAGAACAAGAAGGAAATTCAGTCATTCTTAGGTTTTGCAGGATATTACAGGCAACGCATTAAAGATTTTTCATCCATAGCAAGACCACTTTATAAATTGTGTGACAAAGACACACTATTTGAAATGACTGTTGACAGAGTCAAAGCTTTTGAGTCTCTAAGAGAAGCCTTGACCACTGCTCCACTCTTACTGATGCCAGACTTTAAATTGCCTTTCAAACTGTATATTGATGCATCAGGGGATGGACTGGGTGCTGCACTTCACCAAGTTCAGATCATAAATGATAAACCTGTAGAAGGACCCATATGTTTCATATCCAGGCAAATCAAACCAGCTGAAGCCAGATATGGGGCAAGTCAAATGGAATGTCTATGCCTTGTCTGGGCCTTGGAGAAATTGAACTACTTCTTAGAGGGATGTATTTTTGAGGTTATAACAGATTGTACAGCTGTCAAATCACTTTTAAACATGAAAACACCCAACAGGCATATGCTCAGATGGAAAATAGCCATACAAGAATACAGGGGCAATATGACTATTGCTCATAAGGATGGGAATATTCATAAGAATGCAGATGGACTGAGCAGATGGCCATTACCAAATAATATTGATAATACTTCTTATGTTCCAGAAGAAGCTTCACCACAGATCCCAATAGAAGTAATAAGTGTTACAGACTTGAACACCACCTTCTTTGAAGAATTCAGGAACAGCTACACTCAAGATAAGAATTGTAGCATCTTATGCCAATTACTTAACAAAGACAGTAAAGACAACTCTCTAATACATTCCTTGGAGGAAGTATGGAAAATATCTTATCATGAAGGAAGATTTCACCGACTGGATGGTATAATTTATCACAGGACCAAGCACACATGTGTCATGACAGTTGTGGACAGGTCATTAATCAGTCTTGTACTGAAAGAATGCCATGATAGCCCCTTTTCAGGACATATGTCTGAAGACAGAACAAGAGAGAAAGTAAAGACCTGCATATGGTTGCCAATGTGGCGGAAAGATGTTGCAGAGTATTGCGAAACCTGTGACAGATGCCAAAAGGAAAATAAATACACTGGCAAGAGACTTGGAAATATGATAAAAATCCAAGAACCAAGCAGACCTTGGGAAATTGTCCATATGGATTGGGTAACTGGCCTACCACCGGGAGGTGACAGAAGTTATAATGCTTGCCTAGTAATTGTGGACATATTCAGTAAAACTCCAATCTTTTTACCATGTCACAAGGATGATACAGCCATGGATACAGCTCTTCTGATATGGAATAGAGTAGTGTCATGGACTGGGATATTTACAAATATCATTAGTGATAGGGATCCCAAATTCACTTCAGCACTATGGAAAAATGTTCACCAATTATTTGGCACTAAACTGTATTTCTCTAAAGCCTACCACCCACAAACTGATGGCCTGGCTGAAAGGATGATCCAAACCTTAGAGGACATGGTGAGAATATTTTGTGCATATGGCCTTGAATTCAAATATTGTGATGGATTTACCCATGATTGGTGTACTCTGTTGCCAGCACTGGAATTAGCATATAAAACATCAATCCATGCCAGTACCAATCAAACTCCTGCTATTATAGAAAAAGGATGGAACCCCAAATTACCCCAAGATTCCTTGAGGAAAGATTTAATTGAAATACATCCCACAGCTTCTAGCTTCAAAGGAATGCTATAAAAAGCTAGAAAGAATGCAGTAAGGTGCATGGAGGACTCTTTTGCATATGCTAAAGACAAATGGGATAAATCACATGCAACTCCAGATTTCAAAGTGGGGGACCTAGTTCTTGTATCCACCACTAACTTCAATAACATCAAAGGATGTAAAAATCTGAAAGACTCCTTTGCAGGACCTTTTGTTATTAAGGCCCTCCATGGAGAAAATTCTGTTGAAGTAGAGTTATCTGAAGAACTTAGCAATAAGCATCCTACATTTCCAGTGGGCTTGATAAAGCCATATAAATCTAGTGATGCTGAAAGATTTCCCTTGAGCAATAAAATTCCCCAAGCTATACCTCCTGTTGAGTGATCTGGCAATAAGAAAATTACCAAAGTTCTCAAAGAGAGAAAGTTGAGAACCAACAAAGTTAGGGAATACCTTGTTAGGTACAGTGACCCAACTTGTGAAGATGAATGGTTTCCAGAAAAAGACATACCTGAAGCTACTAAACTTCTCAGAAGGTTCAGACACAATAGAAATAACAATATTACAAAGTAATATTATTTTTTTAGGGGGAGGGAATGTGAGCCTTAGAGGTAATTTCATATACCCAAAAGACCACAAATTCAAAATTAACATATAAATATAAATAAAATAAATTTATTTATATTATTAAAATAAAAATCAAAATATAAATATAAGATTATATTCAAAATTAAAAATTTAATTACAATTTAAAAATAAAATTACATTAAATTTTGAAATTATAAAATTACATTTATACTTGAAAAAATTAAGTAAAAATGAATTTTTAACAAAATTGTAAAAAAGTAAATAAATTTTGAAAAAAGTTAAATAAAAATTATTATAAATTTTTATCCAATAAATAAACATATAAAAATTATTTCACCATTGGATTCCTCATAAAAAATCAGGTGGGGTCACCTCTGAGTGAAAATTTTGTAACTCAACTCTAAATAAGATTAAATTAAGTGTTTAGTATTTTCTGTATGAAAATTGAAAATCCTCAAAACTTTAATTTAATTCACATCACATGTAGTGTTAATCACCAAAATTTGTGTTAAAATTGAGGTGTTGTGTATATTTTAGAAGTTATGAAGAATTGAAGTATTTTCAATTGAATTCAATTGAAATGTCAAAATGTGTGCGTGTATTACATAAGTGAACTTTGATTTACATATGAGGTATCAATTATTACTGTATTGAACTGTACAACTGAATTGAATTACATATGTAAACTATAAGTATAATACATGATGAGGAATTAAAGGAAAAATAAATTGGAAAGATGAAATTTGGGGGGGGGAAAGGAACTCCAGCTCTAAGGGGGAGCTAGACCCCCAAAATCCTTGCTAACAGGCGTGGGATGTCAAAATTCACGCAAAAGTTCATCACTTTTGGCCCGGAATTGAGTTACAGGGTCTGTGGACTCAATTGATGATGAGGTTTTGATACCAACTGGGGTAGTTTTAGCTGTTGCCAAGAGGGTAAAACTACCCATAAGATAAAACAATCATAGTAAAGACAGTTTGAACTGGTTTCTACGCCTCTTACACACATTCTGATGTGTTTTTAAGGCTCTAGGCCAGGTATTGCTATAGTAATGGCTGATTTAAGGGTCTAAGATGGCTAAAAATGGCTTAAACCAGCCCTTTTTGGTCTAAACCAGGGTTCAATGATGCCATAATTGGCTTTTCTGTTGTCAGACTGTCTTTCACGACTGAAAAGAGTAAATTTTACTTTTGGAGTAAGAGAATTGATGGATATAAAAGAATGTCTTCTTTGCCCCACTTTTCTCTTCATGTTAGAATCTTTTCCTTTTATTATTAGTTTAAACATTGTTAAACCAATCAATAAAAGATTCCAACCACTAATTTTAAATCATTTTGAACCTCTTAACCACGTGAAAAAATCATTATAATCATTGTTTGTAACTCTTATAATCATTTTTACCCCTGAGCCACCCCAAAAGTGAATTAAAGCATCTTTCATCACTGTAAACTTTGTCACTTTGTTTCCAAATTCACTCTGGTCACTTTTGGGTGTGCTTTCTCTTAAATATTCTTTTTAAAGACTTTGTTCTTTAATTAATTGCTTGCAGTTCTTTTCTCAATTAATTCCAATTGAAATTGCTCTTGAAGAAATTTCTTTTGTAGCCTTAAATATCTCTTGTAGAGTATTTTTGGATAAATTTTTATTGTTGGTAAAACAATAAATATCTATAATATTATTGTTTTATACTAATAAAGTTATAAACAATAAATTTGGCATGTTTTCTCTTAAAAATAATATTTCTTACTATTTTTAATTGATTGTTTACCTTATACAAATTTTGAGGGCAGGAAAAGTACTTGATTTTTAATAAAAAGTTTCATATCCACACCTTACAATTTGGATCACCAAACAGAGTGAATAACTGGGTTTCAAATAACTGCCAGTTATTGAGGAGATAAGATGGGTCTTCATTGGAGATATTTGAGAGATAGGGTTCAATCCATTTGCCAGCTCTACCAGTAAGAAAAGAAGTTGAGTAAAGCACCTTCTTTCTGTCAGAGAAGAAGTTTGCTGGGTCATTATGAAAGATTAATTGACAGGATTGAATGAATCCTCTCAATTTATGAGCTTTAGTACCATCAAAAGAATCAGGTGCCTTCATTGATGGAGTCTTGAATTCTGGAGCTTTTGAATTTTCCTTTGGGGCAACTTCTTGAGTGAGTTGTCCCATAAACTGAGTCATTTTCTCCATCATCTTGAGGAAATTTGGTTCAGCTTGAGAGACAGAAGGTTGATTGGAAAGGGCTAGATTTGGAGCCTCAGGAGCTTCAGGAGCACCTGCCAAGGCAGCTGCTACTTCAGTCTCCTCAGATTCTTCCTCTTCCACAGACTCCTCCCCCTCCTCATCATCAGCTTCCCCCAATCTACTCCTAGGCCCTTGAAAAACACCAGGATAACCACCCAATAGTCCAGAGAATGATCTTGATCTTCTAGACTTCACACCTTCTCTTATGTAGGGTACTGCTCCTTCCATTGGTGGTCCTCTGTCCAAATTTGCACTCAGTTGATGAGCTTATGGTGTGTGGTCAAGAGGAGCCCTTGCTGTAGGAGTGAGAACAGCTTGATGTCTCTGGGATCTTTTATTCTTGGCTGGTGGGCTATGCTGAACTGGCATCATGAAAGAAGAATTAATAAAAACTTGATGATACTTTGAAGAAAATAAGGCTTGACCAAATCAAATTAAATGATAATCTTGATGATCTTGAAGAATCAACAAACAGTCTTGAAGTGAAAATACTCTGACAAATCTTGAAGAATGAAAATGACAGAATCAAATTCTTATGGATAATCAATGTCAATCAATAAATCAATTCAAGTCAATCAATTCAATCAAGTCAATCCAAAATCAAATCAATTAAGTCTTGAGGAATTCAATCAATATCTTCAAAATCAATTCAATCAAATCAAATCTTGAGGATAAATCAGTTATCTTGAGGAATCAAATCAAGTCAATCGAATCAAATCAATCAAAGTCAATTCAAAATTTTGAGGTGAAATCAATGTCTTGAGGAATCAATCAATCAATCAATAATCTTGAGAAATTTCAAAATCAAAATCACTGAATATCCCAAATCAATAAAATCCCTGAATGATGAATATATTAACCCAAATAATTCCACTCAAATAACCTGATAAAAACCTGAATTAAGACAAAAGGAGAAATTAGAATGATAAAGAATAAAGTGAAATTGTCAGAAGAATTTTTGAAATGAGAAAGAGAATCAATTTTCATTTGAATGAAATGAATGAGATGAAAATTGATGAGAGATAATGAAATCATAAAAATCATAAAAATCATAAAATCATGAAAAGATCATAATTGAATAATGAGAGAAATGAATGAAAAGAAGAAGCAATTATCAGTTAATTAAAATAATGTCACAGGGGCTCTTCTAAATGAAGAGGGCCTGGCACTCAGTGAACAGACTTACTTATGGAGGGCTCAGAAGAAATACTCAATTGATAAGAGTAATGGAGTAAGAGGATAAATTCCTAGTCATAAAATAACAAGTATGAAAAGATATAAGAGAAAACAAAAGCAATAATAAAGAACCAACCACAAATAATCCTGTACCACTGTTTCAACCTGTTCAGAAAAGAGAAAAGGATTAATAAAGGATATGGCCACCAGGACTCTACTGAACAGGTGAGGGAAGGCAAAGACTAACTTAATAAATAAGAAAATAATATTAAATAATAAATCCAATATTTTAATTAACTGGGGGAAAAACCCCCAGGTGGATGAAGAGGGGCTGGTATATGTGAGAAATACCAGCCTTGGAGTTTGAGTGTTGAGATACTTGCCTGTATGCTGGAAGAAGTTGGATGTGGGATTGAATCCTGTATTTGTGAATCCAATACAGGTTATACAGTCAATACAGGTATTTGTGCCTGTATTGATGACAGGCCTCTATTTGGTGAATCCTGTATTTGGGTCTTGCCTGTATGAAACTGTATTGAGGTCTGAAAACTGTATTTGGAGAATGTTGAATGAAACCCCCTTGCTGATTGGGTTTTGAAGGGTATCAATGAAATAATGATTGTTGAAGATGATTGGTAATGCCCCTGCCTCCTTGGCTGTGACAGGTGATGATAAAAGTGTTGAGAAAGAAAGAAAGAATGAAGCCAAGAAAATATTTGAAGATATTGGGGAAGAGCTTTATCAAAGACCAATGGCAGAAATCACCCTAATTCTTCAACATTTTCAAGATTTTTTGACTGGAAAAGTTCCATTTGATCAAATTACCAAGAGTAGAGAGGATGATCAATATTATGAAGACCTACTAGAATGCAGGAATATCTGTGGAAGACCTTAAGGAGCCAATAATAAAAATAAAAATACAAAAAAAAGAGAACCATTGATTTTTGAAATTATTGAAAGTCAATTCAAGAGAAGAGGAAGACCCCCATCAAAAGTGACCAGTACAATAACATCAAGATCACAGTCAAATGTTCCCTCTCCAATTATGGAAGTGGACTCATATAAAAATTCTGAAGATTCTGAGGACTCATTATCTAAATCAATCAGTTCATCAGATTCACTACCCTCAGCAACTGAATTAAATAAATCAGAAGTCACCCTTAGAAGGTTCAGAAGATTTGCAATTGGAAGAAAAACCTCACAAAGAAAATCACACAAGCCTGCCACCAGCTTGAAGATATATGATGCAATTGACTTGACATGTGAGCATTGTCAAAGCAATCATTACAAAAGTGATGAATGCTCCAAGATTTTTGTGAGTTTCTGATTCTTTTTAATGTATATTTCTCTTGTTTATTTTGATATTTAATCATCTTTTGACCCTATTTCATCAGATACCTGGCTCAGAAGAATTGCCCAAGTTTATTTTGAAATACACCTTCAAGGCCATCAATGTCCAGGGTGATGGAAACTGTGGCTAAAGAGCAGTATCCCACTACATTTACAAGACTCAACATTAATGGGCTGATGTCAGAGGTGACTTGGCTGAAGAAATCAAAAAAATAAAGTCCTTTATGAAGCCATTAACCCTTTAATTATCTGAGTATCCTCTTATTTGGAAAGAATTGAATGATATGAAGATGTTGGCCAGGCTCCAAAAAGCAAGTGGATTTACATTCCTGACATGGGGGATCAAATTGCAAATAAGTATCAAAGACCAGTTTTATTTTATTCCACAGTCCAATATTTTTTGTTTTTCCCTTCTTTCTGTCCTCCAAATGATAATCCCCCCATTTTTATCTGCTTCTTGGATAGCTGTTCTCATTTTGTTCCTTTGGATATAATCATTTCTAAAGTTTATCCAGTCCCCCACATTACTGTGAATTGGGAATTTCATTCCCAACCACAAGCCCTGGGGTGGGCTGATAAATTTAAGAAACACAGGATGTTATATTTTTCCAATCTTCCTTCCCCCCCCCCTCAGAAAAGACAAACTATTTTGGAGGTTGATTCAGATTGATTGATTTTTGTATATACAATTTATGCCAATTAACCCCCTCCTCAGTCCTATTTTTTGCTTAAATCCCACCTCATTCCCCTTTTTTATCAAACATTTGGCACTTTTGTACTTAAAAATAATCATATTACAAACAAGAAAAAAAAACACTTATTGCGCCTTCACTTGTTGTCCCACCAAAGAAATTTCCCCCAATTCATAGGCTTCTGTTTCTTTATTTTCCAGATTGAATTGTTCATTTAAAAAAAAATGAAGAAAATTCATAAGTGGGAAGTTTTTATATTAATTTTTTTAAAAATAGTCATATTACAAAGATGGGAAAAAAACATCTGAAAAAAAAATCTTTTTGTGCCTTCACTTGTCCCACAAAAAGAAAATTCCCAAAATTATGGGCTTCTGGTTCTTTATTCTTTAGATTGTCCCCTTTAATTCAAAAAAAAAAATGAAGGAAATTTATAAGTGGAAAGATTTTAAATGAATTTTTTTTAAAAAAATATGTCATTTTTTGTCAAATTGGTCAAATTTGACAAATTTGACAAAAAAAAAATACAAAAAAAAGATTTGTGGATATTGAAATCCCATGTTGGGAAAAATATGGCAAAGAAAAATTTCAAAAAAAAAACCTTAAAACTGATCCTGAGGAAATGTTTTTATGAAAAATGAAGTCATTTATGTGTTTTTGGCCATAAATTGATAAAAAAATGTAAGGGCTTATGTGTTTTTACTAAAATCTTACATGTGTGTTTACCAACACCTTAAAAATATAAAGATAAATTTACTAAACAAAAAATTATGATCACAAAATAAAATTATTAGTGTGAAGTTATATTACTTTATTTCTAAAGGGTTCAAAAATTTGATGAATTTATTTTAATTTTTTTTTTTTCAATTATTAGTTTTCAGTTAAATACCTTTAATTAATTTTAGAAATCATGTTTTAATTCTTATAATGTTAATTTTAATTGAAATTATTTTTATTTGTAGCTATTGGTTTGACCTAATTAAAGGCTATCTAAAAAAATTTCTGATTTCCTTTTTTTGTTTTTTACATGATTTAATAACACAGGTCTAGTTATAATTATTATTAAAGTGACGTTGATAAATATTTCTTGTTTTTTAAATGATTTAATTTTTGATCAGATGTCGCGTTGCGCTCCGCAGTCCGCAGCGAGATGGCGCAGCTGGTAGCGCGCTGGGCCCATATTTCCGCCTTGGGAGCGTGGTACCCAGAGGTCGTTAGATCGAAACTAACTCTCGCTAATAGTATTTGTCTGCGGATGACCCATTAGACACCTTTTCAAGTTTGACCAAGCGAGGTCAAATTGCAATTTACTGTGAGATTGGAAGCTGTTGATTTGAATTTATTTATTTTTGAGTGATGATTGATTAATTTTTAGTTTTATTAAGGATATGAAAATGAAAATGAAAATTATTTGATTGTGTGTGTTTGTGTTTTTGTTTGTGAATGTGAATTGAATGACCAAATAATCTTAATGAATTAGAATATCGTGATTGAGTTATAGTAGCTTAGTAGCTTAGTAGCTTAGTAGCTTAGTGAGTGAGAAAATAAAAGCTAAGGAGTCAAACCAGCAGCCAAATCAGCAAGTCAAGTAAGCTAAGCCCAGGATTTAAGTTTTGAGTTTAAATTTAATTAAATTTAATTTTTTTTGGTCAAGAGGAAGCGTGCCACTGCCAAGTATTGATTGAGTAAGCCAAAGAATTACGTAAGAGCACTACTAAGAGCAAAGATCACAAATTTGAGATTAGAGTTTGAAGAAGAGTACAGTCAGTACACAGTGCAGATACTCCAAATTAAAATTGAAAATTTATAAATACTCCATCGATCAATTTTAAAATTTTGAAATTTTCCAATTTTTTAATCTTCTTTTTGTAAAATTTAAAAATTTAAAATTGATCAAATCATGAATTTAAATCAGTCTTCTCAAAAAAATCAAAATCAAAATCAAAACCAAAATCATTCTTTTCAAAAAAATCAAATTTTGAATTCAATCAACTCAAATTCTTCTGCTTTAAATCAATCAAATCAAGATTTACTCCTACAATTAAATCAAATCACAAATCAAAATCATCATCATTTAAATCTTACTATAATCTTAATCCCTTTATTAGTCTTATTCTCAGGACTTTGCGCTGGTATGAGATCTCATTTCTTACATTTTCCCTCACATCTTAACATTTTTACCTTAATCTAATCTAAAAATATATTTTTTTCATCTTTTTTAGGCTTAACTATTGGTTACATGTCCTTAGATTCAACTCAATTAATCGTACTCTCTAAAAGTGGTACTCCTCATCAAAAAAAATTGGCTCAAAAAATCGCTCCTTTACGTAAAGATGGTCATTTATTATTAATCACGTAAGTAATCATTCTATTCTATTCTATTCCATTCTATTCTATTCTATTTAATCTTTATTAAACATATTTGTTTCATTACATCTTTTAGTTTATTAATAGCTAACATGATTGCAAATGAAGCTTTACCCATCGTAACCGAAAAATCTTTAGGTAGTGGACTTCAAGCTGTCATCATCTCTACCGTCCTAGTCATCATCTTTAGTGGTATGGCTTTCTTTCACACATCTTGACTTGTTTTTTTTTAATCAAATTTGAATCTCCTTCTTTCTACATCTCAATTCTTTCATTTAGAAATCATCCCTCAATCCGTTTGCGCTACTTATGGTCTTCAAATCGGCGCTGCTTGTGCATTACCTGTCAAATTCTTAGTCTATTTAATCTATCCAATCGCTTGGCCCATCTCTTTCTTAATGACAAAAATCTTAGGTCATCAAACAGGTACAATCTATCGTCGCGCTGAACTTAAAGAACTCATAAACTTACATTCTCATCAAGGTAAACATGGTGGCGATTTAGCCAATGATGTCGTCACCATCGTAGGCGCTGCTTTAGATATGCAAGAACGTATCGCTCAAGGTTCAATGACCCCTTTAGATCGTTGTTTTATGTTACACATCGATACTCAATTAAATTATGAAACTATGACAGCTATCTTAGCATCAGGTCATTCTCGTGTCCCAATCTATGAAAATACTCTTTACTCG